>CM066343.1:6101540-6511540 GCA_033807585.1 Hydrophis major
ATCTATCTATCTAACATTCACACACACACACACACACATACACACAAACACACAATTTTGGCAACTATTTCTGCAATCTAGTTTTCATTTGATGAGCAGATTCTTCCAGTTTCTCTGTGCAATGTATATTGTCACCCTGGATATTGGAAGAGAAAGTCTGAAGAGAAAAATTTCTGCTGCTACGACTGTGTTGCATGTCCACAGGGAAAGATTTCAACTGAGATAGGTCAGCTTTGAAGTCCTACAAATTATGAAAATGTTGGGCTGCAAAAAGTTGTTTTCTCAAAAGTTATAATTTGTCATGGATATTTATGTCAAGTGCATGGAAAATCAGGAGATCAGGGAGTTCAAATGAGAATAAAGATGTAAGTTTAAGCTCTTTACAAGAATCTGACCAACTAATTGTCAAGTGACAAGAAACAATAGATAGTGTGAAACTAATCAAGGAGAGATCCAACCTGGAATTAAGGACACATTCCCTAACAAAACAATTAACTAGTAGAATCACTTACCTCCAGAAGTTGTGGGTTCTGAGAAGAGGGCAGCTGTGGAGGGTTTGGAGCACCCACAAAAGAGATTAGATAACCAGTTGTCTGAAATGGTATAGGTTCTCCTGCTTGAGAAAGGTGTTGGACTAGAAGACCTCTAAGGTCCCTTCCAATTCTGCTATTATGTTAATATAAGTATACAAAAAACTAATAGCAGAATCAATATAAATGTTCAAGCAATTAAAAAAACATTCATTGAAATATGGTAAATAGAACATCAATGAGTTTCCATTTGATTTTTTTTATCCAGACACAGAAGATTGTTTCAAATGTCCTGAGGATCAGTATCCAAGCAAAGTGCAAGATTGATGCCTTAACAAAACAATGAGTTTCCTGTCCTTTGAAAAACCTTTAGGAATCAGTCTGGCCTCAGCTGCTGTTTCCTTTTCCTTCATGACAATCAGTGTGCTTGGAATTGTCCTTAAGCATAGAGATACCCCCATTGCCAAGGCCAATAACCGGGACCTCACTTACACTCTCCTTATTGCCCTCTTACTGTGCTTTCTCTCTTCCTTGTTATTCCTTGGTCAGCCAGGGAAAGTAACCTGCCTTTTCCGGCAACCAGCATTCAGCATCATCTTCTCAGTTGCTGTTTCATGTGTGTTAGCTAAAACTATTACGGTGGTTGTAGCTTTCATGGCTACTAAACCAGGTTCTTCAATGAGAAATTGGGTGGGGAAAAGATTGGCTCTTTCCATTGTCTTTTCTTGTTCTTTTCTTCAAGCAGTTCTTTGCATTATATGGTTGGCAACATCTCCTCCCTATCCTGAGTTAAACATGCACTTCCTCATGGAAACTATGATTCTGCAATGCAATAGGTTCCATCTTTATGTTCTATTGTGTGCTAGGCTATCTGGGCTTCTTGGCCATCGCCAGCTTTATTGTGGCTTTTCTTGCCCATAATTTACCTGATAGCTTTAATGAAGCCAAGTTTATCACCTTCAGCATGTTGGCTTTCTGCAGTGTGTGGATCTCTTTTGTTCCAACGTATCTGAGCACCAGAGGAAAAGCCATGGTAGCTATGGAGATCTTCTCCATCTTATCCTCCAGTGCTGGATTATTGGCATGCATCTTCTTCCCAAAATACTTCATCATTGTGTTGAGGCCAGAACTAAATAGCAGGCACCAACTAATCAAATGAAACAATAAAATTATATTTACATCATTATTTATGAAGAAAAAGGGAAGGATTTAGCAAAGAAAAATTAAAGACTGTCCCTTTTCAATCTTACTTCCAACTTTCAAAGCCAACATTTGTGTTATGTAGTTATAATCTCTCCTCCATTTCCTCAATTAATTTTGTTCTCAGTTACTGAAGAAGTGATTCAACAATGTAATGAAGGTCATTCCAAATGTCATTTTGAAAGAGGCAATTGGACTGGACTGTCTAGTTTTTCTTTGAAGACATTTTGCTTCTGAAGAAAAACTGAAGAAGAAGCTGAAGAAGTTTCTTGGATGAGAAGCGAAATATCTTCCAAAATAAATAAATAAATCAGAAAGTCCAGTTGCCTTTTAAAAAAGCATCTTTTGGACAAAAATGATCTGAATGACTGAGATTCTCTTTAGACCAGGGGTGTCAAACTCAAGGGCCAGGAGCCAGATTCAGCTCATGGAGTGCTTAGATCTGGCCCACAGGGCCACCCTGGAAAAAGCAAAGGACTGGCCCACAGTGCCTCTGCCAGCAAAAACAGAGCTTGGGAGGGCCACATAGCTTTCACAAGGTTCATCATGACTTCATCTGCCTGTAAAATACCCGCAAGCTTCAATGAAGCTAAGTTCATCCCCTTTGACATGTTGGTCTTTTGCAGTATGCATTTCCTCTGTGCCAATCTTTGTGAGCACAACCACAGCCTATGTGAGCAGAACCAGAAAATATGGTGGCTGTGGAGATCTTTTTCACCTTGACCTCCAGTGCTGATTTATTTGTGTATGTCTTTTTCCTTTAAATGCTTCCTCACTCTGCTGAGACTTGAAGTAAACAAGGCGTAATTAATAAAAATAATGATTAAATAATGCATTTTTCTCTGTGTATTGCCAGGTTCTAATATCATATGCTAGCCACGTAGAGTAATTGTGCCTTTGGTTCAGGTCATTATAGAATGGAGAATGTATACATGTCATAACATTTCTGCAATATTAAACATAGACCTTCTTGCTATCTTATTTTATCTCCATGCTATCAAATAAATTTTTAATAAAAACATAAATTGTTCTTTCTTATTGTTTCTTACCCCCAAATTTACTTTCTGAAGTGTCTTCTAATGTTTTTGAAGAGGACAAGTGATGCTTTTACCTTGTAAACAGTTGTGTTCAAACATTTGTCAATAACTTCAAGGTTAAAGTATCCCTCAAATATCTTTCTGGCAGTGGTCAAAATCCTGAGTTTATTTTTGAAATCCTGCAACATTTTTCCACTAGTTTATAAATGAAAAAATAAAATCAGCAATAAAATTTATTTATTTATCAAACTTCTGAGACCATCTCACTCCAGGTGAGTTTCTCAATGATGTACAAGTAAAAAACATAAAACACTGTATTGAATTTAATAATGTAAAAAAAATGCATTAAACATTTGATTACAAGTTTGGAACTTGCCATATCATAGCTGATAGAATAGAATAGAATAGAATAGAATAGAATAGAATAGAATAGAATAGAATAGAATAGAATAGAAAACAGCTGGAAAGAAACTTGGAAGTTTTCTAGTCCAACCTCCTGCTGCTTAGTCAAACCCACACCACATCACACAAATGGTTATCTAATCTCTTCTTAAAAACTTCCAATGTTGGAGCATTTACAGTTTCTGGAGGCAAATTTTTCCATTGATTAATTGTTCTAACCGTCAGGAAATTTCTCTTTAGTTTTAAGTTGCTTCTCTCCTTGATTAGTTTCCACCCTTTGCTTCTTGTCCTGCCTTCAGGTGCTTTGGAGCATAGCTTGACTCCCTCTTCTTTGTGGCAGCCCCCAAGATATTGGAACCCTGCTATCATGTTGCCCCTAGTCCTTCTTTTCATCAGGCTAGACATACCCAGTCCCAGCAACCGTTCTTTATAGGTTTTAGCCTCTGGTTCAGAAATTATATTCAGCAGGTTCTGACCAATTCTGACCAGAACTGGTAGTGGAAATTTTGAGTAGTTTGGATAACCAGAAAATATACTTCTGACTGGCCCCACCCCAATGTATTCTCTGCTTCCTGACTCCCAGCTAATTGGCTGGATCTTTTTTTTTTTTTTTTGTCCTGCACAGGAGAACAGGGTTGGAAAGCAGGTTAGTGGGGTGGGGTGAGAATGGAGATTTTATAGTATCTTTCTTCTTCTGTGCCCACCAAACCACACCCACACAACCTCCTAACATGAGTCTGTCATGAAGAGCAGGTGGAAGTATTGCTAGGAGGGCCTTTGCACAAGTGCTGTGTATTATTTGAGCCACTTCCTAGATTGGGAATAATTGCTCATGGTCACTTAACCCCTAGTCAAACTCCCAAGTGGGCTACATGGGGCTGTCTTTGAAGAGTTTTCAGAAGCTCCACCAAGTGTACAATGCAATGGTGTGGATAGTTATGTGTGCTTCCAGAATGATGCATATTACATCTCTGTTCTGTGAGTTCCATTGGTTGCCAGTTGGCTGTTGGATCCAATTCAATGTGCTGGTTTTGAACTTTTATGGTATAAGGCTGGGTTATTTATGGGACCATAGCCACCTGAGTTTGTCCCATAAGATTTGGAAGAAATCATCTATGTCTCTTGACTGTTGGGGAGGGGGGAGGTGACAAGTGTCATAATGGTTAAGATGCTGGGCTTCTCAGTTTAAAAGTCAGCAGCCCAAATTCAAGACCCGAGCTCCATGTGAACAGGTGAGCTCCTGTCCTCACTAAGCCACTGCTAACTTAGTAGTTCAAAAGCATACAAATGCAAGTAGATAAATAGGTATCTCATCTTTTACCTTTTTTACCTGTCTGTTTGGGAGTTACACAGGGTTTAACATAAGAGGAAGATCTTTTCTGGTATGGTGTCAGTCAGTCTTTTCTGGTATGGTATTTTGTCAGAGTGTCAGGCTTCTAGAAATTCCAGAAATATCATTTTTGGACATGGCTTGGTCTAGGATGGTCCCAATTTCTCAACTGAAACTAAGATTAAGTCTGGCCATATGTTGTGAAATTAAAAAGTATTTATTATGGTTTTTTTTAAATTTTATTTGAGTTTTCAAAAAGAGAAAAAAATACAAATAAAACATCTTTTTTGAAAGCAGCATAATCCCAGGTTACATTTCTTCGTACACACACAAATTCAGGTTCATGCTCATTTTTATATTCTATTCCATATCTTATCACTATTTTACATTTTCTGCATAGCTTCTCCTCTCTTTTAATTTTCTCAATTTTATTTTAATTATCTCATCTCAATTCAAATCATTGTATTTATATTTTTTGTCTGTCCTGTTTCAATTATCTATTTTCTTTTTTCATTAAACAAAATTTCTCCTGTAGTTACTGATTGGAGTATGATGCCTTTATATCTTTTCCCTAAAGTTGTAACATTCAATATAAAACATAACTTTCATTCGGATTCTGCTTGGTACATTCTTAAAATAAACATTGTATTCTTAAAAGAAAGAAAAAAAATATAAATGTATATAATTAAAACAACATTCCATTCCAATTCAATTCTATCATTAATATTAATATTAATATTCATTAAAGTCTTAACATCTTTAACATTACTTTTCAATTAAATATCATACTTCTATGGGAACAATTATAAGCTTTCCATAGTTAATTTCCCCCCTCTTCATTTATAGTTTATAAAACATTAACTAATTAAAGTGTTCCCGTTCCTTCCTAGTTCAATTTTCTCATTTATTTTATTTCACTTATTTTATTCACAAACATTTCACTAAATTACACTAACTATTTTATCCCTCATTTTAATCATACGTTGTTTCCAATTTTCTAAAATTATTTCTATTACTAATATAACAATACAATCTTATGTACCTTTATAGAATCCCTTTTTCAATTAGATTTTCACCCATTATCTCTAAATAGGTCCTGTTTCTCTATATCTTGCTCCAGTCCTTTGTAACTTCTTTTCCTTTCCTTCTTCCCTCTCTTCTTCTCTCTCCCCTTTCTACCCCCTTGTCTCTCTACCTCTATTTCTCTCTTCTGTATTCCCCTTTTCTTTTGCTCTCCAGTATCATACTTATTTTTTGAATTATTTTTCTTTTGTTTGGTTGTTTTTTTAAATCTTAAATTCTCCATTCTCTTTCCCCCCTTTCCTTTTTCTTCCCCACATAGAATTACTTGTTCATTAAAGATGGCTTCTTCTTTGTCCCACTCTCCTTGTTTTGCAGCCTTTTCTTGTTGTTTCTCATAGTTCCAGATCTCCATTCCTAAAAATTGAAAAACGAAGCCAAAAAACCCTTCCCTTCTTGTGCATCTTCTCTGTACTTTTTAAGTTCCATTTTCAATTCATCCAGAAGTGGTGCCATTGTATATATTTTTAAACAACCACCCAATTTTAGTCATTCAAATATAATAACCAAAAATCCAAAGATCAGCAAATAATCCAAATACACGCAAGCTGTTTCTTTTTTGCTCTCTTTTTTTCCACTTTCTCTTCCTGGGGTTACTATTTAGTTGCAAAGTTTCAGTTAAAATGTATCTTTTAGAAGTCTTGTTGAAGATATACCTTAGATTCTTTTTAACTCCAGGCAGTCTCCTCCCTCATCCAGATCCTGTCCTTATTCTTTTTCTCTCCCTTCCTGCTTATGAAAAAGAAAGTTTTTAATGTCCTGAAATCTTTATTATCCCTTTGACATTTTGTTTTATTTTCAGCTTAATTGCCTGTTGATGTCAAAGTGAATTTTTCCAATTTCTTATTTAACTCTCTCAGTTGTCAATATAGGGAAGGAGAGAGAAGAAAAAAAAAGTCAAACCTTTCCCTTTCCATTTTCCTTTGCTGCTTCCTACTCTTTTTTGGGAGTGATGTTATTTTTTGTAAGTTTAAAATCTAGGGTACCTTGGTTGTTGCTTTTACAATTTAACCCGGTCACTCAAAACTTTCACTTCTTATCTTCCTCCTGCACATTCTTTTCCGGTCGAGTTCTTCTTTGTGGTGGCCATTTCTGACCACCTTTTCAACCGCCTTTGGGAAAGAGAGTAATGGCCATCTGAGGAGGAAAGATGCAGCTCTCCTCGAACCTGCTGGCAGTCTCCCCCCTCTTCACCACCTCTATGGGGTGGCTTAGCCCTGAAACAGCCAGTTCGGGGCGCTCCAGCACTGAGCCCAGACAGAAACCACGCACGATCGTGGATTTCTTTCTGTCACCAAAGCCCTTCAAATTGGAACTCCAGTATTTATTATGTCTTCTGACTGCTAGTTAGTGTTCATGGATGCATTCTGTCAGTCTTCTACCTATTTATTCTATGTAGTGGTTGTTGAAATCCTTACACTGTATGTTGCAAATGACTCCTGTTTTTTTTAAAAAAAATTCTGGAGTTGAAAGATCTTTTGGTTTGCTTAGGATGTTTTTTTTTTTTTAAAAAAACAAATTTTATTAATTTTACAAAGAGAGTACACAAATAAACAAGGCATAACAGCTTATAAATTCTTTTCTAATAATAATAATAATAATAATAATAATAATAATAATAATAATAATAATAATAATAATAATAATAATAATAATAATAATAATAATAATTAAAGAAGAAAACCAATAGAACATAATGATTCCAAATTATAATATCAATATTTACTTTATCTATTTAACTTCATATCTTATCCCAACTTCTCCTTTTCATCCAAATTATTTCTTGCTAATTAAAATTTTATTGCCTTTTATCAACATACAAAACGCAGAAAACATAACAAAACTTAAAACATCTTTTCTGAAAGCTGCTTGATCCTGAGTTAAAACTCTTCGCACAGACGAAATTTACACATCATATTCACTTTATATATCCTTCCCTATCTTATTACCATTTTCAATAACATTCTTTGTCTGTTCTATTTCCAACTATCCATTCATCTTTTTTCTTTTACTATACTTCTCCTATACACTAATTGGAGTGACGCCTTTAACTCATTGCCCTAACTTAAAAATACTTCATATAACACTTAATTTATCTTGGGATTCTGTTTAGTATATTCTAAAATTACACAATAAATTTTGTAAGAAAGATTCTACTCTAAATACACATATAAAAACACAATCTTATGTACCTTCCAGAATCCCCCCCTTTTTTTATCCTTCACCCATTGTCTCTAAATAAGCTTTTTTTTCTTTAGATCTTGCTTCCTACCATTGAGGCTTGTCCTCCCCCCCATTCTCTCTTGCTTATTCTTCTCCTTGCCCTTTTTACCCCTTTGTCTCTCCTCCTCCCTTTTCTTACTCCCTTTCTGTTGTTTTCTAACCTTGCATCCACCTTTCCTCTCATTTTTCTCTTTTTTGGTTGTTTTTTCAAACCTTAAAATCCCCTTTTTCTTATCCTCTTTCCCCTCCTCCCCAGAAAAAACCCATTGTTCATCGAAGATGGCTTCTTGTTCCCCTTCTTCTTTGTCCCAGTCATTCTGCTGCATAGTCAACTTTTCATAAGTACATAATGCCATTTCTAAAAATTGAAATAAAGTGCCCAAAGTATCTTTTCCATCTTGTTCTTCCTTTTTATATTTTCGATATTCAGTCTTTAGTTCATCCACAAGCGATGCCATCATGAAAAGAGAAACTTTTCCCAAAACAACCACCCAAGTATTTTTAATCAAAAATAGTTCAAGAAAAGTTCCAAAAGTTAATACTTTTCTTCCTTCTTCTATTTCTCTTTCTGGGGTTACTGTTTAATCAAAGAGGTCCAATTACCATATATCTTTCTTTGGGATTCTAGGCAATCTCCTCCTTTTTCAGCTTCTGCTCCAATTTTTTTCCTCTCCCTTCCCACTTGCAACATCAATTTTTAAATGATCAAAAATCCATACCTCTAATAAGAGTTTTCCAATTCCTTAAATTTTTAAGTCCAATGTCCAAGAAGTCTTTTATCCCTTGACTTCAACTTTCAAAATAGTTCACCTTCAGTTCTGAAATAAATTTCAAATCTTCATCTGCTCTTTCTATGGGGTGGGAGAGTGAAGAAAAAAAAAGTTCCCTTTAACAGCTTCTCCGCCGCTTTCCGCTCTTCTTAGGGATACAATGTATCCTCCAGCAATTCAGACAGTTCAGTTACAGCAAGTTTAAAAGATGTTGATTGACCCGGCTCAGCCAGCACTTTCACTTTTCTTGCTTCCTCCAGCACAATCTTACCCGGTTATAGGCTTCTTCGTGGCAGCCATTACTGACCGCCGCTCCACCAACTCAGGAAAAAGGGGTTTTTCCAGATGAGGAGGGGGTCTGCGACACCCCCAACTCCCTGTCTGGCTCCCCTCTCTCTTCAGCTGTCCCTACAGGGCAGCCATATCCCTCTGACCCATTTGGATCGGGGGTACCTCGGTGGAAAGTGCAGTAGGAATCGCAAACAATCCTGAATTCCTGCTGCCACCAAAGCCACGCGGAACTGGAAACCCGGTTTGCTTAGGATGTTTTGAAGGACTTTAGTTGGCTCGTGTGCTACACTCATTCCATATTGTTGTGGTAGTCTGTTAGTAGTTTTTGAGATATTATTGATGAATGGCAAAGCTATTCTGTATTAGGTCAGGCACTTTTTGACAAAGTGTTAACTTTTCATTATTCAAGTTTGGCAGGCTGGACATCATACTTATCTTTTCACTCTTACTTATTTTTTCTTTTTCCTTGTACGCATTTAATGGTATTATTGGAAAAATGAGAATGGGAATATTGAAATATTCAAAATTCTGTGTTTTTTTTATAGTTTTGGTTCTTAACCTAATAGCATTAGCAATAGCAGTTAAAGTTATAAACCATTCCACAGTGCTTTTATAGCCCTCTCTAAGCAGTTTACAGAGTCAGCATATTGCCCCCAAAAATCTGGGTCCTCATTTTATCAATGCCGGAAAGATGGAAGTCTGAGTCAACTTTGAGCCTGGTGAGATTTGAATTGCCAAATTGCAGGCAGCCAGAAATCAGCAGAAGTAGACTGCAGGACTGCATTCTAACCACTGCGCGACCACGGCTCAATGTTGGCAATTGGATTCCAAATAACAGGTAAAAATTAAATGTGGATTGATTTCAATAAAATTTATACACTGGTTTATTCTCAGGTCATGTATTTAAATAAATCTAATTAAAATTGCTTCTGCTTCTTTTGAATAGAAGAATGCTGTACACTAAGAATCATATTTAACTCATATATTTAAAGTTTGGTTAAAATTAAATAATTCTGTATATATTATTAGAGCCTCGGTGGTACAGTGGTTAGAGTGCAGTACTGCAGGCCACTTCTGCTGCCTGCAAATTGTCAGTTCAAATCCCACTAGGCTCAAGGTTGACTCAGCCTTCCATCCTTCCAAGATGGGTAAAATGAGGACTCAGATTGTTGGGGGCAATAGGCTGACTCTGTAAAACCACTTAGAGAAGGGTGTAAAGGACTATAAAGTGGTATTGCTCTTTGGATACTCTTCATATTGCTATTTGGATATTCTTCATTTGGAATAGAATATGATATTTTCATTATTTAATTTCTTTTTATTAATTAATTGCTCCTTGTTCAGTTCTGGCTTCAGCAAAATGATGAAACATTTTGGGAAGAAGATACATCCGAGTAAGACTGCACTGGAGGACAAGATGGAGAAGATCTCCACAGCTACCATGGCTTTCCCTGTAGTGCTCAGGAAGTTTGGCACAAAGGAGACCCAGACACTGCAAAAAGTGAACATACTGGAATTAATAAATTTGGTTTCATTAAAAATGTCAGGTAAATTACAGGCAAGGAATGCCACAATGAAACTGGCAATAGCCAAGAAACCAAGGTAGCCCAGGACACAATAGAACATGAGGATGGAACCTTCATTGCATTGCAAAATTATGGTTTCTCCAAGAGAGTGCATGTCTAACTCAAAGAATGGATAAGAGGTTGACAGCCACACAATACAAATGTTGACTTGGAAAAAAGAGCATGAAAATACAATGAAAAGGGCCAATATTTTTCCTACCCATTTCCTCATCTTGGTTTCTGGTTTGTTGGCCATGAAAGCCATGACCAGAGTAATGGTTTTGGCCAAGACACAAGAAATAGACACTGAGAAGATGATACCAAAAGTTGGTTGTCTGAGAAGACAAATTACTTTCCTGGGTCGGCAAAGGAATAAAATGGGAGTGAGAAAGCAAAGCAAAAGAAACACAAGGAAAGTGTAGGTGATGTCTCGGTTGTTGGCTTTAACTATGGGAGTATCCTTGTACTTAATGAAAGTTCCAAGTATCCAGATTGTTATCAAGCAAAATAAAACAGCAACTGATGTCAAAATGATTCCTAAAGGTTCTTCATAGGATAGGAAACTTGTATTTTTGACAATGCAATGATCTTGCTCCTTACTTGGATGCTGATCTTCACAACATTCAAAACAATATTCCATTTCTAGATTAAAAGTAAAAAAGAAAACTCCATCATTGATGAACAAACTATACTATCATTGATTCTTTTTCTGAATTAAATCTATCCCAACACTGCAACAACATACTGAAATATAATATTTACTAAACATCATTATGTGGAACAAAAGGAGCAAGGGGATTTTAAAGACAGTCTTTGAAACATAGACTTCTGAGATTTCAAAATTTTGACAGGACTGTGAAAGTGCACAATTGATAAAATAAGAAATTGGCAGATAGAAATGGAGGATACTTTGAATTGTCTACTTCTGGAAGTTAGCATAAAACATTGAATATGGGGAAAGAGGTAACTTTTCAAAGATTTTGTCCTGTTCGTTTTCTAGTGTCTCCTCATTTCAGACGCAAATTTATCATTTTTGTAAACTCACTGAGGATCTTCATCTCTGAATTATAAGCTAGGTGGAAGGGTTCCTCTAAATATTGGGCTCAAACCAAGTTCATAAGAAATTCCCTTAAGAATGCAGAATTTCAGATTAACATGAACTTTATATATTTTTGAGTTCATTTGTTGGTGAAATTCCCATGGTTCTCTGGACGTAATCTGAGGCAATATATACTTATCAACATTCTAGACATTCTAGGAGAAGGAGTGGCAGAACAGGAGCAGAGTCAAAACAGGGATCAGTCTAGAATCTCTATGTAGTCACAAGTGGCCTAAGTCCAACTCCCCTTGAAACCCATGAACACTTATATAACTCCAAGCAGGTACTAACCATTAGTTGAGAAGATTTGTTGACATAATCTGTTTTGCAATAAATCAGTTTAATTGAACCACTATGCATGTAGGAGATGGCCAAGCTGACCCTGAGGAGGATCAAGTGATGATTCCATGCCTGCAAGAGATTCAAGTTCAGCCCACCTTGAATGCCTCTCTTATCTCCTGCTCATTTCCCTTGACCTTTAGTTGGTCAGATTCTTGTAGAGAGTTTAAATTTGCAATAAATCTTTATAATCATAAGAACTGCCTGAATCTCCTGATTTCCCCAGCTCTTGACAGAACCTGGTCTTTCACACCTGACAGTTATATACCCATCACAGCAATTCCTTAGTTCTGAGTGAAACATTTCTTTTAAGCCAATATCATAATCAGAACTAACCCATCTTATCTGAAATCTTTTCTTTGGGACATGGTACACAGTAATAACAGCATGTTTTCCTTCGATTCTTCTCTTCCAAGATCCTGGGTAACAGTACTCATTACATAGTGAAAGAGGAAGAATCTGCCCACAAGAAAAAAAGAGAGTTCACATGAGAATAAATTCAAGTATTAAAATATTTTTGAACTATTTATACCATAAAATGCCATGGCAAGTGTCTATGGAGATTCTTAGTAATCTAGGTCATAGTTACCCCAAAGGAGCTTTTTTTCATGGTTACCCCAAAGGAGCTTTTTTTCAAAAGGCAACTGGACTTGTTTTCCTTGAAGATGTTTCACCTCTCATACCAAAAGTTTCTTCAGCTTGAAAGAAGAACTGAAGAAGCTTCTTCGATGAGAAGCAAAACATCTTCAAGGAAAAATAAAGTCCAATTGCCTTTAGAAAAAAAGCATCTTTGCAATGGCAAATAAAAACGTTGGGGGGGAGTGAATGAATTACAGGAATAGCACTTAGATTGATATACCACTTAATAAAGTTTTACAGCCTTTTTGAAGCAGTTTACAGAGTCAGCATATTGCCCCTAACAATCTGGCTCCTCATTTTACTCACCACAGAAAGATGGAAGTTTGAGTCAACTATATTATTGTTTTTTAAGGAAAGCATAATAAGATCATGGATGTGGTGGCTCCATGGCTAAGACACTGAACTTGTCCATTAGAAAGGTTGGCAGTTCAGCAGTTCGAATCCCTAGCACCACATTATGGAGTGAGTTCTCATTACTTGTCCCAGTTTCTGCCAACCTAGCAGTTCAAAAGCATCTAAAAATGCAAGTAGAAAAATAGGGACCACTTTGGTGGGAAGGTAACAGCATTCCATGCACCTTCGGCATTTAGTCAGGCTGGCCTTATGACCACAGAGAGGTCTTCAGACAGCACTGGCTCTTCGGCTTTGAAACTGAGATGAGCACTGCCCCCTAGAGCTGGAAATGAATAGCATGAGCACAACTAGTGCAAGGGGAACTTTACCTTTACTTTTACTTATAAATAAGATGTATGTTCAAATATACATTTGTATCATATTATTTTCAAAATAATACTACAGTATTATACAATGCCCCCATTTTTAGGCAAACCAGTGTTGGCAGAATCAAATAAAAAGCAAAGAAGAGGAGGAGGAGGAGGAGGAGGAGGAGGAGGAGGAGGAGGAGGAGGAGGAGGAGGAGGAGGAGGAGGAGGAGGAGGAGATCAGCTCTGAGATGATCCATTCCAAAACAGGAATGATTTTGACCATACCTGATTGAAACCTGGGTGCCAGAAAATCCTATTTGCATCCATGACCAATTCTTTTCCTTTTTCAGCAGTAGGATCTAATTTTTCAACTTTGACTCTCTGAAATGAGTTGTTTGGAAAAGTGATAAGGTTGATAACATCCAAGCCTCTTGTTAGTTCCCCTTTGTCATTAAAGAAGACTCTCTCTCCAGCTGTGTTGTTAAAAGAAACACTGTGAAGAAGCTGATGGAGCTTTTTGGTGAAAAAAAGAGGGGAATATAGAGCAGGAAATGAAATGATCAATAAAGGAGAATGTTTGTAGCTCAAGTGTTCAAAAGAGGGTGCTAGACTAGTTATTGATGATGTTACTTTGTTTGGGGTATGAAATGCCTGCAAGAAAGCAATCAGGCTCAGAGAGCATCAAAAACCTCACAAATGATAAAACTAAGAGAAAAGTCTAAGCGAAAGTTGCTCTGGGTGTACAAATTCAGTAAGAAAAATGATTTTACCTTGGTACTTAATATATACCTAGAAATAAAGGTTTCCTCTGGTTAGTCATTTCTGACTCTAGTAGCTGGTGCTCATCTCCATTACTTAGCTGAGTGAGCCAACTTCATCTGAAGCCTTTTCCATGGTCATGTGGCTTGTATTATTATACACTGAGGTTCATGGAACACTGGTATCCTCCCACCAACCTGCTACCTATTTATCTACTCACATTTGCATGCTTTCTGCTAAGTGGGCAGGATGTGGGACAAGTGATGGGAGTTCACCCTGTCATATGGCTCCTGGATCTCAAACTCAGGCTGTCTGCTTTCCAGTGAACAACTCAATGTCTTTAACTACTGAGCCATCATGCACCAATGTGCTTAAATCTTAGTTTATTTTCCAGTCCTTAATTGTATAAACACCTATGTGAAAGGAAAATGTACAGCTGTTACCTATCAAGGCTGCAGATTTGTGAGTTGAAACATTTTTCCTCCATCCTTTTGTCCTGATTTTGTCCATTTGACAGTAAAGTTTGCAAAGAATGAGCCACAGCATAGACACCATTATAGATATTGTAACTATGACCAGTTATTTCCATTTCAAAGACTGCTCTGGGTAGGCTGTCCAGTTTCTCCTCCCCAGTGCATTATCCAATGTCTATTTTTGGCGATCCTGAATGAGGAAAGAAACAGTCAAATACTTGCTCCCAAAAATCCTTTATAAATCTATCTCTCTGCCTCAAATAAGGTTTTATGGGCTGAACAAAATCCTGAAATCTCAAAACATCATTTGATTGGATTTGAAAGGAAATGGCCCCATTGAACAATTGCAGATTCCAACTCTTCTGAATTCCTGTGAGTATAAAATCAAATTGGCTGGTCATGATCCAAACTTTTCTAAATGTCATATTCTCTTTAAAGGTAGGATCCAGCAAAAATATGACACTTGTGAACCATACAAGCAACAAGGATTCTCCATAAACGATAAATATGTTTGCCCTGTTGTCTGTGTAATGTTGATGAAGAGTAGATGTTATACCATCAAATTTATCCAAGTTATCAAAAGCGGGTATTCCTGGGACCTGTTGTAGAAAGGCTGAACAGATTTCATTCTGGAGGAGTAATATTTGCAGTTTCTGCAAAAATTGTTCTCCACTGTCAGACTCAGAAGCAAAAAGCCCAACCCACTTCCATCCAAATTGTTGTAACAATTCTAGAATCCCAATGTATAAAGCAGCTTCATTTGGGGCCATAAAGTAAAGGGAGAATAATTGACTGGCATGAAATGCTTCTGGTGGATATGAACCATATGTAAGCTGAAAGAAAGTCAAAGTATGTTAAACTATATTAACAGAATAATAGAATAACAAAGTTGGAAGGAACTTTGGAGGTCTCCTAGTCCAACCCCCGGCTGAAGCAGGAAACTATACCATTTCAGACAAAGAGTTGTCCAATCTCTTCTTAAAAACCTCCAGTCATTGGATCATTCACAAGTTCTTAAAGGCAAGTCATTCCACTGATTAATTATTCTGTCAGGAAATTTCTGCTAGTTCTAGGTTGATTCTCTCCTTGATTAGTTTCCATCCATTGCTTCTTGTCTTGCCTTCAGGTGCTTTAGAAAATTGATTGACTCCCTCTTCTTCCTTGTAGCCATTTAGATATTACAAAAGCCACTTCTAGTCCTTCTTTTCATTAAACTAGGCATATCCAATAAGATAGGCTAAGTGCCCACTTTTTTCCTGCTCTTTAAAGTCTAGCTGAAATAAAGAAAATTTCTCCTGTAATTTCTTCCTGAAATTATTACTACAATTATTGGGACAATCATTCATTCATTCATTCATTCATTCACTTACTCATTCATTCATTCATTCATTCATTCATTCATTCATTCATTCATTCAAGAGGCAACTAGGGAAGATATTTGAGCAGAAAAAAGGGAAAGTTTTCAAATGCCTTATCACTTATGCAGGCTGAGTAATTTTCAGTTACTCCTAAGTGTTAGTTATAACCTTCTTGCTAGCTTCTTGTTTGAATCAGTGTCTATGTATGTGTGTGTGAGAGAGGGTGCGCATGTCCCTTTGAGTCAGTTTTATTTCTGGAGACTACCTGGATAAGTCCCAACAGTATTCTTGGCAAGATTGTCGAAGTGGTTTGCTATAATTCATCGGGCTAACCCAAGGTCACTGTTATGTTCTGTGCATGGGCACTAAGGAGGAGACGAGCCGGTGAACAGTAAACTTCAAACTCTTTATTTACATGTGTAACAGCTCAGCTCTATGGCCACAACGGCCCCCTTTATATAGGCAAGCTCTTGAGTATTTCACCAATGAAAACACAGGGAGCGCTAGCTCCGTTAACCAATGGGAGAGGCTCGTTAATAGCCAATCAGATTCTCCTGAATGGACCAATCTGAGGTCGCTATTATCAGCCAATCAGAAGTGCAGGGCCACAACCCTGCACTTTACTTCAAGCTCTTAATAATCTTTATTCAAGTACTTTTATTAATTCACAACACCCCTTCCCCCCGGGTTCCGTTTAAGGGATGCGGTCACATAGTCTTTGAGGTAGGCAGGTTTTTTTGATTGTCTATTTGATTTACGTTATTCTCCCGGTATTTGGCTGCAGTCTTGTTGGGGTAGGACGTTATCTGCTGAAGAGGGTGTCTCCAGTTCTGTATTCAAATTTTCGTTGCCACTAATGTTCTCGGCATCTCCTTGAGGCGAGCTCACCCCCATCCCCGATCCTTCTTCACGTGTTGCGCTCTGAGCGGTCATTACTTCCGCTTAAGCTTTATGCCATTTCAAATTCAGCTTCCTCGGTATCTCCTCCCCCCTCGGTTTGGAAGTCAGGGGAGTCGGAGATCTGCGACTGTAGCCTTGAACTCAGCTGATCAATATGGCGCTTCCATATTTTATCGTCACCCGGTACGATCTGGGGCCGGTTACTTGGACTACAGTTGCCTCGACCCACAACGGATCACCCAAAAAGTTCCTAGTGAAAACCAAGTTGCCTACCTCGAAGTTACAGCATTTCCCGCTGGATCCGTGTGGTTTTTCAGGTTCATATGATGGGTGCAGACGGTCGAGGTGGGAGCGGAGCTACCGCCCCATCAATAACTCGGCGGGAGTTTTGTTGGTGACGCTGTGCGGAGTGATATGCTGCAAAAGGAGTATCGCCATAGTCCATTTTATGCAAGGTTTTCTTGATGAATTGTACCATGCGCTCGGCCCTTCTGTTGGCCTCAGGATGCACCGGTGAAGTCAGAGCATGGCGAATACCATGGTCCGCCAGGTACTGTTCAAAGGATAGTGCGGTAAATTGGGGCCTGTTGTCAGATACCAGAACGTCTGGTAATCCGTGTGTTGCAAATAGTCTGTCTAGTTTCCTGATGACTGATTTGATTGTTGTATTTCTCATCTCATGGATTTCAAGCCAGTTCGAGTAGGCATCCACCGTTAATAAAAATGTGTGTCCTTTGGTAGGTCCCGCAAAGTCCAGATGAATACGGGACCATGGTCCCCTCGGTGTTTCCCATTCAGTTGGGGTTGCTTTTGGAGGGGCATTGCTTACTTCCTGGCATTTGTGACAAGCTTTTACCCATTTCTCAATCTGCTTGTTGATACCCGGCCACCACGCATAGCTTCGTGCGAGGGCTTTCATGCGCACAATGCCAGGGTGGCCATCGTGCAAGTTTCTTAGTATTGCTCATCGTAACCGCTCTGGGACAACGACTCTATCACCCCAGATAATGTAGCCCTTCTGGGAAAATAGTTCTGTTTGTCGATTCTTGAATAGGACATAGTCATCAGATATCTGGTCCAACGGCCATCTGTGCTCAACCCAACTGAGGACTCGTGCTAAAATGGGGTCGCGTTTCGTTTCCATCGCGATATCTCAGGCTGTTAGTGGTGGTGTTCGAAGCATCTTGATCTGCAGTGTTATAACTGTTGGAGCGGGGTCATCAATGGTCTCTGGAAGTGGTGCACGGCTCAATGCGTCGGCGTGGGGAATGGCTTTCCCCGGGCAGTGTTGCAACTTGTAATTATAAGCAGCCAAGAATTCTGACCAGCGAGTCATTCTGGGAGATAATATATAAGGTGTTGGCCTATTTCCTGCTATTATTCCCAGCAAAGTTTTGTGGTCAGTCACTGTAGTAAAGGCTCGGCCATACACATATTCATGAAATCTCTTAACAGCAGACACAATAGCAAGGGCCTCTTTATCAATTTGACTGTAATTGCATTCTGCTTTTGATAACGTCTTTGAGAAATAGGCAACAGGGGCTTCACTACCATTTGGCAAAACGTGGCTCAAAATGGCGCCCACTCCGAATGGTGATGCATCACATGTGATCGTTAAAGGCAAAGTCTCATTATACTGCATCAAAACAGCATCAGAAGTCAATAAATTTTTCACATGTCAAAACGCCTGCTCCTCTTTGTGTCCCCATACCCAGGTTGCTTTTTTGTCCAACAAACGATGTAGGGGTTCAGCTATGGTTGCTTTGTGAGGCAGGAAAATGTTATAAAAATTGATAAGGCCTAGAAAAGCCTGGAGGTCGGCCTTATTTCGGGGTTTTGGGGCGTTTTTGATTGCCCTAAGTTTGCTATCGGTGGGGTGAATGCCTTGACTATCAATTAGATATCCTAAAAATTCTACATGATCCGTACATAGTTGACACTTGTTTTTTTTAACTTTGAGACCTGAATCTTTCAATCTCTGGAGAACCAACCCCAGGCGATCCTTTAGTATTTTCCAAGTCGGGGCAGCGATTAATACATCATCAAAATATGGGACAACGCCTTTTATCCCTTGTAATAGTCTTTCTATCAAACTTTGAAAGATTCCCGGGGCTACGCTTACTCCAAACTGGAGTCGGTTACATTTAAACGCACCTCGGTGCCAAACGATTGTTTGGGCCTCTGCCATTTTTTTGTCTACAGGCAGTTGTTGGTATGCCTGGGCTAAGTCTAGTTTAGCGAAGACTTTTCTGCCTCCAAGGGAATGGAGGAGGTGTTGTTCCCGGTACCGGGAAAGTGTTTTGTTGAAGGGTGTGGCTCAGGATGGCTCGGTTGTCCCCACACATTCTTATCGATCCATTCGGCTTGATGGGTGTCACGATTGGGGTTTCCCAGGGAGAGTGATCGGTTGGTTCTAACATACCCTGGGCTATTAATTTATCAAGCTGCTTGTCAATCTTTGGTTTAAGGGCAAATGGAACTCGATGAGGCTTAAGGTGGATGGGAGCTATTTCGGGATTGAGGTTAAATGATATCGGGGGCCCTTGTACTCGCCTAGTTTTTCTGCAAAGACGTCGTGGAATTTTTGGATGAGGTCCTCTTCCCAGTCGCTACTGCAGGTTCGGTGAATGCCAGCTACTTCAATTCCGAGTGGAGCGAACCATTTAAGGCCTAACAAACTAGACCGGTCCCTGTCGATTACAGTCAGGGGTAGGAATGCTGTACGGTTCTTAAACGATACCCGGACTCGGTTGGCTCCAATGACTGGAATTCGATTTCCTTGATAGTCTTTGAGTTTGAGTCTTTGGAATCTGAGGTCTTGCTGCCAGACAGTAGGGATGAGCTGCTTGAGGGTTTTCCAGGAAACCATCGAGAGAGACAATCCTGAATCGACTTCCATCAGGCAGGGCTGATTTTTGATGGCCACTTTCACTCGGATCTTCTTGGCATCAAGAGCTGAGGCATGACCAATCGTGATAGTTTGGTGAGCCTCTTCTCGCTTCGTTGAGTGGTTTAGGGTTTTGTTTCTGTAGGAGTGGTTGTTCCATTGGTGGTTCATGGGTTTTCACTAAACAGGATGGCTTCCTGTCGGTTGGCGATAGTTAGCCCCCTTTGCTTCTACAGACCCATCCGATATGGCCTCTTTCCCCGCACACATGGCAGAGTGCGTCGAGGAATTCGCATTCTGACCGGGGGTGGCTTGCTCCACAACCAGCGCATTGGTACTGCGATTTCTGGCATTGGTCTCATTCGGACCGAAGTCAGTGGACCTCTTCTTCATCGCTTTCTGATGATGATTCAAGGTCCTCGTGGTGGGCTGTCGTAAGCTGTCCTTCTGACTGAGGTGAAATTTCACGGGTGAGTTGGTGAAGTGGGGCGTGGGTGCGGCGCATTTGGGCAGCTGACTTCCTGTTTGCTTCTGCTGCAGTAGCTTCAGCGATGGCATCTTTAAGGCTAATGTCACCTTTCGCCATCAGCTTACTCTGTGTGCCTGGAGCATCTAATCCCAGAACTATTCATTCTCTTAGGGCTTCTTCTAGGTTGGCAAACTCGCATAGGCCTCCCAGATTCTGGAGATCCGCTATGAAATCAGCGACACTTTCGCCCTTCCGCTGACTTCTCTGGTAAAATTCATGCCTTCTAACGAGCATTGGCACAGTCGGTGCATAGTGGGCCCTCAGGCAGGGGTTCGAGGATGTCCCAGTCCATAGATTTTACTTCTGCCGGTTTTGCTAGTGCCTTGGCCATCTTGAATACGGTCGGCCTGCAATGAGTTAGGAATACCGCCCGTTTCTTTCTGGTAGTGGCATCCTTCAAATTGTTGGTCTCCAGTAACATCTGGAAACGATCCATATATGAGTCCCAGTCTTCTTGCGCTGGGTTGAATGGAGCGGATGGTATGACGCCGCTGGACATGGTTTCACCATTGGTGCATTTCAGCCACGTGCTCTGTTATCGTTCTTCGTTGTTCAGTCAGCTGTGACGTCTCCACATGCCACCCTCGTTGCCAGTGTAATGTTCTGTGCATGGGCGCTAAGGAGGAGACGAGCTAGTGAACAGTGAACTTCAAACTCTTTATTTACATGTGTAACAGCTCAGCTCTATGGCCGCAACGGCCCCCTTTATATAGGCAAGCTCTTGAGTATTTAACCAATGAAAACACAGGGAGTGCTAGCTCCGTTAACCAATGGGAGAGGCTCATTAATAGCCAATCAGATTCTCCTGAACGGACCAATCCGATGTCGCTATTATCGGCCAATCAGAAGTACAGGGCCAGAACCCTGCACTTTACTTCAAGCTCTTAATAATCTTTATTCAAGTACTTTTATTAATTCACAACAGTCACCCAGCTGGCTTTGTGCCTAACGTGGGACCATAAGTCACATTCTTCCAACTGCTAGTCTAATACTTTAACTACTGTGGCAAATTGGCTTTCTTTTTGACAATAGTTTTGGTGATACCTATATATATACAAAATACCACTCATGCTTCATCATAAAATCTCCAGAAATATAAAGCCTTGAAATTTGGCAGGTATGTTTCTCTTGGCTTCTAGGTGCTCACTAAGAAAGGATTTTTTTTTTTTTGAAACAAATTTTATTAATTTTAAAGATAAAACAACACATCATTAACCATTAAATACATAAATACATAAAACCTCTTAACATTATAAATTTTTACAAGTCGAATAAAACATTATTTTTATACAACATAGTTCTAATTTATCCCATTTCCATATGGACACATAAATATCTTTCAGCAAATTTCTCATTATTTCTCTTTACTCTTATTCAATTTCATTTCTTTTCTATATTTATCCATTTTATATCATCATATTCATTTCTTTCTGGCTTGTTTACAATTATTCTCATCTAACATTCCTCCAAGGTTTTATTGATTCTTTTTTTTTTTTTTATAAAAAACAAATTTTATTAGTTTTACAAAAAACACAATACACACAAAACACAAAACATAAACAAAACTAAAAGATCTTTTCTGAAGGCTGTCCGTTCCCGGGTTAAAACTCTTCACACAGACACAAATTCAAACATCATATTCATCCCATATATCCTTCCTTTATTATCATTTTCTTTTTTATATATATATATATAAAAACCATTTTTATCAGTTTTATAAAAACAATGCACAAAGAGTCAAGGCATAACAGCTTATAAATTCTTTTCTAGGAAAAAATAACAATAAAAGACCAATAAGGCATAACATTTCCAAATTATAATATCAATACTTCATATAGTATTAACTTCATATCTTATCCCTACTTCTCCTTTCCATCCCAATTATTTCTTATTAATTAAAATTTTATTGCCTTTTATCAATATACAAAATCCAAAAAAAAGCATATATATCCTTCCATATCTTATTACCATTTTCAACAACATTCTTTGTCTGTTCTATTTCCAATTATCCATTCATCTTTTTTTTCTTTTACTATACTTCTCCTGTACACCAATTGGAGTAACATCTATAACTCATTACCCTAACTTAAAAATACTTCGTATAGCAATTTTTCTTGGGATTCTGTTTAAAAGATTCTAAGATTACATAATGAATTTTATATTCTAAATACACATATAAAAACACAAACTTATGTACCCTCCAGAATCCCTCTTTTAATCTAAATTAAATTCACCCATTGTCTCTAAATAAACTTTTTTTCTTTAGGTCTTGCTTCCCCCCATTAAGGCTTCTCCTCCCCCCCTTTCTCTCTTGCTTATTCTTCTCCTTGCCCTTTTTACCCCTTTGCTTTTTCTCCTCGCTTTTCTTGCTCCTTTTCCTTTGCTTTCTAACCTTGCCTCCACCTTTTCGCTCATTTTTCTCTCTTTTGGTTGTTTTTATAATTCTTAAAATCCCCTTTTTCTTATCCTTTTTCTCCTCCTCTCCGGAAGGGACCCATTGTTCATCAAAGATGGCTTCTTCTTCCTCTTCTTCCTTGTCCCAGTCCTTCTGCTGCGTAATCAACTTTTCATAAGTACATAACACCATTTCTAAGAATTGAAACAAAGTGCCCAAAGTATCTTCTTTTTTATAGTTTTGATATTCAATCTCTAGTTCATCCACAAACGATGCCATTATGAAAAGGGAAACTTTTTCCAAAACAACCACAAGTATTTTTAATCAAAGACAATCAAAAGCAATTAAAAAAAAAAAAAAGTTCCAAAAGTTAATACTTTTCTTCCTTCTTCTCTTTCTCTTTCTGGGGTTAATTTTTAATCAAAGAGGTCCAATTACCATATATCTTCCTTTGGGATTCTAGGCAATCTCCTCCTTTTTCAGCTTCTGCTCCAATTTTTTTTCTCTCTCCCTTTCCACTTGCAATGTCAATTTTAAATAATCAAAAATCCATACCTCCAACAAGGGTTTTCCAATTTTTTAAATTTTTCAATGTCCAAGAATCCTTTTGTCTCTTAGCTTCAACTCTCAAAGCAATTCACTTTCAATGTCCAATATATCCAAATATTTCTGCTGTTTCCATGGGGTGGGAGAGTAAAGAAAAAAAAAAAGTTCCCTTTAACAGCTTCTCCGCCGCTTTTCGCTCTTCTTAGGGATACAATGTATCCTCCAGCAATTCAAACAGCTCAGTTCCAGGCAATTTAAAAGATGTTACTTGACCCGGCTCAGACAAAACTTTCAATCTTCACACTTCCTCCAGCACAATCTTACCCGGTTGCTGGCTTCTTCGTGGTGGCCATTGCTGACCGCCGCTCCACCGCCTTGGGAAAAAGGGGTTTTTCCGGAAAAGGGGGGGGTCTGCGACACCCCCACCTCCCTATCCGACTCCCCTCTCTCTTCAGCTGTCCCTACAGGGCAGCCATATCCCCCTGACCCATCTGGATCGGGGGTACCTCGACGGCTAGCACAGCAGGAATCGCGAGCTGTTGCAAATTCCTGCTGCCCCGAAGCCACGTGAAACCGGAAACCACTAAGAAAGGATTTTTTGAAATGACCATCAAAGCATTAGTATTTAATATATTATTATTAACATGCTCTGATGCTAAGAAGTTTGACTCCCCCTCCCTTGAAAAGAAATGTTCCAAATGCAAAAGACAAGCAGAGGACAGGAGTTTCAGTTTTAGTTTCACAGCACCAAGCAGCTTTAGTATGGAATAGTTGAGCAAAGCCACACCTAGTCTCCTTGCTGTCTCCTTCTTGCTCACACAGCAAATACTCTTTCAGGTTCCAAACAGCCCTCAACTCTCACACACACTGACAGGATGTTAGCCAGATGAATACTGATGGATGCTGGTAGGCAGAGGCAGATTTTTTTCCCCATATTTTCCTTCCCATAAATTAAGTCCAACCACATAGTTTCACAGCAAAGTATGGGTATCGAGCTAGTATACACATATGAAGAACAGTTGCAGTAACTGGATATATCTAGCCTAATGAAAAGAAGAGTAAGGGTGACATGACAGCAGTCTCTGGGGCTGCCACAAAGAAGAGGGGGTCAACTTAGTCTCCAAAGCATCTGCAGACAGAACAAGAAGCAGTGGATGGAAACTAATGAAGGAGAGAATGAACCCAGAAATAAGGAGTAATTTCCTCACAGTGAGAATGCAATAGAATAGAGTGGAGTGGAGTGGAGTGGAATAGAATAGAATAGAATAGAATAGAATAGAATAGAATAGAATAGAATAGAATAGAATAGAATAGAATAGAATAACAGAGTGGAACAGCTTGGCTTCAGAAGTTGTGGGTGCTTCATTATTGGAAACATAAGAAGTGACTGGACAACCACTTGTTTGAAATGGTATAGGGTCTCCTGCTTGACCTCCAAGGTCCCTTTCAACTCTATTATTCTATGTTCTGTTTGCTAGCCAGCCTTTTCTACCCTCCTCTTGACACAGCTCCAGATTTCACCACAGATAGTGGTCAAGCCACTATATCAGGTGACCCTCTCAAATAAGATAAATTTCCAAACAAATGATTTGGTTAATTATCCCCACATCTACACCAACCTGAGGTATCTTGTAGAAATCTATAATTTCTGCAATATGGGAAGAAGTATCAGATCCAAGTCCTCCAAGAATGGCCATGAGATTTTTATGAATGCCACATTAATAGTTGGGAAGAAATTTGTTTGATTTGAAAAACAGGTCGAGAGTGGTCCAATAAGTCATTCTTGGATCATAGAAGCTGTCTGAAACGTGGCCACCAAGTGTGACATTGGACAAGATTTGCAGATTCCCATTGATGTCCTTAATGGCAAATTCTAAGGAAAGGACATGCTGGTAGAATTTTGTGATCATACTGAAAATAAATAAAGCGTTCCAGAAAGTAAGTATGCAGTGGATGAATTTGTTCATATAAAATGATATTTTTGGCTAGAACTGGAATTGAAAGATCAAATTCCTTTTTGGTGTTAATATTTCAGAATTATGTAGCTCCACATAGCACTAAATTGCAAATATGTTTGGGGAAGTAGCCATTCTATTATTCATTCCATTATATCTGAAAATTTACTCATAAAGACGTATATCTTTGCAGCTTGTTAGGTTATAAGGCAAAAAAAAAAAAATGTACAGTATATTTTCTCCAGAATAGAATTTCTCCAGAATTTCTCCTTTTCTCCAGAATAGAATTTAATTTTTTGTTTAATATAATTTTCGTTTCAGCTTTGCTCAGTCCTGACTTAGATCTGAATAAAGATATACATATTCTTGGTTTTTTAGATCTCTGAAAGGTAGTTGATTTAATATTACAGTTTTGTGCTATTTTTCTTTTACAGCTATTTCTCATTTTACATAAAAATTGTTTTGCTTAAACAAATTTTATTGCATCATTCTTATTTTATAGTACAGGAACACCATGCTTGAACATTTTCACTTTCAATTTCTCTTTATATCAAATCATCATAGTATGTCATAATATATAATATATATCACATCATTGTACCATCTCCCTATCTGCTGTTTCTCCACAATCCAGCTAATCTTTAGAAATTTTAAAGCAGGTTCATGTTTTATTTTATGGAGAGGAGATGGAGATGCAATTTGTTTCTGTTTTGTTTTTTGTTTTGTCTGTTCATGATAAGGGAAGCCAAATTCTGCAAAGACAATTGAAATAAGGTTGTATCTTTAATGGTGAAGAAGTATTTACAGAAAAACTCAGCATCTAGCAAAATGCAAACTATTTATTTATTTTATGTATTTATTTTATTTTTCAATTGCTTACAAGATAATAGGTAGTATAAAAATGAGTAAGAATACAGGAAATAGGTACAAATAAATGGGGACAATAGTACAGAGAAAAGAGGCATGATGGTGCACTTATGCATGCCCCTTACAGACCTCTTAGGAATGGGGTGAGGTCAATAGTGGATAGTTTGAGGTTAAAGGAGTGGGGGTTTGAGGATGTAACAACAAAGTCAGGTAGTGCATTCCAGGCATTGTCCATTCTGTTGTTGAACTCGTACTTTCTGCAATCAAGTTTGGAGCAGTTAACATTGAGTTTGTATCTGTTGTGTGCTCTTGTATTGTTATGGTTGAAGCTGAGGTAGTCATTGACTTGTAGGACATTGTAGTAGATAATTTTGTATACTACGCTTAAGTCCAACCATAGGCAGCGTACTTCAAGACAGTCCAAGCCCAAACTTACCAGTCAATAAATACTTCAGCTTCAATCATAACAACACAAGAGCACATAATAAATACAAACTCATGGTTAACTGCACCAAACTTCATTGCAGGAAATACGACTTCAGCAACAGAGTGGTCAATGTCTGCAATACTCTACCTGACTCTGTGGTTTCTTCCCCAAACCCCAAAAACTTTAACCTTAGACTTTCTACTATTGATCTCACCTCTTTCCTAAGAGGTCATAGGGGGTGTGTCTAAGCCCACTAACATGCCTTTTGTCCCTGTCCTATTGTTTCTTTTATTTTTTTTATATGTACCCATTTCATGTATTCATAACTAAGTATATACTTATACCTATTATCTTGTTGGTGGTTTACAAATCAAATAAATCAAAATAAATAAAATAAATAAAAAAATTCAAGCTTGGTTGTATAGGGTATTTATTCTGTTGGGAGCAGAGGAGTGTAGTACTCTTCTGGTGAAATACTTCTGGAGTTGCTCAATTGTATTAATATCTGATATACAGTGCTGATTCCAGACAGATGACCTCTATTTGAGTACTGGTCTAGCAAAGGTTTTGAATGCCCCAGTTAGCAATTCAATATTTCCAGGGGAGAAGCTTCATAAGATTAGATTTACAACTCTTAATGCCTTTTGGCAATGCTGTTACAGTGAGCTCTAGCACTTAGATCATTAGATATGAATACTCCGAGGTCCTTGACAGAGTGAGGGTCATCAACGAGTATCAATCAATCTAGTAGAAGGTACCTCAATAACCTTTCTATGGGTATATACTTATGGGAAAAAAACCACAAAGACCCTTAGATCTCATCTAAGTAAATTAAAAATACAGAGTATAGAAGAGTTCAGTATAAAAGACACTAGATTGCTAAATGTGCTTTCTATATCTTTGTGATCTAGACTTCTGAAGTGAACAAAGTCTTCATAATCTTGTTAATGGTAAAACTGGTCTTAATAGTTGTTCTCACAGTTTTGTGACATCTTTTCAAAAGGTGATCCATTTATAGAGGTAGAACAGCCTTTTCCCTTGGTATATAGAATATAAAAACAGGGTTGGAGGGGACCTTGGAGGTTTTCTAGTCCAACTACCTGCTTAAGCAAGAAACCCTACACCACTTCAGACAAATGGTTATTCAATCTCTTCTGAAAAACTACCAGTTTTGGAGCAT
Source organism: Hydrophis major (assembly GCA_033807585.1). Lineage (NCBI taxonomy): Eukaryota > Metazoa > Chordata > Lepidosauria > Squamata > Elapidae > Hydrophis > Hydrophis major. The sequence continues at coordinate 6,129,026 of CM066343.1, forward strand.
TCACAACTTCTGGAGGCAAGTTGTTCCATTGGTTAGTTGTTCTCCTTAGTTCTAAGTTGCTTCTCTCCTTGATTAGTTTCCATCCATTGTTTCTTATCCTGCCTTCAGGTGCTTTGGAGAATAGCTTGACTCCCTCTTCTTTGTGGCAATCCCTGAGATATTGGAACACTGCTATCATGTCACCCCCAGTCCTTCTTTTCATTAAACTAGAACAGTTCCTGCAACTGTTCTTCATATGTTTTAGACCATATTTGTTAAACCAGAAACAAAAGATCTGATCTGCAAAAGATAACAAGGGGAAAATTCCCATTAGGTGAGGATAGATATTTGCTTACTTTGTAATATCAAATATCCTATGTGAAGGGTATTCATCAAACCAATGTTCATTGGAAACAAATATAATCTGAGAAACCATCCCTCCAATTAAGAGATCACCTGGTTGATACCATTCATGCAGAACAGGAAAAGGATCGGCAACCGAGTAAGTCAGTGTATCCACTTTGATTACTGGAAACATCAGAAGAAAGAACATGTCCTTGGTACAAAGGCTACAAGTTGAGACAGTCAGCTAGATTTTTTTTTTTTAATGGACTAGTCCACATGCACCTCTTGAGAAAAATGAATTTATCTAGACTTGAACTTCAACAGGAGAATAAAGAAATGTTTCGGTATTAATAGCAATGTTTCCTGATTAATAGTAACAAAAAATGGCAGAATCATGAAAATGAATAGCATTGTTTCTTCTTATTATCAAGATCCCCACAGAGAGGCTGAGATTTTATCTTATTGTAAGCTTGCTTTCTGTTTTTTTAATCTTTTTGCATAGCTCTCACCTATTCGAGTAGATCAGGAAATGATAATGATCAACCCAATTCTCAGAAGACTAAATTATCCATTCTGCTTTTTTTAAAATCCACAATTGAAACAACAGTGACTTTTCATGGGAATGTTTATTTTAATTGATTTAAAAAAGCCTATTTCATCTGCTTCCTGAGTTAATTTCTAACTTTCCAAAAACAATACCCTAATCACCTTTCTGCTGTTTATTCATTTAAAGTTCTTAATCTTATTCCCAAAAGTTCTTAACCTTTAAATTTATACTCAAAATTGCTTTCATTGAGGACTGAAGGAAACTCACCCATTGAATTCCATCAAACATGCTGTTCCAAAGGTTCTTAACATTTGAAAAGCAGTAAACAAAAACTTTATTCTAAAATTACTAATGAAACTTCTCCCCATCAACTACTTTGGAATTCAAGGTAGTATGTAATTTCTTTAATCACTTTCCCTTTTGATTTATAAAAATATTTTTTCTATTTTTTTGTTCATCTCTTGTCAAGTGCTTGCTGACACTTGATCAGGGCTGTCAAACTCATGGCCAATGTGCTGGATACATCACATGCTAACCATGCCTGGTTTAACAAAGGGGGGAAAGTCATGATACATTAAGTGATGATGCTGTGGTGACAAGAGTTTGACACCCCTCCCAGAGGCCTGGGGAAGGGCTCCAGACTTGGGAAGGTGAAAAACAGACCTCCTGGAAATATCAGAAGTCTAACTATAGTCCCATTTTTACAGAAATTACCAGATTTTTATTTTATGCATTTGCATTGGTGTGACATAAGAGTCTGTGTACCAATGGAGTCTGTTTATCAACCATGTCTGCAAGAAGAGCCTATATTTTCTTCTCTTCAAGGAAGTAAAATATTGCATCTGTGTGGGTTTCTCCTTTCCTTTATATTATGTCTCTAGGTACAAATGCTTGTTAGTTTGGGGAGGGTCTAAGACAAATCATCATGGCCAACTCATCATGACCAAATTGTCATGGCCAATTCACCATGGAACAATTCAATGCTGGATTAATAGTTTCATTCAGTTACTTTCATTATTGGTTATCACATTTTCATTGAAATGATTGCAATTTTGTATTTATGAATGGACTTCATTTTATTAATTCCATTGAAATTAATTTAACTTTTATATTTTAACTTTTATATTTGTTGAATTGTTCTGTGGTGAGTTGTCCCATGGGGAATTGGCCATGGCAAGTTGTCCCATTCTGGCTTGGAGATAGGAGACTATACATAAACAAACATTCACACAGTCTGATTATATAACTACATCTATATATCTATCATCTATCAATATCTATCAATCAATATTTGTGTATCAATATTTATCAGTCTACCAATATCTGTCTGTCTCTGCCTGTCTGCCTGCCTGCCTGTCTATCTATCTATCTATCTATCTATCTATCTATCTATCTATCTATCTATCTATCTATCTATCATATTCAGCTTTGTTCGGGTATTTTCCCACATCATTATAGTTGTGCTTTTAAAGTTGTAGCAACGTTTTGGCAGACATTTCTGTCTCTTTTGTAGCTCTTTTTGTCTTGATTGGCTTGCAACAAAAAAGCTACAAAACAGACAGAAGATATTAGAAACACGAGTCAAGCAGAACAGAGCAAACTCCAAGACCAATAAACACAGACCAAGACTCCCAACCAATTAGGATGAAGAAAAAACCATTCTGGCAAAGCAGTAGGCTAGCAGCAAATTTAAAATAGAAACGACTGTGAAAGTCTGACTCACAGATGAACACTATACAGAATCCTGATTATGGCAGATGAGATTCTGCAGAAATGTTGCTACAACTTTAAGAGCACAACTATAATGACATGGGAAAATATCCGAACAAAACTGAATACCATACATATAAATACCCGTGGAAACTTAAGAATATATATATGTGCTTCTCAAAGTAATGTGAGCTTGTAGCTGCTTCTTCCTTTTAACTGCTAGTGGGGGTGTGACTTGATTGGGTGGGGTGTGTTCTCATTGGTTGGGGGTTTGGCTGTGTTCTGATTGGTTGGGGGGGTTGGCCGTGTTCTGATTGGCTGGAGATGTGTTCTGTTCAGGTGGGGGCTTGGTTGTGCTCAGTTTAGTCTTAGTTGCTGGGGGATTTGAGCTGGAGAGTTGTAATCCTGTTGTTTGGCTTTGCATTTGTGGTCTTGCTGCATCTTCACAGTGGGTGTCAGTTCGCTTCATGTATGGCTCAGAGGGGTTTGAAGCAGGTACTGATGCAGATGCAGTGCGGCTTCTGGTCCATGGTCGTGTCTCATCTTCTGTGTGGGTGTGAGTCTGCTTTCTACATAAAAGTGTGGCGGTAGCATCGTGTGGCCCTTGTGGGTGTGGGTCTGGTGTCATTCTTCATGTTAGGTACTCATCTGTTCGTGAGGGTGGGTTTCCAAATGGTTGGTAGGCGAGAGGTGTCATCTCGTTTATTCATGCTGTATGGGCATTTCTCTATCTCTATGGCTTCTCTGATTATTCTGTTGTTGAAGTTTTTGGTTTTGGCGATAGTTCTGATAGCACAGAGCCGAAGACACAAGCCTGAAGATGATGAATGAGACTTCATTGAAATGTTGCCTAGAAACTTCCAATCTTACATGGGAGAAAACCTGAAAAACCAAAGATTATATACCAAATACCAATAACCTCAGAATATATATATATATATATATATATATATATATATATATATATATATATATATATATATATATATATATATATATATTTGTTTTCTGAGGTTCTCATGGGTATTTGTATGTGGATCTTTGGTTATTCGGATTTTCTCCCGCGTAAAGATTGGAAGTATCTAGGCAACGTTTTGATGAAGTCTCATTCATCATCTTCAGGCTTGGTCTTCAGCTCTGTGCTTCTCAGAGTGATGTGAGCTTGCAGCTGCTTCTTCCTTTTAACTGCTAGTGGGGGTGTGACTTGATTGGGTGGGGGCTTGGCTGTGTTCTGATTGGGTGGGGGTGTGTTCTCATTGGTTGGGGGTTTGGCTGTGTTCTGATTGGTTGGGGGGTTGGCTGTGTTCTGATTGGCTGGAGGCATGTTCTGTTCAGGTGGGGGCTTGATTGTGCTCAGGTTAGTTTTAGTTGCTGGAGGGTTTGAGCTTTATGTTTGAGCTAAACTTTATGGTCTCCCCAATATACATAAAGAAGGAACCCAACTCAGACCAATAGTCAGCTCCATAGGCTCACCTCTACAAAACCTAGCCAAATTTCTCACCAAACAACTACAGCCCTATGCAGAATCCATCAACTCACACGTAAGAAACTCATTCCAGTTCATCGAGATCATAAAGAAACAAAACTTACAACCCAGTGACCTACTAGTGAGCTTCGATGTCATATCCCTCTTCACCCAAGTGCCAATAAAAGAAGCCTTGACAGCCATCCAAAACAAATACAACCCCCCCAAGCACATCCTAGATCTGACCAACCACTGCCTATCCAATATATACTTCACCTACAATGGACAAAAGTACAAACAAATAGAAGGAGCACCCATGGGATCACCCCTCTCACCTGTCATCGCTAACCTCTACATGGAACACTTTGAAACATAAGCTCTAGAAAAATATGATCACAAACCCAAACTCTGGCTCAGATACGTAGATGACACCTTCATAATCTGGCCACACGGGAAAAAAAAACTGAACAACTTCCTCACACACCTCAACAGACAACACCCCAAAATACAATTCACCATGGAAACAGAAGCTAACAACCAACTTCCCTTCCTAGATGTCTTGGTATACAAAAAATCCAATGGCTCCCTAGGACATACCATCTACCAGAAGAAAACACATACAAACCGCTATCTACACGCACTCTCACACCACCACCCAGCACAGATCAATTCCGTAGCCGAGACACTCATCTCCAGAACAAAATGCTTAGCCGACGAACAACACCTAGAGACCGAACTACACACTCTCACCGGCGTGCTGACAGCCAATGGATTCCAAAGAAAGAAGATCACCCACCTAATCCAAAAAGAAACCCCAGCCAAAATCCAAGACAAAGAACAAGAGAATGGCAAAGCCCTCCTCCCATATATAAAAGGCACTATGGACAAAATCAGCAAAATCCTCCAAAAACACAACATTAAGACAGCATTCTGCACAAACAGAAAGATATCCACCATCCTAAGAAACCCTAAGGACAGAATCGAGTTAGAAAATCAAGGAGTATACGAAATCCCTTGCACTGCCTGCCCCACCACATACATTGGACAGACTAACAGAAGAATAGGTGCATGCATTGAAGAACATAAGAACACAATCAAAAAGGAAGAACTGACCTCTTCCCTGGTCCAACACCTCAAAGTCACAGGACATGAGATTGACTTTAAAAATACCAAAACTATCGCCAACACCGAACACTTCAGCAGCAGAATCATCAGAGAAGCCATAGAGATAGAAAAACGCCCACACAGCATGAATAAACGAGATGATACCTCCCGCCTGCCAGCCATTTGGAAACCCGCCCTCATGAACAGACGCATACCTAACATGAAGAATGACACCACACCCACACCCCTGAGAGCCACACAAGATGCCACCACCACACTTCCATGTAGAAAGCAGACTCACACCCACACAGAAGATGAAACACGACCACGGACCAGAAGCCGCACTGCAGCTGCATCAATACCTACTTCAAACCCCTCTGAGCCATACATGAAGCGAACTGACCTCCACTATGAAGATGCAGCACGACCACGAACTCGAAGCCAAACAGCAAGATCACAGCTCACCAGCTCAAACCCTCCAGCAACTAAGACTAACCTGAGCACAATCAAGCCCCCACCTGAACAGAACACGCCTCCAGCCAATCAGAACACAGCCAAACCCCCAACCAATGAGAACACACCCCCACCCAATCAGAACACAGCCAAGCCCCCACCCAATCAAGTCACAGCCCCACTAGCAGTTAAAAGGAAGAAGCAGCTGCAAGCTCACATCACTCTGAGAAGCACAGAGCTGAAGACCAAGCCTGAAGATGATGAATGAGACTTCATCGAAACGTTGCCTAGATACTTCCAATCTTACGCGGGAGAAAACCCGAAGAACCAAAAATCCATACATATACATATACATATACATATACATATACATATACATATACATATACATATACATATACATATACATATACATATACATATACATATACATATACATACATACATACATACATACATACATACATACATACATATATATATATATATATATATATATATATATATATATATATATATATATATGTCTGGCATTCAGCATTGTTCGGGTATTTTCCCACATCATAGTAGTGGTGCTTTTTAAGTTGTAGCAACGTTTCAGCAGAATCTCATCTGCCATCATCAGGCTTCTGTATGATGTTTGTCTGTGAGTCAGACTTTTACAGTGGTTTCAGATTTAAATTTGGGGCAGCCTATTGCTGTGTCAGAATGGCTTTTTCTTCCTCCTGATTGTTTGAGAGTCTTGGTCTGTGTTTATTGGTCTTGGAGTTTGCTGTGTTCTGCTTCTAATATCTTCTGTCTGTTTTTTTTTTTTGGGGGGGGGGGGCTCTTTTTGTATCTTGATTGGCTGGCAACATTGTGTTACTTTATTGGAGGCCTTTAGTGCAGCTTGGCTTCGGGTAAATGGATGGCTATCATTAGTTAGGAAGCTGGGTTTCATCTGGGTGCCTGGTTGGGGTGTGTTTGAGCTGGAGGTATCAGGGGGGATCTGTTTGTGCCCAGGTGTTTGTCTGGCTTGTGGTGTGGAGATTTTTTTGTTTGTGAGTGCAGGCTTCCAAATGATTGACAGCCTGGTGGAATCATCTCTTCTGTTCATGCTTTCTGGTCTTTTTTCAATCTCTATGGCTTCTCTGATGATTCTGTGGCTGGGATTTTCTATAGTGGCTAGGGTTTTGGTGCCATTGAAGTTGATGCTATGACCTGTGGCTTCCATGTGTTGGACTAGTGAGGAAGTGTGTTCCAGCTTTTTGACTGCATTTAAAACTTTAAAACTTTAAAAGCACCACTACTATGACGTGGGAAAATACCCGAACAAAGCTGAATGCCATATATATATATATAAATATATGTGTGTGTGTGTGTGTGTGTGTTTAAGTTTTCACGGGTACTTACATGTATGGCATTCAGCTTAGTTCGGGTATTTTCCCATGTCATAATAGTTGTGCTTTTAAAGTTGTAGCAACGTTTCAGCAGAATCTCATCTGCCATCATCAGGCTTTTGTATAGTGTTCATCTGAATGAACACTATACAGAAGCCTGATGATGGCAGATGAGATTCTGCTGAAACATTGCTACAACTTTAAAAGCACAACTATTATGACGTGGGAAAATACCTGAACTAAGCTGAATGCCATACACACACACACACACACACACATATATATACAAACACACACACACATACATAACCGTATGTCATACATACATGCACCTGCATGTAGTCAATATAAAAGCAACCAACCAAGAAAACCTAATTCCAAAGTCTTGTTATCTTGAGGTGTTGGAAAATGGAAAGGATTAGGTTAAATATTCTTTGAAAATGATTGAAAATGCAACAGCAGGAGTACTCCTTTTGGAGTGGGTCACCCTAATAAATATTAATAATAATCCTCCTTTGGGTCTCCTTTTTGCAGAAATCAAAACTATATATTTTCTGTAGATTCCTAATTCAACTCTATTTCTCAACAATTTTTCCTTGTGAGAAAGATCACATGATGTACTAAATCCTCTTTATTAGTTGCTCTCTCTGGTTTAGACCAGCTCTGAAAACAATGATGTAACATTTTGGCAAGAATATACATGCCAGTAATGCAGCACTGAAGGACAAAATGGAGAAGACCTTCACAGCTACCATAGTTTTTCCTTTTGTGCTCAGATAGACTGGAAAGAAGGAAATCCAAACACTGCAAAAGGCCAACATGCTGAAGGTGATGAACTTGGCTTCATTAAAGCTGTCAGGTAATTTAAGGGCAAGAAAAGCCACAATAAAGCTGGCAATGGCCAAGATACTCATGTAGCCCAAGACACAGTAGAAGAAAGAGGCTGACCCTTCATTGCACTGTAAAATCAGTTCTTGCAGCTCTGAGTGCATGTCCAACTCAGGGAATGAGGGAGATGTTGACAACCAAATTATACAAATACATACTTGGATAATGGAGCATGAGAGGACAACAGAAAAAGTCAATCTTTTCCCCAACCATTTCCTCATCTGAGATCCCGGTTTAGTGGCCCTGAAAGCCACAAGCACAGTGATGGTTTCTGTAAAGCCTGGGTTCCCCAACCAGGGTTAAGGAGACAAGCTAAACAGAATGTGCAGTGTTAGTCAAATAGGCATACAGATAAATGTGTGAGATAAGTTTGTATGTTGGTTAATATACAATAAAAATAACAGATACGCTTGTTTTATCAAAAATATAGTTTATTCCATTTAGAGTTATAGCATAGTCAAAATAACAGTCCATTAGTCATGTATCATTTTAGTCAGTCCATTCAAGGATATTCAGTTAGCAAAGTCCGTGTAGAATATCCAATGTCAGTTCACTTACAATAAATCAGTCCTCTCACCATTGACAGTCCTTTCTCTCTCCTGTTCCAGTAGGGGAAAAGTGCAGTCTTCAGTCTATCCAGTAATTAGGGATCATCAAGCCAGAGAGAGCTGCCATAACTTGCTTCTTTTATGGTGCTTTTGCAACTACTCCCTTAATTACATTTTTACAGTTAAAGTTACAGACACTTCAACTAACAAACCATGATAACATATTTATTATTTTACCTAAATCAGTTAGGGTAAACAATGTTGTCCCTAATATTCTCCCCTTTTGGGTATTAATAATACAATAACCATTTACACCTTTAAATCATAGTTGTTACAACTCTCTTTAAACTTAATTACTCCTTGAGCTTTTGTAAATTGGTCTGCAATGTTTTCTTCTGTCATGCAGTATTCCAATTTAATTAGCCCATTCTTTACAGATTCTCTAACATTTAAGTATCTTAAATCAGTATGCTTTGATCTAGTTTTTACAGCAATATTAGTAGCTAACTTTATAGCTGCCTGGTTGTCCTCGTACACAATAATGGAATCTTTAACAGTTACACCCATGTCTAATAATAACTGTTTGTACAGAATTAACTCAGTGCATAGTAATGACAGACATGAAAATTCCGCTTCCATTGTGGACAAGCTGATATGCTGTTGTTTGATTGACCTCCACCCTATTAGTGTCTTACCAAATAATATAGCCATTCCAGAGGTTGATTTTCTAGTGTTTATGTCAATTGCAAAACTTGCATTTACATAGGCACTAAGACTCAAATCACCCTTAGGTTCTATATACAATGCATGGTTCATTGTTCCTTTAAGATATCTTAAAATTCTTTTTAATGATTGCCAATGACATTGATGTGGATCTGCATTAAATCGCACCAGCTGATTAATGCTATAAGCAATATCTGGCCTTGACCAATTGCTGATATATGATAAGCTACCAATCAAAGATTGATATATGGACTTATCAAATTTGGGTCTTTGAGCATCAGTTTGGCAAACTTCCTGACTCATTGGAGTTTTTGCCGGCTTACAAAGTTCCATTTTATACGTTTTAATTAATTGGCAAATTTTATCTTCTTGAGATATCTTAAATCCATTTTTTGTTTGGTTAATTGTCAATCCTAGACACTTTTTAATTTAACCTAAATGCTTTAATTTTGTCTTTTTAGCTAATAATGATATAATCTCATTAGCTTCATTATTAGTCTTAGTTATCAAAGCAATATCATCGGTAAATAATAATAATAATGACACTGTTCCATTATTTTCTCTTTTAAACACACATGGATCTGCTAAACCAGATTTAAAACCTATATTGTTTAATTCTTTCACAATATATTGGTTCCACTCAAAGCCAGATTGTTTCAACCCGTAAAGACTCTTTTTGAGTTTCCAACAATCATTACTATTTACTTTATTGTCTTTTATAATCATTGTCTTTTTCAAATATATAGTGTGCTGCAATGGTGCATGCAAATAAGCAGTTTCTACATCTAAATGGTTAATGACATAGTTTTTCTTAGCTGTCCACACTAATGCTGCTCTTAAAGATGTTGCTTTAAGACTTGGTGCAAAAACTTCATCATAATCAGATGCAGTTTGATTAAATCCTTGAGCTACCAACCTAGCTTTATGGGTAACAGTCCCATCATTTCCAGTTTTTACATTAAATATCCATTTGCACCCAATGGATTTTTCTCCTGGAGGTAATTTAGCATCTTCATATACTTTCATTACCTTTAATGAATTTAGTTCTTTTTCCATTGCCTTTTGCCAATTCTCCTGATCCTAAGCAAGATATATCCTAAGTTCATCTACACTAGTTGGAACTTTAGTTACTTGGCAAACTATACTTGCTTGATACCTATCAGGTGGTCTAGTTACACGTGTAGTACGTCTAGGTATTACAGGACTTACAGGTGGACTTTCATTTATTGACTGTTCTTGATTATCTAACTCTTCCTGATCAATTGTTTCCTCTTGTTCTGGTCCTATTTGCTCTTCGTGGACTTCTTCTTTTATTGGACTCTTGTTATAACTAGTCTGATCTTTTTGCCTTTTGTAGGGTTCAATAATTACATCATTATTTAAATCTTGCTCTAATCTATTCCATCCTACATGTTCTAGGAATTTAGCACTAGCACTGGTGTAAACTCTAGATGTACCTGGTTCCCAGAATCTATAAGATCTATGATTAGATGTATATCCTACAAAAAATAAACTTTTAGCTCTGTGCTGTCCTTTGTGTCTGAGTTGTGAAGGGATATGCACCCATGCTGGTCCTCCAAATGTATGCATGTAACTTAAATCAGGTTTTGTACCATGCCACAGTGTGAATGGTAATTCACCTGTTGTTGAATTAACAACATTATTTAATATATGATTACCACACATTATTGCTTCTCCCCATAAATTGTCAGGTAATCCTGAATCAGATAACATAGTACGTGCCATTGATTGTAGTGTTTGGCCTCGTCTCTCTATAAAGGCATTATGTTGTGGCCTATATGGTGCAGACTTTTTATGTTGAATACCTAACATTCTAAGTCTATTCTAGAATTTATGATTTGTAAATTCCGCACCATTATCTGTTATAAGAGTTACTAATTTCTTTTTAGTTTTTCTTTCTGCAAATTTAATCCAATTAAATAGATTTAGATATGTTTCAGTTTTGCTCTTCATTAAATAGCAAAACCCATATCTAGAATAGTGGTCCATTATACTTAATATGTATCGAGCTCCTCCTACACTTGGTTTTTTTGGACCTATTAAATCGGCAAATACTACTTCTAAAGGCTCTTTGGTAGTAAATCCATCAAATCTATTTGCCGGTATGACCTTGCTTTTGCTTTGATTCCAAGCATAACATTGCAAATACTTATTACAAGTTTTCAAACTTATTCCTTTAGATAATTGAACAGTTCTCTTAAGCATTTTAAAATTTAAATGCCCTAGCCATCAGTGTAACAAGTGAATACATTCATCATGAGGTTTCTTATTATCATAAACCGTGTTAGCCACCTCTAAACTATTATCATTTAACACATATAATTCACCTCTTAAAGATGCAGTAATTTTCTTATCTTCTTTTTCAATTATGCAGTTATCTCCCCTAAAGGTAACTACATATCCTAGTTTAACCAAAATTCTAACTGAAATTAAATTAAACTTAAGTTGTGGTACATATAACATTTTTACATTCTCTTTTATAAAAGAACAATATGCTATACCTTGACCTTTAGCTTTCAGTTTCCAGCCATTAGCTAACGATATCTGCTGTGTACTCTTGGACATTTTAATAAATTTTTTGTTATCATTTGTGATACAGTGGGATGCTCCACTGTCAACCACCCATAAATTATTTTTTACAGCTCCATTAATATACATGGCTAACTCTAAATTTTTATTTTTATTTTGGTTACTTTTAGTATTCTGGCCAGCATTCTGGCACTTTGCTTTTTTACAAAATCTTGCCAAATGTCCTCTTCCTCCACAATTAAAACACTTTTTAATTGCGTATGCAGTAGGAGATTCAATATCTTCTTTTTGAGGTTGCTCCCTCCTTAACTGATCTCTTTCAAGTCTTCTTCTTGCCTCTTCAATCAATCTGCTAGTTATATCAGTTAAAGTTAAACTTTCCTTAGGCAAAATTTCAAGGGAAGTGACGTAGTTATCATAACTTTCGTCTAGTGAAAATAGAATTATGTAGACTTGGTGTAGTTCAGAGAAAATAAGTTCTTTCTCGTGCAGTTCTTGTAAAATGCTTTTTATAGTTTTCAAATGATTAAGCATATTACCATTCGTTTGGAGATTTGTCCTGAAAAGCTTCCGTGTTAGATTTATGTGAGCACCAACGTTATCTCGAACATAAATCCTCTTCAGATTCTGCCAACACCCAACAGCCGTTTGCTCTCCACGGATATGAACAAGTTGCTGGTCAGTTAGTGTTAGTCCTATTATGCAAAGAGCTTGTTCATTCTTCTGTTTAAAGTCTTCTATCTTTTGTCTATCTTCCTCAATCTCTGAATCCCATTCCTCTACGTTTGGTGGATTTTCAATTATTTTCCACAGACCTTCTCTTCGTAGAAGTAGACTACATTTCATAGACCATGAAACATAGTTTGTTCCATCCAACTTGGATATAAGGGACAAACTTTGTAGATTGACTTATGCCATGTTTTCTTATATGGATATAAAACTATAATTAATAAAACACAGCTGTCTTTTTACTGTAATGTGTAACAACACAATCTCTCACTTTTTATATAAATCTGTTTTATCCTAGTTAAACTGACTTTGCAGCCTCTGGGCCCATAATCAGTGTTAAGCCTGGGTTCCCCAACCAGGGTTAAGGAGACAAGCTAAACAGAATGTGCAGTGTTAGTCAGATAGGCATACAGATAAATGTGTGAGATAAGTTTGTATGTTGGTTAACATACAGTAAAAATAACAGATACGCTTGTGTTATCAAAAATATAGTTTATTCCATTTAGAGTTATAGCATAGTCAAAATAACAGTCCATTAGTCATGTATCGTTTTAGTCAGTCCATTCAAGGATATTCAATTAGCAAAGTCCGTGTAGGATATCCAATGTCAGTTCACTTACAATAAATCAGTCCTCTCACCATTGATAAATCAACAGTCCTTTCTCTCTCCCATTCCAGTAGGGGAAAAACGCAGTCTTCAGTCTATCAAGTAATTAGGGATCATAAAGCCAGAGAGAGCAAGCTGCGGTGCCTTGCTTCTTTTATGGTGCTTTTACAACCACTCCCTTAATTACATTCTTACAGTTAAAGTTACAGACACTTTATCTAACAAACCATGATATTTATTATTTTACCTAAACCAGTTAAGGTAAACAATGTTATCCCTAACAGTTTCAGCCAGAACACTAGAAGTGGCCACTGAGAAGGTGATGCCAAAAGTTAGTTGTTGGAGAAGGCAGGTCTCTTTGCCAGGTTGGCTGAGGAAGATCAAAGGTGAGAGAAAACAGAGCTGAAGGGAGACAAGAAGAGTGTAGGTGTGGGGTCCGTTGTCGGCTTTGACAATGGGAGTATCCCTGTGCTTAATAAATATTCCAAGTACACAAGATATTAGAAAAGGGAAACAAAGATCTGATGAAGCTAAACCAATTCCTAAGGCTTCTTCAAAAGTTAAAAAAAAACTAAAAGTTTCAGGATACATTTTTTCTTTTCTTTTTTGGGATAATGATCTTCTGAACATTCAAAACAGTCATCCATATCTGGAAGAAAAGTCAAGGAATTTGCCACCTATCCATTCCAAATTTTGGAAAATATTCATCTAATGGATGTCAGCTCTTATGGTTTTAGCTGATAATTAATATAGTCATTTTTATATGAAATTTTAGTCCCCCCTATTGAATCATTTAGGATCTGTGTGAAAAAAGTACAATTGAAACCACAATTATTCTGTGAAATCAATATAGTCCATTTGGACTTTTTCTCCTTTTCCAAATCATAGAGAAGAAATACTGATTCTGAGTGCAAATCAGTATAATTCAATTAAATTTCAAGTTGGTTCAATAAAAATTGAGTAACCTAAGGAAAGAAAGAAAAAGAGTTTGGTCTAACAAGCAAATGGAATTATCTACTTTTACTTTCAAGATAATGAAATCCCTGATCTCTATACTCTATCCTGCTTTTAGTGGTTTATTATGTTCTATATGGAAAATATTGGCTCTACAAGCACCCTCCTTACGTCCCTTTGAAGTTAGCAATCTATTGAAAAATCTTCTTTTGTTTTGCTGAAACTCCTTTGCTTCCTTTTACTTTTGGTTAAAAAGGGGGCAAAAAATGGCAGATCAACTGGAAAAAATGTTTTCATTCATTCATTCATTCATTCACAGTGACTTGAGCCAATCAAAATATTGTTTTTTTCATTTTTATTTCTAAAAACTGTGATTTTTAAATTTAAATTTGAAGTAATGGCTGTTTTTAAAAAGTAGAAATCAGTGGTCCTGAAATCATACTTTCATAGGTGCCAAACAAGAAAAAGATACGTAAGTTATTGGATTAGGCTAGAAAATAATGTTTGTTTGTTTTTTAAAAAGAAATGCTTCATATATTTGTTTACTGAATGAACAATCTTATGGGGAAAAACCCACTAAAGACAAATGAAGTTGAAAATGTGAAAAATAAATGGATCTATATCTTGGGATTGTATTAGGAAACTCTACCTGTCAGAATCTTAAGGGCAAACTTTAACCCCTGAATCAACAGTACAGAATCAACATAATCAACAATAAAGAAATGAATATTCACCTTTAAAAATAGTAATTATATTCATCCTAGTTTATGACATTTTGCTTAAATCTGTCTAATGAAAACTTGATGGATTGTCTCACCTATCTTTTTTATTTGAAATCTTCCCTTCTGGACATGGAACACAGTCATAGCAACAAAATTGTTTTCCTTCAGTTCCTTTCTCCCAATATCCAGGGGAGCAATGATCATTACACAGAGAAATTGGAAATATCTGGTCATAAACATGAAAGTCTTGTAAAGGGAGATTTTTAAAATAGTTACTAATTTTGCTTCTTTATGACAAGAAACAAAATGACAGAATAATAAGAGTTTTAAGGAACCTTGGAGATCTTATAGTCCAACCCTTGCACAAGCAGGAGACTTTATACCATTTCAGACTAGTGACTGTCCAGTCTCTTCTTAAAAACCTCTCGTGATGAAACAGCTTCTACAGCTTCTGAAGGCAAGCTGTTCTACTGGTTAATTGTTCTTGCTGTTGGGAAATTTCTCCTTAGTTCTAGGTTGCTTCTCTCCTTGGTTAATTTCCATCTATTTTTTCTTGTCCTGCCTTCAGGTGCTTTGAAAAATAGGTTGACCCCCTCTTTTTTGTTACAGCCTCTTAGATATTGGAAGACTGCTATCATGTCACTCCTAGTCCTTGTCTTCTTTAAACTAGACCTATTAATACTTTAAACTAAACACCCCTAAACTTTCTCTTCTTTAAACTAGACATACTACTTCATTAAACTTCTGGTGCTTTTGAAAATAGATTGACCCCCTCTTCTTTGTAGCAGCCCCTCAAATTGACTTTCCAAATTGCTACTGGATTTTATTAAATGGGATTTTTACTATAAAGATGTTGAAAGTACAAGGATGTGTAACAGGACCTGCTTGCAAAAGGGCAGGGTGAGTAAATACTTTTATGTGATGACCATCTTAGGGAAACAATGCGAGTCCCATGATTTCAAATGGAAATGCAACCCAAATATGAAAATCTAGCTTTTAGATTGTTGTGCCATTTTGTCAGTTTGGTAAATGCTTGAGTGCAGTCAGCATTTGCCCTGAATACCTCTCTTTTTTCTTTCAAAAAAAAAAAAATTATAAAGAGACTATGTTTGATATGGCTTTACAGAGACAAAGACATGGATCATGGTTATTATAATGGATCATTATAATTATTATAATGGTTATTATAATCCGATCTAAATATAGTATAAAAAAACATACATTACATTGTCCTACCTGTCAATGAATACTTCAGTTTCAACCATAACAATACAAGAGCACACAACAGATATAAACTCAATGTAAACAGCTCCAAACTTGATTGCAGGAAATACGACTTCAGCAACAGAGTGGTCAATGTCTGGAATACTCTACCTGACTCTTTGGTTTCTTCCCCAAACCCTCAAAATTTTAATCTTAGATTGTCTACTACTGACCTCACTCCTTTCCTAAGAGGTCTGTAGGGGGCATGCATAAGCGCACTAATGTACCTACCATCCCTGTCCTATTGTTTCTTTTTATTTTTCTGATATATATCCATTTCATGTATTCATAACTATGTTTATACTTATACCTATTATCTTGTAAGCGATTGACAAATCAAATAAATAAATAAATAAAAATAAAATAAACAAATAAATAAAACATTGCAGTCTGTTAAATGTGTATGAACACCTGTTTAAAAGCTGGTGCCAGACAACCTCATTTTCATCAATTAATAATTGTTTCCCTTTTGGAGCATTGGGATCTAAGTCTCCAACTCTAACTTTCTGAAAGGTTCTGTTAGGAAATGTGATCAGGTTGGTGATATCAAATCCACCTTTTGCTTCCCCTTTCTCATTCAGGTACACTCTCTCCCCAGCTGAATTGTTAAAAGAAATGCCTTGAAGAAATGGATGGAGCTACTTGAAAGAGCATGCAAGACAGAGAGAGTTGGAAGGGGAGAATAATGGAGAAAGAGCATGATATTCAAATTTCATTCACTTATTCTTCCCATTCCTGTAATAAAGTTCAATAATTGAGAAAACTGATAATCTATATTGCATGTCAATGTACAGGTCTATTATTAATTTGATATTATTTTAAAGAAATAAAGGAAATAAAAGCAAAATGAAAACATATTATTTTATGATATCACATATGATATCTATTTACTGTTCAAACTGGTCAAGTCTAGGCACCATACATTGACTTAGCTTCCATTTTTCTTCTTCATTGTTAGCCTTTGAGAGCCTGGGACCTGACAAATTTCCTTCAGTCAGCTTTTTAGAGATTTAAGCATTCTTTGGTAAGTGTATTTAAAGGAAGAGAAAGAGGAGGGGAAAAGCAGTATACTCAGGTTCTCTACCCTGAAATGTTCAAATAGAAGTATATTGGAGAATAGGTTATATGTACATAGACCTGAAACCACACGGACAAGAATTCCAATTCTTGCAGATATGAACAAAAAGAACTATCACTAATATAAATTAAAACATACATGCTAAAATATATCCCCCCCCCCGTGTGTGTCTCTGTGTCTCTGTCTCTGTGTCTCTGTCTCTGTCTCTCTCTTCTATCTTTCTAATCTGGCTTAAAAGTATTCAATATTTAAATAAGGTCTTGATGGTAACATAATGGAAGACTTTCATGGGAAAATTCAGCATATGAATTCTCTCCATATCACAACAAAAATTTAGTGTTGAACTATAATTGAACAAGATGATAGTGGAGCCAGTTTTGTTTCTAAAAGTAATGCAACTTCATTAGGTAATTTTAGAGAAAGAATTTGATCCTTTGTACACAAGCATGACTTCATACCTAATTAAAACCAGGGTGCCAAAGAATTGTGTTCTTCTCAGTGGTCAGTTCTTTTCCTTTTGGAGGACTAGAGTGTAATTTTCCAACTTTAACTCTCTGATAAATTCTGTTTGAAAAAACAATCAAAGTTTTATGTCAAAACCACACACACCTTATATCATTAAATAAAACTGTTTTTTTTTTCAACTGAATTGTTAAAAGATGGAAGAACTTGAAGGATGATAGGAAAGAGGGCTCAAAAGGAAAGCATTATAACAGGGATAAAAGGATGAAAAAATTCCTTACTTTTATTCCAAATTTCTGGGATATCAAAGAATTTTCCCAGATTAAAATATAGAACAAGAAAATGTCAACTTAGAAAAAAACTATCAATAATTGAAATATGCAGCTTATTTTTTTTATCAATAATGACAAAAAAACTTTAAAGTAGCAAACTCTCTTGGGGGTTTATCATAAGTCTCAAAACCAATACCTCTTCATGAAAATAATATATCTATATCAGCAAAGAATGACTGTCACAAAACTAACGCTCCTGTCTAACAACAAGTCTTTACTAAATCAGGAAAATCTAGTGAAAATATTTTTTTACATTTTAGAAAAGTGTATTGGACGGGGAAAAAAAGACTGCCTTCAAATGTATTGTCACTTTTTAGAGCCATCCTGAATAAACTTACAAGACAGGACCAATCTAGATAGTGATAAAATGGTTATTTATCGAATCAGGTGATACAAAAATCCCATTGATTAAATTGAAATTTGCCAAGACAAGTTTTTTTCCATTCACTTTTGTTATATAACTTACAATCAGCCATTACATTAATGTCTGTGTTTCTCAGTATCTGCATCAATTTGTGTCTACAAGCCAGTGGAAACAAGCCATGTTAGAGCATGGATGAGAAGGTAGGAACTGGAACAAAAGATAGGTGTGGCTTGAAGACATTACCTGCCATGGCTGTAAATCTGGAAATTCAAACCTTTGACTTTCTCTGTGTTGGGATTTTGATCTCACTGCGTCATGCAAAGAATATGCCACTGCATAAACTGCATTGTAGATACTGTAGCTTTGGCCAGTCATCTGCAACTCAAACAGAGGTGTAGGTAGATTCTCCAAATTCTCTTCTCTACTACAAATTTCACTGATCATTGAGGGTGATTCTTCATTTGAAAATGAGCAGTCAAACAATTGCTCCCAAACCTCTTGAATAAATCCATCTTTGTGGGTTGAAGGTTTGATGACTTGAAGAAATTCTTTGAAGCCTTGAACATCTTGTGAGTGCACTGTAAAGGAAAGAGCCCCGTGAAACAATTGGACCTTTGAAGTCCTGTCAATATGAAATCAATTGGATACATTAGGATCCAAACCTTCCTAAATGATGCACTTTCTTTGCTTTCATAATCACGTAGCAACACAACACTTCTGAGCCACAGAGCCATGAATGAATCACCATAGACAAGAAGAACATTGGCTTTCTGATCTGTCAGTTGATTAGAAATAGTTGAGATTACATCAAGAAATTCTGAAATTTCTTCTAATTGGGCACATTGAGAAACCTTTTGTGTGAAAGCCAAGCAAATCCCATTTTGAGAAAGCAATGAATGCAGTTTCTGCAAGAAATGTTCTCCCTTATTCTTATCAGAAGTGAAGACTCCAATACATGTCCATCCAAAATGAAGAAGAAGCTGTATAATTCCACTGTGTTGATGCTCCTCTTTTGGGACCATGCAATAAAGTGAAGATAACTTAGTAGCCTGGAACTCTTCTTGGGCAAAGGAGCCATAGGTCAACTATACAGAAATAGTAGAATCATTATTCATGACAATGAAAGGAAACTGAATGAATTCCAAAAGTGGATTTTAATACTTATCACAAAAGAAGACAATTTTCTGTCCTATTTTCCTGTCCAAATTACCTGTGGAATCTTGAAGACTTTTATAGTTTCTGCCATACAGGAAGTGCTCCAATGATGGCCATGAGATTCTTCTGGCTATCACACCTATAATTACCAAATTACCAAAGGTAATTGGAAATGGATAAAGAAAAAGAAAGGAGAAAGTCAATAATACCCCTTTTTATCACTATTAATCATGCTAACTTTGGCAATATTGAAATGAGATAATTGTGGAAGTGAGAATTAAAAGGTAAATATGTGGATGATAGGTTTTTGATGATGATTTGGTTCTGTTTTGATGAACTACTATAAAGAATAGAAATCTTAATGGAAGACTAAAATCTTTTAGTACATTAGCCAGTTTTAAAGTCAACAACCATATGACTATAATTTTAAAAATGAAAATAGAAAACCAAATGAAACTATTGGAAAATTTGGATTTTAATGTTGAGAAAAACATAAATTATTTAGGTATTACTAGGTCTAATATGAATTGCATGTTATTTCATAACAGTTAAGACATGGAATGAAATTAAGAAAAATATGTTAAGATGGGAAGAATTACATTTGTCAGTGTAGGGAAAATATCTGTTACACGCACACAAATGAAGTTATTGCCTTGGAGAATAGTTCTGTTTCAAATGATATATATTTTTACAAGCACTGTGAAGCAGTATATAAGTCTAAGTGATATTGCTATTTTGACTACCAATGTGTCATTTAAGAAATGCAGAATTTTTTTAGATATGCAATAGAATGGGAAAAATGGCAGAAATTGTGGGATAGAAATGTTAAATTAACTATGTCAATGTATATAAAGAAAATCTGTATAAAATGTTTTACAGATGGCATTTTTCACCAACAAGACTGGCAAAAGTATTTAAAGACATGTTCACTAAATATTGGAAATGCAACCAGATACCTGGTTTGTATTACCATATGTGGCGGACATGTTCACAAGCCAAAAAATATTGGACAAAAATACATACTTGGTTGGAAAAAAAGATAAAGCAGCACATACATTTGAAACCTTGGTTTCAATATTCTTATTGGGCATTCTGCCAGAAAAGTATGATAAAAGGAATATATATATTTGATTTTACATATGTTAACTGTATCCAGAATTGTGTTTGCACAACAACTGAAAAGTGATGACATCCCGACAGACGAGAGTGTATTAAAAATATGTATATTTCTGCACAATAAAATGTGCAGAAATGCATAGATTAATGTTTACAATTAAGGAAAAAGAAGAAAATGAATATTTCTTGATATGGGACTTATTTTACCAATAGTTAGATAATAAAAACAGATGTTAGAAATATGGGGATATAAAAAGGACTAATGTTATAAAGGCGATTTGTTCAAATAGATAAGTAAAATATTATCATTATTATAGAATTAATAGTATTGTGATGAATACTATTGTAAACAATTTGATTATGATTTCTTAAAAATAATTGTACCCAGACAACATACTGTTTGATTGAAATTGAATTTTTACATGTCATATAAATAAAACAAATTTTTAAAAAAGGAACACAGAATTAAAAACAAATTAAGGATACAATGTAAAGTCCTCCAACATGCAAAGGGACTGTGGAGGATTGGGTTTGCCTCATTTAAAATTTAATTTGCACTACCTGAAAATGCCCTTATGTGTCACAGCCCCAGAACCATTTTATAGGGAAGAAATAGCAGGTTAAGAAAAATAGTTAACCTATCAAGAATTGTTAGAAGAAGAACATGGGGAATATAGCAATAGCAATAGCACTTATGTACCATTTCACAGTGCTGTACAGCCCTCTCTAAGCAATTTACAGAGTCAGCCTGTTGCCCCCAGAAATCTGGGTCCTAATTTAACTGACCTCAGAAGGAAGGATGGAAAGCTGAGTCAACCTTGGGCAACTTTGGGCAGTGAGCATCATCAGCTGTGATGGTGCGGGCAAGGCATGGGAGCAACAGAGCCAGCTGATAGTTCAAATTCCCCTTTATTGCCCCAACTTCCCCCCAAATGCTCCCACATTTATGGCAAGCCCGGAGCAAAGCCCTCACACACACACTTCCAGCAGCCTCTGGCTGCAGATCGTCCAGCAAAACACAGTTAACACAATGGCTTCAATGCAACTAGTCCAACGAGGCAAAGGAACAAGGCAGCAATAAGACAATATACAAACTGTTCAAAAAACCCAGACCCCATAAAAGAGGAGGTGGAGTTGCAATGTATATAAAGGACCAATATATTGCTATAGAAATGCATGAAACCAAAGATGAAAACCTCCTAGAATGCATATGTGTCAATATAAAAGAAAAAAAGAATGACATGGCCATAGGTGTATATTATAGGCCACCCAATCAAGCAGAAAAAACAGATGTCCTTTTTGC
This sequence comes from Hydrophis major, assembly GCA_033807585.1. Taxonomy (NCBI): domain Eukaryota; kingdom Metazoa; phylum Chordata; class Lepidosauria; order Squamata; family Elapidae; genus Hydrophis; species Hydrophis major. Next base: position 6,150,802 of record CM066343.1, read on the forward strand.
CAACCAACTAACAAACATATGCAAGAAACACACAACAATATGCAAGAAACATACAACACACAACAACAACTTTTTTATAATAATTTGTTTGGAAAAGGATGAGGAAAGTGAAAATAGGGGAAACTTTGTAACACTGCCAATATTGTTTCTCTTTTTTTCTCTTTTGACCAGACAAAGCTGAGAAAGAATTCAGACTCCTTTGAGCCTGTCTGATAAGATAGAGGGAAGAGCATGGGAGAGTGTTATTGCAGGTGCTCTTCTGGGTTTCTATCAGTAACTGGAGTCTGGTGTTGAAGTATACAGAAAAAAAGATGAAAAGATTCTAGAGAAGAGAGCTATAAAAATTAACAAAAGCCTTGGATAACTAAATAGGTGCAGTGTGTTCTTTTTCTCTTTTTTAAGTTGGGCTATTCCTCATATCCCTCCCCCTCCTTATCAGCTTATTATTTGTAATAGTTATTTGCATCTCTGGACTCTTGAAACTTGCTTTTGTCTTTTGTCTTTTCTTTTGGAGCCTAATTTTTACTTTTGCATTCTATTTTAAAGGAAAAGCCTTAGTATTAAAGTTTTCCTTCTTTTTTTTTAAGGGAGTAGGCTTTTTCTTTTTTTCTCTCTCCCTCTCCTGCATTTTTATCTACCCTCTGTATTGTTTTTTTGTGCATGTGGCTTTCTTTTTTTTTTTGTATACTTTTTCATACCTGAGAATTTTTAATTTGATTAAGGTGTTGAAGAACCTGAAGAAATTCCGTTTTCTTTTTAGTTTTTTACTTTTTATTTTTCTGCCTTTTACAGGATTTAACAATGCTTTCCTTTCTCTATTTATGGGGTTTTTTTCTTCCTTTTTTGAGCTTTTAATGCTATTTAACTAAGTGATTGGATTAAGGTACACAAGAACCTGAAGAAATCTTTATTTTTCTATCTTGTTTCTTTTTTCCACTATTTTTACTTGGATTTACAATTGGCTATTTCACAAATGGATTAAAGTTTAGAAGAACCTGAAGATCTTGAATTGTCTGAAATGAGCAGGAAATTAACAGCAGCTGGTTCTTCAATTCTTACTTTTTCCTCTTCACCATCTGGAGGACAACACTCAATACAGATAATGTTACAGCAAGAAAAAGAACAGGAGAAGGTGACATTGCAGATGATAATGCAAGGAATTCAAAGCGTACAAGCAAGAACAGAGAATATTGAAAGGAGAATAGAAAAAACTGATGAAAAGGTGGAGAATATTCAACAAAGGATGATGAAGTATGATGAGAAATTCAAAAAAATTGAAGAAGATAAAGAGGTAAGAAAATTGGAGATATTGATGATAGATTAACAGTGGTTGAACAAGATAAAAGTGGGATGGGAGATGGACAGATCAAAATTTTATCTCAGAATTCAAAACATAGAGGAAGAAAAGGGACAAAACTTAGCTGAGATAATGATAGAAATCTTGGCTGAAGCTCTGGAAATAACTAAAGAGAAGATGATGGATGGAATAGACAAGGTTTTTCAAGTCTTCACAAGATATGCAATGAGAAATAGCTTACCAAGAAAAGTTCACATCAGATTTACAAAGAAAGCCATTAAAACACAAATATTACAGGTGGCAAGAGAAAAAACATTGAAATATAAAGATAAGGAGATTGTAGTCTTGAAACAAATACCCAGAAGAGTGAGAGAGATGAGAAGAGAATACCGATTCCTGACTAAAATCCTACTTATAAAAGAGATGAATTATAGATGGCTGACTCCAAAAGGTTTAATGTTCACAGGGTAAGAACAGAGACACAGAATTGATTCAATTGAGAAAGTTGAATCATTTTATACTGAATACTTTGGAGGGAGAGAGGAGGAGACAGAAAAAGAAATGTCACTAAATGAATTCCAAGAGGACTGCCAAATAGCGACTGAAAATGAAGAAGGCGCAGTAGGCGGAAAGGTGGAAGTTAAGGAACAACATGAACCAAGATCTACAAGAGCTGCTAAACCTAATTATAAAGTATAAACATGGAAAAGAAAAAGCTGATTACAATTAACATAAATGGACTTAATTCAGCTGCTAAAAGAAGGAAAACCTTTCATAAATTAGAGAAATTAAAATTTGATATAATTTGTCTACAAGAAGTACATATTAAAAAGCAACATGAATAACTGTTGACAAAGCCAAAGTTAGGGAAAATATTTACTTCTTTGACACAATGCAAGAAAAGAGGAGTGGTTCTATACACTAAAGATATTATCCCAGTGAAATTGATTGATATAGATGATAATGGAAGAGTATTAATGGTGGAAATAATGGACAATAACATGAAAACACTCCTGATTTCAATCTATGCCCCGAATGACAATCAAGAAGAATTTTATAGAAAACTACATATGAAAATAATTGAACTGGACTATACTAATATTGTCATGATGGGAGATTTCAATGGAATTGTAGACAATAAATTGGACTATACAACATAGAAAACAACAAAGCAAAACAGAAAGACTCTTCCTAAATCCTTTTTTAAAATGACAGATGAAATAAACCTAAAAGATGCATGGAGAGAAAGAAATGCTAAGACTAAACAATACACTTTCTATTCGAACAGACATTTATCATGGTCCAGAATAGATATGATATGGATGTCAACAGAAGTTATCCAATGTGCAAGAAATAAATATTGAAACAAGTATTTGGGCAGATCATAATCCAATGACAATTAAATGGAAAGGACAAAGAAGAAGATCTAGATGGACGTTAAACAATACTATATTAAAAGAAAATGACTTTATACAGAGGATGGAGAAAGAGCTGTTTTTTTCTTTAAAGAAAATAAAAAAGAAGACACATCAACGCAGAATGTATGGGATACAGTGAAGGCATATGCCAGAGGCTTGATAATAGACTAAACAAGAAAAAGAAATACCACGAAAAGACTAGCCTCTAAGACATTAGAGGATAGGTATAAAGAATTTGAAAAAGAGTTACAGAAAACCCCACAGAAAAAGGACATTAAGTTAAAAATTGATATAATTAAACATAAAATGGGATTAATGGAAAAAGAAGAATTAGCACAGAAAATCAGAGGCACGAAACAGAACTACTTTGAAGATGCAAATAAAACAGGTAGATGGTTAGCATATAAACTGAGAAAGGAGAAAGAATCAAGGAAAAATATTGCAATTAATAAATGATCAAGGCCAAGTTTCCTATGGAAGTAAAGAGAAGAAGGAAATTATACGAGACTATTACAGGAAACTATATACACAAGAGAATATTGATGAAAGAGTTAAACAGTACTTACAGAATGCTAACCTACCCCAGATACCTAAAGAGATTGAAATAATGTTAGAAAGCAATATAACAATGATGGAGTTAACTGAAGCACTAAACAAGCAAAACAATAGAAAGGCACCAGGCCCAGATGGACTTCCGGCAGAAATTTATAAAACATTACAAGAACCGTTGAATCTTCCATTGCTAGAAGTTATGAATGAAGTTATGTCAAAGAAAAAGATACCTAAATCATGATCAAAAGCTTATATTACACTTATCCTAAAAGAGGAGGCCGACCCATTACAAATCAAGAATTACAGACCTATTTCCCTAAATGCAGATTATAAAATTTTTGCTTCAATATTGGCAGAAAGACTTTAAAAAATACCTAAATAAAAATGGATTTCTGCCAAAGAGACAAATTAAAGACAACATGAGAGTAATTTTGGACACTTTGGAATACTATGAGGCACACCCTGAATAAACAAATGGCTTTAGTATTCTTAGATGCACAGAAGGCATTTGACAATGTGAATTGGTGATTCATGTTATTACAGCTGGAACAGATGGGTTTTGGTAAAAAAAAATTATCCAAGCAATAGAAGCTATATATCATAAGCAAACAGCAAAGGTAATGATAGAGGGAGAATTAACAGAAAAGGAACAAGATAAGGGTGCCCACTGTCACCTTTGTTGTTTGTGTTAACCTTGGAAGTGCTAAATAGAAATATTAGAGAAGAAAAGGACACAAAAGGGATGAATATTAAACAAGAAGAATTTAAATTTCAAGCATTCGCAGATGACCTGGTTTTCATCTTAGAAGACCCACTAGAAACAGCATTAAAATTGATAGAAAAGATAGAGGTATATGGGAAGGTGACTGGTTTGAAAATGAACAAAGACAAAACAAAGATTTTGACAAAGAATATGTTATCAAGACAAAAGGAAGAACTGGCAGATGTATTAAAAATCCAGGTCACGAATAAGATCAAGTACTTGGGGATACATTTGACAGCAAGATGTAGTACACTAAAAGAGAATAACTATATTAAACTTAAGCAGCAGATAGCACTAGATTTGGCAAAATGGGAAAATTTACAACTGTCATTAATAGGGAGAATATCAACAATCAAGATGAATATATTACCCAGAATTTTGTATTTGTTTCAAACAATTCCAATTAGGCTTGGAAAAGATTATTTTGAACATTTAAATAAAATTTTGTTGAAATAAATATGGCAAGGTAAGAAAGCGAGAATAAAATTAAAACTTTTGCAAGATGCTAAAATAAGAGGAGGATTTGGTTTTCCTAATTGGGAGTTGTACTACCAAGCTACAAATTTGATGTGGGCTAAGGAATGGATAACATTAAGAAATGCTAGATTGTTGACACTAGAAGGACATGATCTGTTGTTGGGATGGCATACTTTTGTATGGTATAAAGGAACTAAAACACAGGGGTACTTTAGAAGACATTATATGCAGGAATCTATGTGGTTAAACTGGGATAAGACTAAAAAGCAATGTTATTTGATAATTCCTGTCTGGCTGTCGACTATTGAAGCTTTTTCTTATCCTATAATGTACAAAAAGGAACAAACACTTAGATAAGGTGAAATGTTGGATGAAAAGGGTGAACTTAAATCTATGCAAAAATTAGAAGAACAAGATGAATTCATTTTCATATGCGAAAATACATTCAAGGTATGATAAAGATTCTAAAACAGAAGGTTTCTATGATAAACTGACTGATTTAGATAAAATTTTGACAGGTACTGATGAAAAGGTGATTAAAAAATTGTATGGATATCTATTAGAAATTAAACTAGAAGAAGAACAAGTTAAAGAAACAATGATTGTTTGGGGTAGAATTTTGGATATGGGATTGATCTAGAGAAATGGCAAAAAATGTGGTCTCAAAATTGTAAAATGACATTGTCAACAGCATACAAAGAAAAATTTTATAAGATGTTTTACAGGTGACATTTCCCCCCAACAAGAATAGCAAGAATGTTCAAGAATAAATTGGAAAAATGTTGGAAATTTCATCAAGTACCTGGCTCATATTACCATATGTGGTGGACTTGTGCAGATGCCAAAAAATATTAGACTAAAACCCACACGTGGTTGGAAAAAATGACAAAAAAGCATATAGACTTGAAAGCAGAGATATTTTTACTGGGAATTTTACTTGAAATATATACTAAAGAATTGAAATACCTGATTGTAAATGTATTAACAGTGGCTAGGATTGTATTTGCTAAAAACTGGAAAAATGAGAAAGTACCATCACAGGAGAAAATTATTAAGAAAATATTGGAATGTGCTGAAATAAGTAGATGGACATTTGAAATCAGAGAACAAGAAGATAAATAATTTTATAAAATTTGGGATCTATTCTATCAATGGTTAGACAATAAAATATGGTAATGAAATATGTAGATTTTTAGAACATATAAAATTAGATTTTTAGAATATATAAAAATGTATTTTTTTATTATATCTACAAAATGATTGTAGGGTAGATCTGAGATGATAAAATGAACTGTCACAAAACAAATAAAATAAAATATGGATTATCTTGTAAAACATGAATGAATAATAGTATAGTCAAATGATTGATTAATAATGATATTAATGTATTTAGGAATATTTGATTGACAATATGAGAATATATACAATGTAATTGAATTGTAATTGAAGACTATGAAGTGGAAGCACAAAACAATTGGAAAACAACCAGCACATTGCATGTATATTTATGGAAGATGGCTTGATGTTTTTATGTTTTGTTTGTCTATGTTTGTCTTAAAAAACCATAAAACTTTATTTAAAAAAAATCAGACCAGATTTTTTAAAAAAAATAAGCAAAAAAAAATAGTAAGAGAACACTTCTCTGATCTTGATGAACACAAATCATCAGGGCTTGATGGATTAGATTCCAGAGTTTTAAAGGAGTTGACAGTGTCATCTCTGAACCACTGCACTATATCTTTCAAAAATCCTGGAGCACCAGGATCATAATTGTAGCATGCATATGTGCAGCATTTGCAAAAAATCATCAGCTGTGCTGCCTGGACAACTGATAAGTGTTGCACATGGGTACGCAGTGTTTGAAAATCCTCTTGTTCCTGCTTTTTCAACCTCAGCTGTGCCGCGCAAAGAAGCTGAGGAGGGGAAAAAGCAAGGAATAAAGGACAGCCTAGAGCCTGGGCAGGCGAGTGGACCAAACACCGAACCAGTTCAATGTCAGCTGCTCTTCACAGTTACAGGTTCTATAGAACTGGGCTGAACCAGTAGCATCCATCCCTGCCTCTCTCAGTCATCCTGCTTCTGTTCTTCTCTGCTAGAAAGCCATCCCAGACCTGAAGGATTTGGGGCTGCCTGCTCCTCCCTGTGTTCCTCCAGAGCCAACAAGGCTACACTGTTAACCTCTCTTGGCCCCAGTTCTGGCTCATCCTCTTCTGTGGACTCAGGCTCCTCTCGGGCCATGACAGTCAGCATGCTGCAATACTGCATTCTAACCACCACATTCTAACCAGGGCTCTTAAATTGAAATTAAGGAGAATTTCTTTGAAAATTCTCAGTCATCCAGATCATAGTTGTCCTAAATATGTTTTTTTTCCAAAAGGCAACTGGACTTAGCTTTTTCCCTTGAAGATGTTTTGCTTCTCATCCAAGAAGCTTCTTCAGTTCTGAGTGAATGGTTGTAGTGGTGGGTTGATGAAATAAAATCATCTGAGCCATTCAGTCAGAAGTGAAGAAACTTCTTGGATGAGAAGTGAAACATATTCCTCAATGAAAAAGCAAAGTCCAGTTGTCTTTTGAAAAAGAACTTTTGAGATAACCATGACCTGGATGGCAGAGAATCTCCATAAGTAGTTAACTCATAAAGAGCTCATAAAATCAATAATTGAGATATGCAGCTCACTTTTATTTTATTAATGATTACATGACAACAACAAAATTTAACAACAAAGTCTTGACTAAATTACAAAAACCTATTAAGAAACATGAAATGTTTACATTTCAGAAAAGTGTGTTGGACAGAAAAAAGAATGCCTTCAGATATGTCATAACTGAATTCTTATTGAAACTTTAAGGCTGAATAATTCTACAAGACAGGACAATTCAACACGGAGACATAATGGTTATTTGCAGATTAAAGAATAATACATACATTTCATTGACTAGATTGAAATTTGTAAAGGCATGTTTTTTCCCCAACCTCTTTTATTCTATATCTTAGAATGAGCTGTTACATTAATAATTTTGCTTCTTCAGCATCTGTATTGATCTGTGTCCAGAGACCAGGATAAACAAGCCATATTAGATGGTAGATAAGAAATACTAGTCACTGAAAAAAAAAGATAGGTGTGGCATGAAGACATTAGCAAAAGGAGCCTCTGTGGTGCAGTAGTTAGAGTGCAGTACTGCAAGCTACCTCTGCAGCCAGTTGCTTAGAGTTTGGCAGTTCAAATCCCTCCATGCTCAAGGTTGATTCAGCCTTCCATCCTTCTAAGGTGGGTAAAATGAGAACCCAAATTGTTGGGGGTTAAAGGCTGACTCTGTAAACTGCTTAGAGAGGGCTGCAAAGCACGAAAAAGCAGTAGATAAGTCTAAGTGCTATTGCTATTACCTGGCAGGGTTGCAGATCTGGAAATTCAAACATTTTCATTGCTCTGTGTTGGGATTTTGATCTCACTGCTGCATGCAATTAATATGCCACTGCATAAAAAAAGCAGTAGATAAGTCTAAGTGCTATTGCTATTACCTGGCAGGGTTGCAGATCTGGAAATTCAAACATTTTCATTGCTGTGTTGGGATTTTGATCTCACTGCTGCATGCAATTAATATGCCACTGCATAAACAGCATTGTAGATACTGTAGCTTTGGCCAGTCATCTGCAACTCAAAGAGAGGAGCAGGCAAATTTTCCAAATTCTCTTCTCCAGTACAGGTTTGATTGGATATTGAGGATGATTCTTCATTTGAAAGTGAGCAATCGAACAATTGCTGCCAAACCTCTTGAAGAAATCCATCCTTGTGAGTTGAAGGTTTGATGACTTGAAGAAATTCTTTGAAGTCTCAAATTTCTTGTAAGTGCACTGTGAGGAAAGAGCCCCATGGAACAACTGGAGATCCCAACCTCTTTGAATTCCTGTCACTCAAAATCAAAACTTTCTAAATGAGTTTTCATAATCACCTAGAAACACAACACTTCTGAGTCACATAATCATGAATGAATCACCATGGACAAGAATAGCGTTAGCTTTCTGAACTACCAGTTTGTCAAAATAATTGAGATTCTGTCAAAAAATTCTGAAATTTCTTCTAATTGGGCTCATTGTGGAATTTTTTGTGGAGGGTGAAGGTGAGGGACCGGTTGTTGGCTTTGACAATGGGAGTATCCTTTACTGACATTTTTTTTTACTGCGACAACACTGGACCACATTAAAAATGAAATTCGGTTGCCTGCTCTCAAGAGAAAGTGTATACATAATGCAGACAATACATGCTATATACATACATAAATATATGTTATGTCTCACCTATATTCACAAGTGAGAATTCAAAGTTCCACAGTTCAAAATATTCAAACAAAACAAAGCCAGACTAAAAAAGAGTTAATAGTACTATATTCCAGTCCTTGGCAGACTTCCCGGAATCTGTCTGGTAATTCAGAATGTCCATAAATTACAAAGGCCGCTCCACATGTATTCTTTTGACACATCAAACACTTTGCTTCCAAGCAAAGTTTGAGAATCAGCAATCCTTCTTAAATCACCTGGATGGGTGTGTCAGTCTCTCTAATCAATGTCTGGCTTAATGCCTTCCTTCAACTTGGCGTTTCATTCTTCTCCTGATTCTAGCATCAATCCATGATCTGTCAGTTTTCCCATTAGAAGCCTCTGATTCATTTTGTGGATCAGTTGCTGGCATGAGTGAATTCAAAGGCTCTGGCGAGGATTGTCTGTCCGATAATCTCTCATCCTCCTGGCTCACATCTGTGTCCTCTGATAATTCAGACTCCACATTCACAGCACGCTCCACCCTTTCATCTTCAGAGTCATCAGAGTCAAAACTCACAGCAGAATCAATCCTTTCAGTCACAACACTATACCTCACCACAGAGCCCTTCCCCCGAGTCTGACAATCAGGATGTGGTTTTGAAGGGAATTGTGCATGATATATGCAAATAAGATCTGGGGCATGCACCTTGGATACATCCTGCCAAGAGCGAATCTCCGTTTCATTTTCCAGTCTTCCCACGAAGTACTGGAATCGTCCCTTCAGCCATCATGAATCATAAATTCCGACCACTGTAGTATCCATAACAGGTTCAGTGCTGAGCCTAGATGGAGAACCTGTATCTTCTGGAGAATGGAGAGTACACGATGGATAGGGAGCAATGAAAAACAGGGTCAATGCGCATGGAGCGCGGTAAAGTGAGTCGATAAGCCACAGAATTAATAACTGCCTCGATAGGGAAGGGACCAATAAAGTGATGATCCAACTTCCTAATCGGGCGATTGACCCGAAGATGTTTCGTTGACAACCATACCTTGTCCCCCACAGCCAACGGAGGCGTCGCTCGACGTGAACGATCTGTGAAATGCTTATAATCTGCTTTCGCTCGTTCCAATTGTCTGGAAATTAATTGATGCACTGCATATAACTCTGACAAAGAATCTCGTGCCTCTGGAACTGGAGAATCTGTGATTGACAGGGGGAAAAACCTCGGATGGTAACCCACATTTGCATAAAAAGGCATCATGTGGGTAGAGATGTGCCGAGAATTATTAAAAGCAAATTCTACCAATGGAAAATAGGTCACCCAGTCGTTTTGTCATTGATTTACAAAACATCTGAGGTATTGGGCGAGGATGCCAATTACCTTCTCAGTCCCGCCATCGGTTTCCGGATGGTGCACAGACGCTAAACATACTTGTACTCATAGTGCGTTCATTAGACTTTTCCAGAATTGAGCGGTGAACTGAACACCGTGATCTGAAACAACTCTGTCTGGTAAGCCATGTAAATGGAACACGTGTTGTATGGAAAGCCGGGCAGTAACACGAGCCGAGGGTAATCTCCTACATGGGGTGAAATGGGTCATCTTAGTGAGCATATCAACCGCCACGAGCACCGTCATATAACCCGATGAAAGGGGCAAGTGAGTTAGAAAGTCCATGGAGATCACTCCCCATGGTCTGCTCAGAGTCGGCAGTGGTTGAAGAAGTCCAGGAGGCGCACCCGATGCCGCTTTCGCTTGTCAACATTGTACGCAAGAAGCGATGTAGGAAAACACATTGTGGCAAACCCAAGGCCACCAAAAAGTCCGGGTGATCAAGTGCAGAGTTTTCTGAAAACCAAAATGACCAGCAGCAGGGTTGTCATGACATTGCATCATGATGAGGGCTCTAAGCGTCCTGGTGGGAACGTACAATAAATCCCGATGTCTTAGCAAGCCCTCTTCAAAGGACCATGGGGAATCAGGTCCAACTTCCCCCCTTCTCTTCTGCGTCCACATGTTCAATCGCTGTGCCTCCCATATGGTGAGCCCGCAAATCTACTGGATCTTGAAGTACGGCCAAGGATTCCGGTGGTAACACCGTTTGTAGAGGAAGAAGATCCTCGGGACCAATATACTCCGGCTTCCAAGACAACGCATCTGCCCTCCGATTCTGTTCACTTGGAACATAAGTGACGGAGAAATTGAACCTTCCGAAAAACAACAACCACCAAATCTGGCATTGGTTCAACTTCTTAACGGTAGACAAATGTTCCAAGTTGCGATGATCCGTCCGAACCTCTACCTTGTGCTGAGCCCCTTCTAAATGTTGTATCCAGGTCTCAAATGCAGCCTTAATAGCCACCAACTCCTTTTCCCAAATGGTGTAATTGCGCTCAGAAGCTGTGAGCTTCCTAGTATAGTATGTGCATGGGAAAAGAGGCGCACCGTCCTTCGGAGCTTGTAACAGTACTGCTCCGATAGCGACATTAGAGGCATCTGTCTCAACCATAAATGGACAATTTGGATCAGGATGCCTCAATAACGGCTCGGCCACAAACGCTTTCTTTAAAATTTCAAAAGCCTGTTGTTGCAGGCTCCCCACAGAAATGGGACCTTCTTATGGAGGAGTTGAGTTATGGGATCCATTAACTTATCAAAGTCCAGAATAAAGGTCCTATAGTAGTTGGCGAATCCCAAAAGACGTTGCACATCCTTGATTCGATGAGGGGCTTCCCAACTACACAAGGCCTCAACTTTTTTATGGTCCATAGCAATGTCCTTGGGAGAAATGATGTGTCCTAAAAACTCTATTGACAACTGAAAAAAGAAACACTTCTCTAGTTTCGCGTAGAGTTTATGCTCCAGAAGATGCTGAAGCACTTGACAAACCTGTTGGAGATGGTGATCTCTGGACCGAGAGTAAATTAAAATGTTGTCCAGATACACCATGACAAACCTATCCAGCATGTCCTGGAAAATGTTGTTCATCAAATGCTGGAATACAGTGGGAGCGTTGGTCAGACCAAATGGCATGACGGTGTACTCAAAATGACCATAATGAGTGCCAAATGCCGTCTTCCACTCATCCCCTTTGCGCATCTGAACCAGGTTGTAAGCCTCACACAGATCTAGTTTAGTGAAGATAGTAGCCTCCCGTAACTGCTCCATCAATTCCGGAATGAGCGGCAAGGGATAGCTATTCCTCACGGTGATGGAATTTAACCATCGGTAGTCACAGCATAGATGAAGCTCTCCCGATTTCTTTTTAACAAAAAGAATGGAAGCTGAAAGGGGGGACGTCAAAGGTCTAATAAATCCCCAGCTAAGTTTTTATCTAAAAACTCTCAGAGCGCAACCAACTCAGGCTCTGACATGGAGTATAACCGACCCTTTGGCAATGGAGCATCTGGTATCAGGTCCATGGGACAATCATAAGCACGATGTGGTGGTATTGATCTGCCTCCTGTTTGCTGAAAACATCGGAGAAGTCCAATAGCTCCGAAGGAATTGAAACAGCAGGAGCGGCGATATCTTGGCCAGTGCAGATGTGTCTCAGGTTGTCCACACATTGGAGACTTGGAAAAGAAATAGCGTTCTGCGCCCAAGCCACCAATGGATTGTGCAAATGCAGCCAGGACACTCCAAGAACCAAAGGGAGATGGAGGTTCGAGGTAACATAAAAACTTATTGCCTCCTCATGATCCTCAATAAGCATATACACTGGCTGGGTGGCGAAATGAATGGGCCCAGACTTGAGTTCACGCCCATCTACTGTTTCCACCTTAATGGGTGGATCCACAGAAATCAAAGGAATTTCAAAATGTTTGACAAAATCCCAGTCCATAAAGCTAGTTGTAGCTCCTGAATCCACCAGCGCAACAGCGGGAATTCCCTCCTTCTGGGACTGCAAAAAGATACGAGTGTCCAAAAATAAATGCCGAGGAGGGCCAGGATTTACTTCAGCAATTTGGGATGGGGGTGTATGATGTGCCCGACCTAGGGTTTCCCTGAGGTCGGGCCTACCCCGTTTCCCGAAGGGGCCAGGAGTGGTTTCGGGCACGGGTCTGCAAGTCCCTCTCCGAGTGCAGGAATTTTCAAAATGTCCCAGACCCCCGCAATAAAGGCACAAGTCTTCCTGGAACCTTCTCAAATGTTCTCGCGCCGTTAAGCGAGGGTGGAGTGCACCTAACTCCATCGGCTCCTCAGCCTTAACTGTGGTTTGGAAAACTCTTGGTGGCATGGTTTGTGCATGAGAAAACGAAGGTGGTTCCACAATGGGCCATTTACTTCTGCGCTGTTGTAAACGGGCTTCAATATGTAAGCACTGAATTACCAATGCATCCAGCGTTGAAGCCCGCTCTGCATGGACTAGTTCATCCTTGATGGCATCAGACAAGCCTTCCTGGAATGCAGCCATATGAGCCGGTTCATTCCAATTAGAGTCCATACACAGCAAACAAAATTCTGCAATGTATTCCTGCAGGGGATGTTCCCCTTGATAAATGTCCCATAAACGTCTAGCCACAGTTTGTATTTTAATTGGGTTTTCGAACATAACTCTCATCTGTTGTAGAAAACCCTGAAAATTGTCCAACAATGGGCTATCTTGAATTAACAAGGGAGTAGCCCATTTGGCAGCCTGCCCAGATAATAGATTAATCATAAATCCTACCTTAGTCCGGTCGTTTGAGAAATCTTCAGGCCTCAGAGATATAAACAATTGGCATTGACCCATAAATGCCGGGAACATGTCCATTTGCCCTGAAAATTTCTCAGGCATGGATACTGGGCTTTTCCTCAAGGGAGGGGCTGAGGGAGCAGCAGCAAGGCTTTGCAAACTGGAAATATGATTCACCAGTTGTGTCACCTGATTTTGAAGAGTCACATTGATTTGAAGTAGTTGATTTATCTCTTGCTGTTGCTACTCCACCAAACTCTGCAGTTGGGTTTGGTCCATCTTGTTTTGAAGATGGTTTGTTAGGCTTGGAAGCAAAAATGTTATGTCTCATCTATATTCACAAGTGAGAATTTAGAGTTCCACAGTTCAAAATATTCAAACAAAACAAAGCCAGACTAAAAAAGAGTTAATAGTACTATATTCCAATCCTTGGCAGACTTCCCAGAATCTGTCTGGTAATTCAGAATGTCCATAAATTACAAAGGCCATTCCACATGTATCCTTTCGGCACATCAAACACTTTGCTTCCAAGCAAAGTTTGAGAATCAGCAATCCTCCTTAAATCACCTGGATGGGCGTGTCAGTCTCTCTAATCAATGTCTGGCTTGATGCCTCCCTTCAACTTGGCATTTCATTTTTCTCCTGATTCTAGCATCAATCCATGATCTGTCAGTTTTCCCATTAGAAGCCTCTGATTCATTTTGTGGATCAGTTGCTGGCATGAGTGAATTCAAAGGCTCTGGCGAGGATTGTCTGTCCGATAATCTCTCATCCTCCTGGCTCACATCTGTGTCCTCTGATAATTCAGATTCCACATTCACAGCACGCTCCACCCTTTCATCTTCAGAGTCATCAGAGTCAAAACTCACAGCAGAATCGATCCTTTCAGTCACAACACTATCCCTCACCACAGAGCCCTTCCCCCGAGTCTGACAATCAGGATGTGGTTTTGAAGGGAATTGTGCATGATATATGCAAATAAGATCTGGGGCATGCACCTTGGATACATCCTGCCAAGAGCGAATCTCCGTTTCATTTTCCAGTCTTCCCACGAAGTACTGGAATCGTCCCTTCAGCCATCATGAATCATAAATTCCAACCACTGTAGTATCCGTAACAGGTTCAGTGCTGAGCCTAGATGGAGAACCTGTATCTTCTGGAGAACGGAGAGTACACGATGGAGTGTCAGGTACTAATAGGGAGCAATGAAAAACAGGGTGAATGCGCATGGAGCGCGGTAAAGTGAGTCGATAAGCCACAGAATTAATAACTGCCTCGATAGGGAAGGGACCAATAAAGCGATGATCCAACTTCCTAATCGGGTGATCGACCCGAAGATGTTTCATTGACAACCACACCTCTGGCGAGGATTGTCTGTCCAATAATCTCTCATCCTCCTGGCTCACATCTGTGTCCTCTGATAATTCAGACTCCACATTCACAGCAGGCTCCACCCTTTCATCTTCAGAGTCATCAGAGTCAAAACTCACAGCAGGATCGATCCTTTCAGTCACATGTATCTGCACCATATACATATACGTACAAATGCATATATATACACATATGTAAATACATTGTCAGCCTTGGAAGCAATTTTTTTTTTCTTGGAAGCTTTGAGGCTGCCACATCTTTCTCAAAGAGTCAAGGACATATTGCAGGGGAGTGACTGGGGGAATGTCTCAGTTGGGATGAAGATTTCATTGGGCCATATGATGGACTGATGGATGCAGGGAATGGATCTTTGATTTTCTTTTGGGAAGGGAAAATCCAGAATTCTCAGATTTGCATTTTCCCAGATGAGCCAATATGACAATTCTAATAAAATGGAACTTTGAGGAAATGTTTGTTTTGGAGTTTATTGGTTTGGAATTGGTTAGTTGAAATGCTGACATACATATAAATATTAATCACTGTCCATTTTGAATGCATAGTAGAAAGGGGAAGCTTGAGAGTTCACAAGGTTGAAACTGTATGGAAAAAAATTGTGGCTGAATCTGAATGTTCTGCTTTGGATGCCATGAAGCCTCTTCCCAGAAGGTAACAAGAAAAACAGGTTATGAAGAGGATATGTAGTGTCCCACACAATCCTGTGGACTTTGCTCAACCATTGCTTATGTGATATGTCCTGGATAGAAGAGAGTGAGCTGCCAATAATATTTTCTGCCATCCTCATCATTCTCTGCACTGCCTTTCTGTCTGAAGCAGTAATGCTTCCAAACCAAACAGTAATGCTGTTTGCTGCAAACAGTAATGCTACTCTCGATCATTCCTCTATTGAAAGTGGTAAAGATAGGGGAAGAAAGATGAATTTTTCTCATGTGATGCAGAAAATGTAGGCACTGCTGAGCCTGCTTCACCACTGTCTCACTATTGAGTGACCAAGCTAGCCTTAATAAATCAAGACTTCATTTCCTGCAGGTTGCCTCCAAACTTATTGGCTTTTGCATCTTTCTCCTGGCTTGGAACCAGGCTGGATTTTAATCCCAACAGGACCTTAGCTTAATGACTGAGTGATTCACTTAAGTGTTCACTTAAGTTGCTGTACAACCTTGGCAAAAATGGTTGTAAAATCAAGTGTGACACACCTAATAACCTGCCTTGTTTAGAAGGAATATTCTGGTCTCAAGTGTGGTTATAAGCCAAGAAAAATCTATCATTGTGGATCTATTACTGTTGACACTGTGCAAAGCAGAACATTATAGTTATCATTAGAATGATCTATTTTTCTTATTTCCTTTATTTAGGAAACATTTTGTCCGGGTTCCGGCAATTGCCCTAATTGAATCATGAGCCTTGAGCAACGTCAAAAAAACTCGTAAAATTTATTAGAAGCAACATGCCCGCATTAATCTAAATGAAGCCAACTCTGGCATACATAATTTACAATCACCTGTGATCCTGTTTCCCCCTTCCCCCAGACCAGGTCATCAATCACATTCTCCAATGAAGCATTTTTGTGGCCAGAAAATCATTATTTATGATAATGGTGGTTTGTACTTTTGGTTTTAAACTGCCATACTGCTCCTTCAGATTCCCCCCTCCTTGTTTATGGCAACTTGAAAACAGGGATAGGAATATTTTATGAGTTGACACATTTTCTAACTATTATACTGTATTCTTGCTTATCATTTTAATATGTTTTGTGGGTCTGTGATCTGTAAAATCATTTGTTCATTCTTCCAATTAGTCATGTATGTTTGTATTGGGTACCAGATTGGGGATGTTTGCTTCTTCCTATAATGGATTTAATTGATTTTTCTGGACAGTGATTATAATAAAATTTTAATCTGAGTTTATTTGTATGAGTTGACTTGCAGGATATTGAATACAGATGAATATATATGCTATCATTCCCTCTGCTTAATGACTTCTGCAGAAATACATGGCTGTGTCAATTTGCAGATTGTTCATCTGCAGGCATAGCATTCTTGTTATGCTATCTCTGGAGTTAATAAAGCTCCCTATTCATGTTTTGCTTTAGCTCTTGTGGCTTTGGTTATCAGATCTAATTCACATAATTAGGGCATTTAAAACATGAGTGGATAAGTAATACAAGAGGGAATTACTAACAGTTTGGTATATATATTAAATCAGAAATATTTTTAATAAATAATTGTTTGGAAATACTTGCCTCCTCTTTTTAAATATATATTTTGATATGGTCAAAAGTTGATCAAAGAACCCATTATTTCAAACAGTTTGGGTTATCATGTAAAGCTGATGTATTTATTTATTTCTTTGGAAAATGCTTATAAATGCAACAGCAGGAGCACTCCTTTTGGAATGGCCAAACATAATAAATCTTAATTGCAATAATAACCTTCCATAAATCTTCCTTTGACAGAAATTAAAATTATATGTTTGCAGGAGATAGCAGATAGTCTTTCTATTGTCAGCAATTTTTCATAGTGAGGAAAATCACATGCTGTACTAAATCCTCTTGATTAGTTGCTCTCTCTGATTTAGCTCAGGCCGGAAAACAATGATATAGCACTTTGGCAAGAATATGCATCCCAGTAATGCAGTGCTGGAAGATAAGATGGAGAAGATATCCACAGCTATCATGGCTTTTCCTTTAGTGCTCAGATAGGCTGGAAAGAAGGAGATCCAAACACTACAAAAAGCCAACATGCTGAAGGTGATGAATTTGGCTTCGTTAAAGCTGTCAGGTAATTTACGGGCAAGGAAAGCCACAATAAAGCTGGCAATTGCCAAGATACCCGTGTAACCCAAGACACAGTAGAAGAAGAATTCTGATCCTTCATTGCATTGTAAAATCATTTCTTGGAGTTCTGAGTGCATGTCCAACTCAGGGAATGGGGGAGATGTTGACAACCAAAGAGTACAAATACATACTTGGATGATGGAGCAGAAAAGGACAATTGAAAAAGCTAATCTTTTCCCTACCCACTTCCTCATTTGAGATCCTGGTTTTGTAGCCATGAAAGCTACAACCACAGTGATGGTTTTGGCCAGTACACTAGAAATGGCCACTGAGAAGGTGATGCCAAAAGTTGATTGCTGGAAAAGGCAGGTCACTTTGCCAGGTTGGCTGAGGAATAACAAAGAAGAAAGAAAACAGAGCAGAAGGGAGACAAGAAGGGTGTAGGTGAGGGACTGATTGTTGGCTTTGACAATGGGAGTATCCCTGTGCTTAATAAAAATTCCAAGGACCCAAGATGTCAAGAAGAAGAGAAAAAGAGCAACTGTGGCTAAACCAGTTCCCAAGGGTTCTTCAAATGATAGAAAGACCACTGGTTTCAGGATACATCCTTTCTTTTCTTTATTTGGATAGCGATCTTCTGAGCATTCAAAACAGTCATCCATATCTGGAAGAAAAGTCAAGGCATCTGTCATATTTTCAAAAATTATTTTCCTAGTGGATACTTACTGCTATTCCTTATGAGTTATTTCCACCAGTTATAAGTCTGGACATGATTCTGTGAAAATGCAGATTTTCCTCTATTTAGGATTCCCATATAACAAAGTACATGTCATGGAAAGGCAATTATTCTTTGAAATCAATATTGAAAAAATATGTTGGATCCAACAAGTGGGAAAAAAAAAACTTCTATGCTTGCTTTCAAGAAAATAAAGGTATATTAATCCTGTCCTTTGTTGTGCTCTATGTTTAGAAAATTAGTTGTTTCACAAATCTTTATCTGCTGTATCTTAATTGCTTTCCCTTTCTTTCCAATTTTATGGAGAAGAGCTGGAAAATGGCAGATCAAGTGGAAAAATTGTATCTGTTCATTTATAGACAAACTGACCTTAGCCTTGAGCTTTACACTATCATTTTTAAAAACTTGTGGTTTATTTAAACTTTAGTAGTATAAACTTAACTTGACTCTCATTTTACTACTCCTTCTTTAAAAGAAGAGATTGGTGGCCTCCAAATTATACTTTAATGTAGGCTAAATAGAAAAAAGATTAACAAATGAGTTAAATCATTGCGAATTGATTCAAATGATATATTTATTTAGGGTTTTCTATTATGAATAAAGTACTTAGCTTTTCTTTTTCTAGCAGTCTTTTTTTTACTTCCTAAATATTTATTAGGTCAGATATTCCTTCACTAGACTTACAATGATTAGGTTATTATTACAATTTATAAAGGTGACATCATAAGATAGGAGACACCAAGAAGCATTTTTTTTTAAAAAAAAAAGCATAAAATATCCCAAGTTTATAACATCTATGATGTATTTGTTTACTGAGTGAACAATCTTTCAGAAGGGGTCCTTGATGCTCTCTCAGCTTGTCTGTTTTCTTGCAGATGTTTCTTTACCCAAACTAACATCATCAAAGTTAGTCCTAAAGATGTTACTTAGTTGGGCAATTAAAGATCTGAGCTACAAATATTCTTCTTTATTAATTTTACAGGAAACAAAATAAGCCCTCAATAGGCAAATGAAGTTGAAAATAAGAAAAACAAATAAATAGATGATGTAATCATAGAAGATATGGATATATATTTTGGGCCCATATTGGGAAACTCTATCTGCCAAAATCTTGTAGAAACTTTGATTTTTGAACAAGAGACTCTACTCCACTCTCTTATATAGTATAGAAAGGAACATTCACCCTGAAGAACTCATAAAACTACTATTTATACACATCTTAAAGTGATTAATTACATTTTGCTTAAGTCAGTCAAGTGAAAACTAGATGGACTGTCTAACCTACCATTTTGATTTGAAATCTTTCCTTTTGGGCATGAAACACACTCATAGCAACAGAATTGTTCTCCTTCTATCTGTTTCTTCCAGTATCCAGGGGAACAATGGCCATTACAGAGAGAAATTGGAAGTACCTGGTCATAAACATGAAAGGTTTTTCAAAGAAAGTTTTTTTTTAAAAAAATGGTAAAGGTAAAGGTTCCCCTCACACATATGTGCTAGTCATTTCCAGCTCTAGGGGGTTGTGTTTATCTTCATTACAAAGATGAAGAACCAGCACTGTCTGAAGATGTCTCTGTGGTCATGTGGCCGGCATGACTAAATGCCGAAGATACACAGAACACTGTTACCTTCCCACCAAAGTGGTCCCTATTTTTCTACTTGCATTTTTACATGCTTTTGAACTAATAGATTGGCAGAAGCTGAGACAAGTAACAGGAGCTCACTCTGTTATGCGGTGCTAGGAATCCAAACTGCTGAACTGCCAACCTTTCTGATTGACAAGCTCAGAATTTTAGCCCTTGAGCCACTATGTCCTCCTTTTAAAAAACAAAACAAAACAGTGTTTAATTATTCTCTTTAGTGGCAGGAAAGAATTTTCATGGCCTATTTGAAGAAACAAGATAGCTTTCATGATTTGAAATGGAAATGTAGCTCAAATATGAAAATCTGGCATTTCACATTGTAATGTCATTTTGTCTGGTTAATGCTTGAACATAACCAAACATTTGTACAGAACATATATGTTTTTTTCTTTCAACAAAGAAAAAAGACTAAAAGAAAAGATATATACAGACAAAAACATTTTCATGGTGTCATAATGGATCAAATTATAGCTAATTAATTAAAACAAGATGAATTTTACAAGAAACTACATAAGATAATTGAATTGGAATATGATAACATATGCATTCTTGGAGACTTTAACATAATTGTAGATACAGAATTGGACTATAAAACACAGGAAATGAACTTAAAAAATAGAAAGACATTGCCGAAATCTTTCTTTCAGATGGCAGAGGAATTGAGCATCAAAGACATATGGAGGCACTGAAGAGAGGATGATTTAAAAAATATATGGTTATTTATTAGGAGTGAAATTAGAAGAGCAAGTTAAAGAAACAATGATTGTTGGGGGGGGGGGGTTGGATATGGGATAGATTTGGATAAATGACAGAACTATGGACTACAAATTATAAACTAACAATGTCAGCAGCCTATAAAGAAAATTTGTATAAGATTTTTTAAAGGTGGCATCTACCCACAGCAAGAATAGCAAAAATGTTTAAAGACAAATCGGCAAAATGTTGGATATGTCATCAGATACCTGGATCATATTACCATATGTGGTGACATGCATAGAAACTAAAAGATACTGCACTAAAATATACATGTAGTTGGAAAAAAATTATAAAACAACATATAGATTTAAAACCAGAAATATTTTTATTGGGGATTTTACTTAAAGATTATAATAAAGAGATTACATATTTGATTATTAATATATTAACAGCAGCTAGAATTATATTTGCACAAAATTGGAAAAATGAGAAAATTCCCTCAGAGGAGGAAACAATGAAGAAAATGTAAGGAAATGAATAGACAAACAATGGCAATTAGAGTACAGGATTATAAGATTTGGAAGTTATTTTATGAATGGTTAGATAGAAGAATAAGAAACTGAAATATGTAGTAACAGTAATAATATACTATAATTGATTAAATTTGAATAAGAGAATGAATATAACTTAGCAAGGATGAGATATGTTCTTAAAAGATAACAATTTATATGATAATGATAATATAATAATTGAACAATGATATAAAATATTGATTAGAATGGGTTATAAATATAATTAAGAAATGTGCAATAATATTATTATGCATACATGATATATGAGCCCAACTGACACACTGTAAAATTGAAAGATGGTTTTATTTGTTGTTTTTGCTGAAATTTAAAAATAAAATAAAATAAATTATAGTTAATTGAATGATTCCAAACCTGGTCAAAAGCTGGCTGCCAGATAATTGCATCTTCATCAAGGAATAATTCTTTCCCTTTTGGAGCACTGGGATCTAAGTCTCCAACTCTAACTCTCTGAAAGGATCTGTTAGGAAATGTGATCAAGTTGATGATGTCGAATCCCCCAGTTGCTGCTCCTTCTTTATTCAGGAATACTCTTTCCCCAGCTGAATTGTTAAAAGAACTGCCTTGAAGAAATGGATGGAGCTACTTGAAAGTGAATGGAAGAGAAAGGTAATTTAAAGGATAATAATGAAAAACATTGTATTCAATTTTTTTCCAGTGACTCTTCATATTTTTGTAATAATTCTCAAATAGATACATTGATAAAATTGATAATCTGTATTGCATGGAAATGTTTATTTTTACTCTATTACTAATTTGATCTTATTTTAAGGAATAATAGTAAATAGTGTTAATCAATAAAAGTGAACTAAAAACGGGCTATTTTGTGTATTATTTCTGTTCACTACTTAAAGAATTAGAATAGAATAGAATAGAATAGAATAGAATAGAATAGAATAGAATGGAATGGAATGGAATGGAATAGAACAGAATAGAAAATAAGGATAGGAGGAAAGCGGAGCTTCGTTTTGGCAATACAGCTGCGATCTCGGGGCTCTGAGATCGCAGCCAATATTTTTGCCCCTGGTCAGTCCCAACAGACCTAAACCGTCCCATAGAGACAGGAATTGTGAAGGGCACTGTCCCAGGATCCCAGAGATATCGCAAAATCTCTGGTTTGATCCGGGAGAAGCCCTTTTGCTGGTGGCGGAGAGGCAGCCTCCATAGCTGCTGAAGTCGGGACAGCTCCGGAAAGAAAATGGCTGGAAAGAAAGTGTGTCAGCTGGGTGAGAAACTTCTTTTGTGTTGTAAATTCGCTGAGGTTGGAAAGGGCATCCTGAATAGAGAAGAAACCTGTGAGATTTTTTTTTGACCAAAACTGTTTGAGCGGCATTTTTTAAAGTGATGTCAAATTGAGGCTTGGAATTTTTTTTCTTTTTCTTACTTTTTTTTTGGGGGGGGGGGACTTTAGTGTGACTTTGTAGGTAATCGGATTGAATTTTCTCTTATATATATTTTTATGCTCCTTTTGATTTTTTAATTTTTTTTTAGGATAGAGGCTCCCTTTGGCTATTTTTTTTCTTTTTTTTGTATACATTATTCCTTTTTTCTGGCTGGGGTGGGGAGAAGAGCATTAAGAAACTTTGCAACACTGCCAACTAGAGGCTTGAAAATATTTTATTTGAATTGGAGAGAACTGTAAGAAGACTCCTTCTCAAGGACATTTTAATGTGATAAGATAGAGGGAGAGCACAGCAAAATATTATTACAGGTGTTTTCCTGGACTCTTATCAATATTTCAACACTTGAGGCTTGGCTTTAAAGCTGTTGGAGAAGAGAGTCATAATAAGAGCCTTGGATAAATAAATAAAGTGCAGTGTGCTTTCATATATATATATATATATATATATATATATATATATATATATATATATATATATATATATATATATATATATATATATATATATTTACTTGTGATATCCTTACTCACCAGCCTTTTTGTAAATTTCAATTCTAGTAATATTCTTATTTTTGCTTTTTATTTTAAAAAGAAAGCCTCAGAGTTTTTTCTTTATTCTTCTTTTTTTCTCCTTATTTTTATTGGGAATTTTTTGCTTTTTCTATCCATGTTTTTGGACCACTCTGTTTTTCTTTTTTGATTATTGAGACTTCTCAACTGGATTAAGGTGTGAAGAACCTGAAGGAATTTCTTCTTCTCTTTTTGTTCTTTCTTGCTCTTAATCAATCTTATTATTTTGGGTTTTTTTTTTTCCTTTCTATTTTTCCTTTTTTATGGTGGACTACTTTGTAATTGGATTAGGGTCTAGAAGAACCTGAAGATTTTTCTTCTTTCTTTTTTCCTTTTTCTTCTTTGGTTTTGGGCCTTTTACTATTGGGTTTTTCCACTTTGGATTATAATTGGCTATTCTACCAGTTGGATTAAAAATTAAAAAGAATTTGAAGATTTGGAAGCATTAAAATGAGCAGGAAACCAATACCATCTGGCATTTCTACTTCTACCTCTGCTTCCCCACCAGCTGGAGGACAACGTTTAATTCAGACAATGTTGAAGCAAGATAAAGAACAAGAAAAAGTAACTTTACAGATGATTATGCAAGGAATCCAAGATCTCAAGATAAAATCAGACATCATTGAACAAAGAATAGAGAAGACTGATGAAAAAGTGGAAAATATTAAACAAATGATGGGGAAGTATGAGGAGAGATTCCAAAAAATTGAGGAAGAAGGAAAACAAAGAGAGGAGAAGATTGGAAATATTGACAGTAGATTAACAGTGGTTGAACAAGAAAAAAAGTGGGATGTTGAGGTGGGAAATGGAAAGGTCAGAATTTTATCTCAGATTTCAAAATATAGAAGAGGAAAAAGGAGAAAATTTGGCTACAATAATGATAGAAATTTTGGCAGATGCTTTGGAAATTACAGAGGAAAAGATGATGGATGGAGTAGATGAGGTATACCGAGTTTATACAAGATATGCGATGAGAAATAAATTACCAAAGGAAGTCCATATTAGATTTACCAAAAAATCCATTAAAACACAAATATTACAAGTGGTAAGAGAGAAAACATTGAAATACAAAGGTAAAGAGATTGTGGTTTTAAAACAAATACCCAGAAGAGTGAGAGAGATGAGAAGAGAATATCGATTTCTGACCAAAATGCTACTGGAAAACGAAGTGAATTATAGATGTCTGATTCCAGAAGGATTAATGTTTACGTGGCAAGAGCAGAGACATAGAATTGATTCAATTGAGAAAGCAGAACTTTTCCATGCAGAATTTTTTGGAAGAAGAAGAGAGGAGGCAGAGAAAGAGGTTGCATTAATTGTGTTTCAAGAGGAACAACTGGAGACTGAAAAAAAGAAAGAAGCTGTAGGTGGACAGGCGGATAGTAAAGAACAGTGTGAAGTGAGATCCACGAGAGCTGTTAGACCTAAATATAAAGCATAATCATGGAAGAAAAAAACTGATTACAATGAATATAAATGGACTTAATTCAGCTGTTAAAAGAAGGAAAACTTTTCATAAATTAGAGAAATTAAAATTTGATATAATTTGTCTACAAGAAGTTCATATTAAAAAAAAACATGAACAATTGTTTGTACAGCCAAAATTGGGGAAAATATTTACTTCTTTGACTCAATGTAAGAAAAGAGGAGTGGTTCTATACATTAAAGAGGCTATCCCAGCAAAACTGATCTACACGGATGAAGATGGAAGAGTATTAATGGTGGAAATAATGGACAATAATATAAAAATACTCTTGATTGCAATTCATGCTCCGAATGATAAACAAGAAGAGTTTTGTAAAAAACTACACATGAAAATAATTGGACTGGACTATGTTAATATAATTATGATGGAGACTTTAATGGAATTGTGGACAATAAATTGGACTACATAGCAGAAACAACAAAGCAAAATAGAAAGGCTCTCCCTAAATCTTTTTTTTAAAATGACAGACGAACTAACTTTAAAAGATATTTGGAGAGCAAGAAATGTTAAAGCTAAACAATATACTTTTTATTCAAATAGACATTTCTCATGGTCCAGATTAGATATGATTTGGATCTCAACAGAATTAATATCCAATATTCAAGAAACAAATATTGAAACAAGTACTTGGGCAGATCATAGCCCAATGACAATTAAATGGAAGGGACAAAAAAAAAAGATTGAGATGGACATTAAATAATACTATCTTAAAGGAGAAAGATTTTATACAATGGATGGAGAAGGAATTGGCTTTTTCTTCAGAGAAAATAAAACAGAAGATTTTTCAACACAGAATGTTTGGGATACAATGAAGGAATATGCTAGAGGTCTGATAATAGATAATACAAGAAAAAAGAATATTAGGAAAAGGCAAGCTTCTAAGGTCTTGGAAGATAAGTATAAAAGACTTGAAAAAGAATTACAGAAAATGCCACAGAAAAAAAGATATTAAATTGAAGCTGGATGTAATTAAACATAAAATGGAATTAATAGAGAAAGAAGAACTGGCACAGAAAATCAGAAATTCTAAACAGAATTACTTCGAAGATGTGAATAAACCAGGTAGATGGCTAGCATATAAATTGAGAAAGGAGAAGGAATCAAGAAAAATATTGAAGCTAATAGATGATCAAGGCCAAGTTTGTTATGGTAATAAGGAGAAAAAGGAAATTATTCGAGATTTTTATGGGCAACTATATAAACAAGAGAATATTGATGAGGAAAAAGTCAAACAGTATTTACAGAATACTAATTTACTGAAGATACCTAAAGAGACTGAAGAAATGTTAGAAAGCAATATAACAATGATGGAATTAAATGAAGCATTTAAGAGACAAAACAATGGGAAAGCACCAGGTCCAGATGGGCTTCCGGCAGAATTCTATAAAACATTTCAAGAATCATTGAGCATCCCATTGTTAGAAGTTATGAATGAAGTTATGTTAAAGAAGATGATGCCCAAAACCTGGTCAGAGGCTTATATCACACTTATTCCAAAAGAAGAGGCTGACCCACTGCAAATTAAGAACTATAGACCTATTTCCTTATTGAATGCAGACGATAAAATCTTTGCTTCAATTTTTTGGCAGAAAAACTTAAAAAATATTTAAATAATTTTATTCACCCAGATCAAAATGGATTTCTGCCAAAGAGACAAATCAGAGACAATATGAGAGTCATCCTGGATACTTTGGAATACTATGAGACTCATCCTGAAAAGCAAATGGCTTTGATATTCCTAGATGCTCAAAAGGCATTTGACAACGTGAACTGGAGATTTATGTTATTACTGTTGGAACAGATGGGTTTTGCCAAAAAATTTATTCAAGCAATAGAAGCCATATACAATAAACAGACAGCAAGGGTAATGATGGAGGGGGAACTTACAGATTTTATTAATACAAGAAAAGGCACAAGACAAGGGTGTTCCCTATCTCCTTTGCTATTTGTGTTGACTTTGGAAGTGTTGAATAGAAATATTAGGGATGATAAAAGTATAAAAGGAATAAAAATTAAGAAGGAAGAATTTAAACTACAAGCTTTTGCTGATGATTTAGCTTTTATTCTGGAAGACCCATTAGAAATAGCTCCAAGGTTATTGAAAAAGATAAAGACATATGGTGAGATGGCTGGTTTGAAAATAAATAAAGATAAAACAACGATTTTGACAAAGAACATGCTATTGAGACAGAGAGAAGAACTGGCAGATCTTTTGAAAATCCAAATTACAAATAAGGTTAAGTATCTGGGGATATATTTGACAGCAAGATGTAGCACATTAAAAGAGAATAATTATATTAAACTCAAACAACAGATAGCTACAGATCTGAAGAAGTGGGAAAACTTGCAAATGTCATTAATAGGGAGAATTTCAACAATCAAGATGAATATTTTACCCAGAATTTTATTTCTGTTCCTAACAATACCAATTAGGCTTGGAAAAGACTATTTTGAAGATTTAAATGAAATCACGTTGAAGTAAAAAAGCGAGAATAAAGGTAAAAAAGCGAGAATAAAGCTAAAGCTTTTGCAAGACGCGAGAGTTAGAGGAGGTTTTGGCCTGCAAGTTTGATGTGGGTCAAAGTTTGGATAACATTAAGAAACCATAGATTGTTGACATTAGAAGGGCATGACTTGCTGTTGGGCTGGCATGCTTTTTTATGGTATAAGGGAACTAAAACACAGGGTTATTTTAGAAGACATTATATACGGGAGTCTTTGTGGTTAAACTGGGAGAAGATAAAAAGACAAAAGACAAGAAGATAAAAATGTTATTTGAAAATTCCAGTTTGGTTATCGACTATTGAAGCATTTTCCTATCCTATAATTTATAAGAAGGAACAAATAGTTAGATATGGGGAACTACTGGATGAAAAGGGTGAACTTAAATTGATACAAAATTTAGAGGAACAAGGTATAAAGATGAATTGGTTTTCATATGTGCAAATACATTCAAGGTATGATGAAGATTCTAAAACAGAGGGATTTTATGATAAACAAACTGATTTAGATAAGATCTTGATGGGTACTGATGAGAAGGTGATTAAAAAATTATATGGTTATTTATTGGGAATTAAATTAGAGGAAGAACAAGTTAAAGAAACTATGATTGTTTGGGGGGAGAATTTTGGATATGGGATTGATCTAGAGAAATGGCAAAAATTGTGGTCTCAAAATTATAAAATGACAATGTCAACAGCATATAAAGAAAACTTGTATAAGATGTTTCCCCTGACAAGAATAGCAAGAATGTTTAAGAACAAATCTGAAAAATGCTGGAAATGTCATCAGATACCCGGCTCGTATTACCATATGTGGTGGACTTGTAAGGACGCTAGAAAATATTGGACTAAAATTCGCATGTGGTTGGAAAAAATGACAAAGAAACGTATAGATTTGAAACCGGAGGTTTTTTTTTTATTGGGAATCTTACCAGATACATTACCAGTAAAGACTTGAAATATTTGATTGTAAATGTATTAATAGTGGCTAGGATTGTTTTGCTAAAAATTGGAAGAATGAGAAAATACCATTACAGGAAGAAATTATTAAGAATATATTGGAATGTGCTGAGATGAGTAGATTGACATTTGAAATTAGAGAGTAAGAGGAGAAACAATTTTATGAAATTTGGGATCTTTTTTATCAATGGCTAGATGATAAAATACGATAATAGAATATTTAGAATGCTAGACAGTAAGGAATATCTTTATTTTGTTTTACTTGCCTTTGTTATTTGACATTATATTTATAAAGGGTTTTTTAGGATTGATTTGGTATGATTATATGATTTGTTACAGAATAAACTGGTTAAAGTATTGTTATCTCATAAAGCATGAATGATTAAAAGTATAGTCAAAAATTTCTTTTTTTAGTGATATTAGGATATATAAGTTTGGATTGACAATATGAGTTGTTATGTAACTTAATTGTAATCGAGACTACAAAATGAATGCACAAAACTGATGAACCAACTGACACACTGGATGTACATATGAGAGTTGATGTTTTAATGTTTTGTTTGTCTTGTTTGTTTGTAGAAAATCAATAAAATCTTTTTCCAAAAAAGAAAAAGAAAATAAGGATAGGGATAAGGATAAGGATAAGAATAGGGATAGGGATAAGGATAGGAATAGGAATGGGAATGGGAATGGGGATGGGGATGGGGATGGGGATGGGGATGGGGATGGAATAGGGATAGGATAGAATAGAATAGAATAGAATAGAATAGAATAGAATAGAATAGAATAGAATAGAATAGGAATAGGAACAGGAACAAAGATAGGATAGGATAGAATAAGAATAAGAATAAGAATAGGAATAGGAATAGGAATAGGAATAGGAATAGGAAAAGGAAAAGGAAAAGGAAAAGGAAAAGGAAAAGGGATAGGGATAGGGATAGGGATAGGGATAGGGATAGAATAGAATAGCATTGGGAATTAGAATAGAATAGAATAGAATAACAGAGTTGGAAGGGACATTGGAGGTCTTCTAGTTCAACCCTCTAGGAAGGAAACCCTATACCACTTCAGACAAATAGTTATTCAATTTCTTCTTAAAAACTTCCGGTGTTGAAGCTTCTTAGTCAAACCTATGCCACTTAAAACCTTACCTTTTCTTTCTTCATTTCAAGCTATTTGAGAGCCTGGGATCTGACAAATTTCATTAAGCCAGATTTTAGAATTTGAGTTTTAAGGGAGAAGGGCGGGAGAGAGGAAGAGGAGAGAACCAATTATATTTTATCATGTGTGTTTTAATTAAATTGGTTATTTTTTATTTATGGAAAGGATAATGAAAAGTAATATTAAATGATTGTATAAAGCACCGCTTCCTTTGTCCATCTCTTGTTATGCAAGCTATGACAATTTTCTACATAAATTGCACTGTTACTTAATATCTGGCAACCTGCAAATGTGGACGGTTAGGGTTTTTTTGTTTTTTTTACCCATTTGTTATGATACAAAAATTCCATTGACTAGATTAAAATTTGCAAAGACATGTTTTTTTTTAAATTCTATAAATCATAATCAGCTGTTATATTAATAACTTTCTTTCCTCAGTATCTGTATTGACCTGTGGCCATATTAGATTAAAAAAGTCATATTAGATTATGATGAGAAAGGCTATTCACTGAAATAAAAGATAGGTGTGGCAGAGAGACATTACCTGCCAAGGCTGCAGTTTTGAAAATTCAAACATTTTAATGCTTCCGTGTTGGGCTCTTGATCTCACTGCCTCATGTAAAGAATGTGCCACTGCATAAACCGCATTGTAGATGTTGTAGCTTTGGCCAGTCATCTGAAACTCAAACAGAGGTGTAGGTAGATTCTCCAAATTCTCTTCTCCACTACAAGTTTGATTGGACATTGAGGGTAATCCTTCATTTGAAAGTGAACAATCAAACAATTGCTCCCAAACCTCTTGAAGAAATCCATCTTTGTGGGTTGAAGGTGTGATGTCTTGAAGAAATTCTTTGAAGCCTCGAATTTCTCTTGAATGCACTGTAAACGAAAGAGACCCATGGAACAACTGGACATCCCAACCCCTGTGAAATCCTGTCAGTATGAAATCAATTGGAAACATCAGTATCCAAACCTTTCTAAATGATGCAATCTCTTTATTTTCATAATCACGTAGAAATACAATACTTCTGAGCCAGAGAACCGTGAATGATTCGCCATAGACAAGAAAAACATTGGCTTTCTGATCTACCATCTTATTAGAAATAATTGAGATTAGATCAAAAAGTTCTGAAAGATCTTCGAATGGGGCTTGTTGTGGAATCTTTTGTGTGAAGGCTAAACAGATCCCATTTTGGGAAAACAAGGGATGCATTTTCTGCAAGAAATGTTCTCCTTTATTCTTATCAAAAGTAAAGACTCCAATCCACATCCATCCAAAATGGAGAAGAAGCTTGATAATTCCAGTGTACTGATTCTCCTCTTTTGGGACCATGCAATAAAGTGAAGATAACTTAGTAGCCTGGAACTCATCTTGGGCAAAGGAGCCATATGTCAACTGAACAAAAAAGAAAAGAAAGAAAGAAAGTCATTATTCATTAGAACAAAGGACAAAATATTGAAAGTTAATGAACTCTAATGGCTTCCAACTCCAAGGGTCTACGGTTTGTGCACTGGGTTGGCCTAGAAGACATCTATGGTCACTTCCCACTCTCTTATTCTCTTATTATATTTATTTTATGAATGTTCATTACAAAAGAAAACAAGTTTCTCTCTTATTTCTCTCCCCAAATTACCTGTGGGATCTTGAAGAGATTTATACTTTCTGCCATATAGGAAGAAGTTGAGGCATCTAACCCTCCAATAATGGCCATGAGATTCTTCTGATTATCACATTTGTAGTTTGGAAAGAATCCCTGAGATTTGAAAAGCAGGTCCAGAGTGGTGCGATAAGTCATCCTTGGGTTGTAGTAACTGTCATAGATGTGGAGCCCAAGGGTGATGTTAGGTAAGATCTGGGAGTCTTCGTTGATGTCCTTCACAGCAAAAGCCAAGGTGAGGATGTTTTGATAGAATTTGGTTATTATTCTGTCAATAAGTTAAATCCCCCATTGAAGAAGTGATTTCAAAATGCTTATAATGTGCCATCATTTCTAAATATATAACAAAGGTTTCTATCTCTGGTTGCAAGTAGGAGGATGATAGGTTCAATGTATTAATATACTGTAATAATTTGTAGCATTTTGATGATTTGAAATAATTATGAATGATAGGGAAAATAAGGTTTTCTAAACTACATTTATTTTTTTATCCGTTTATCATGAAATAAAATATAAACAGATTCAGCCATTATGACTCATTTACTGCTTGTAGATGTTTGTTTTTAAATTAATTTCAGCTCATTAAATGTTCTTCAAAAAACCTGAATAATTATTTTGGAGATTTAATGTATGAATCAAAAAGACTTTAAGTCTTTAAAGTATTTTCATGAGGAAAACTTTAACTTAAAGAAAACATTTCTTCCCCCACAACCAGATATATTGAAAAGACAAAGAAAGCTTATATGACATTTAAAATGTAAATTATGGTTAAACAGCTTTTACTCATATAAGACTTTTTTTAGAGAGCTGGCTAACATACTTGAAGAAAAATATTCTTACAGTGGTAACTGATCAGGTTTTAAAGAAGGATGCTCCTTAAATTCAATTTCAATAAAGTTATAAAAAATTTGAGACACCATCCCACCAATGATGAGATCTCCAGACTGGAACCACTCATGTGGAACAGGAAAAGCATCACTTGTAGGGCAGCACAAACTAACTACTTTGGGTACCAATAACATCAGAAGAAACAACATTTCTATTATTATGTTTCGATCTATCAGTCAATTAGAAGTTCTGCCACATAAAGCAAGAAGAGATTCTGTGGAAGTGAACTTCATGGAGGAAGCTCTTTGTGCCCCTAGGTGACTCTAAAAGTATTTATGCCAATTATTTCTCAATCCCTATTCTCTTCTGTCTGCAAAAAACCTTTGATATTTTGGCCCGCATAGATAATAGACTGATTACAGTTATTTATAAGGATATAATTACCTTTAAAACATTGGCAAACTGGCAATTTTCTTTGCATAGCTGAACAACATCTTTCTCTCTCCTGGGTCACTGATGGTTAACCTGTTTTGAAAATGCTTGGAGAAATAAAATTGGGAAGATATTTTGGAAGATTCCTCCCCCCCCCACTTTTTTATAATTCTACAAATTTATTCAGTAAAAATTATATACAAAGGCAGTCCTCAATTTATGCCGCAATTTAGCCTGAAATTTATGTTGCTAAGTGAACTTTTTTTGAAAGTGGGTTTACCCTATTTTATAACTTTTCTTGACACATTTTCCCATGTCATTACAATTGTGCTTTTAAAGTTGAAGCAATGTTTCGGCAGAATCTCATCTGCCATCATCAGGCTTCTTTGTTGTGTTCATCTGTGAGTCAGACTTCCACAGCAGTTTCTGTTTTAAATTTGGTGCTTGCCTATTGCTGTACCAGAATGGTTTTTTCTTCATCCTGATTGGTTGGGAGTCTTGGTCTGTGTTTATTGGTCTTGGAATTTGCTGTGTTCTGCTTGATTGGTGTTCCTAATATCTTCTGTCTGTTTTGAAGGTAAAAGTGGGAAAATACCCGAACAAAGCTGAATACCATACATATAAATACCCGCAAAAACTTAAGAAAACATATGTGTATGTATGTATGTATGTATGTGTGTGTATACACACACACACACACACACACACACAAACACACATGTTTTCTGAGGTTTTCGTGGGTATTTGTATGTGAATCTTTGGTTATTCGGGTTTTCTCCTGCGTAAAATTGGAAGTATCTAGGCAACATTTTGATGAAGTCTCATTCATCATCTTCAGGCTTGTGTCTTTGGCTTTGTGCTTCTTGGAGTAATTCGAGTACAAGGATCCACATACAAATACCTGTGCAAACCTCAGAAATATATATATTTCACTCTGAGAAACACAGAGCTGAAGACCAAGCCTGAAGATGATGAATGAGACTTCATCGAAACATTGCCTAGATACTTCCAATCTTACATGGGAGAAAACCCGAATAACCAAAGATATATATATATATATATATATATATGTTTTCTGAGGTTCTCGTGGGTATTTGTATGTGGATCTTTGGTTATATACAACCCCCCCAAGCACATCCTAGATCTGACCAACCACTGCCTATCCAATACATACTTCACCTACAATGGACAAAAATACAAACAAATAGAAGGAGCACCCATGGGATCACCCCTCTCACCTGTCATCGCTAACCTCTACATGGAACACTTTGAAACACAAGCTCTAGAAAAATATGATCACAAACCCAAACTCTGGCTCAGATACGTAGATGACACCTTCATAATCTGGCCACACGGGAAAGAAAAACTGAACAACTTCCTCACACACCTCAACAGCCAACACCCCAAAATACAATTCACCATGGAAACAGAAGCTAACAACCAACTTCCCTTCCTAGATGTCTTGGTATACAAAAAATCCAATGGCTCCCTAGGACACACCATCTACCAGAAGAAAACACATACAAACTGCTATCTACACGCACTCTCACACCACCACCCAGCACAGATCAATTCCGTAGCCGAGACACTCATCTCCAGAACAAAGTGCTTAGCCGATGAACAACACCTAGAGACCGAACTACACACTCTCACCGGCGTGCTGACAGCCAATGGATTCCAAAGAAAGAAGATCACCCACCTAATCCAAAAAGAAACCCCAGCCAAAATCCAAGACAAAGAACAAGAGAATGGCAAAGCCCTCCTCCCATATATAAAAGGCACTATGGACAAAGTTAGCAAGATCCTCCAAAAACACAACATTAAGACAGCATTCTGCACAAACAGAAAGATATCCACCATCCTAAGAAACCCTAAGGACAGAATCGAGTTAGAAAATCAAGGAGTATACGAAATCCCTTGCACTGCCTGCCCCACCACATACATTGGACAGACTAACAGAAGAATAGGTGCACGCATTGAAGAACATAAGAACTCAATCAAAAAGGAAGCACCGACCTTTTCCCTGGTCCAACACCTCAAAGCCACAGGACATGAGATTGACTTTAAAAATACCAGAACTATCGCCAAAACCGAACACTTCAGCAGCAGAATCATCAGAGAAGCCATAGAGATAGAAAAACACCCACATAGCATGAATAAACGAGATGATGCCTCCCTCCTACCAGCTATTTGGAAACCCGCCCTCATGAACAGACGCGTACCTAACATGAAGAATGACACCAGACCCACACCCCTGAGAGCCACACAAGATGCCACCACCACACTTCCATGTAGAAAGCAGACTCACACCCACACAGAAGATGAAACACGACCACGGACCAGAAGCCGCACTGCAGCTGCATCACTACCCACCTCAAACCCCTCTGAGCCATACATGAAGTGAACTGACCTCCACCATGAAGATGCAGCACGACCACGAACTCGAAGCCAAACAGCAAGATCACAGCTCACCAGCTCAAACCCTCCAGCAACTAAGACTAACCTGAGCACAATCAAGCCCCCACCTGAACAGAACATGCCTCTAGCCAATCAGAACACAGCCAACCCCCCAACCAATCAGAACACAGCCAAACCACCAACCAATGAGAACACACTCCCACCCAATCAGAACACATCCAAGCCCCCACCCAATCAAGTCACACCCCCACTAGCAGTTAAAAGGAAGAAGCAGCTGCAAGCTCACATCACTCTGAGAAGCACAGAGCTGAAGACCAAGCCTGAAGATGATGAATGAGACTTCATCGAAACGTTGCCTAGATACTTCCAATCTTACGCGGGAAAAAACCCGAATAACCAAAGATCCATATATATATATATATATATATATATATATATATATATATATATATGTATATGTATATGTATATGTATATGTATATGTATATGTATATGTATATGTATATGTATATGTATATGTATATGTATATGTATATGTATATGTATATGTATATGTATATGTATACGTATACGTATACGTATATGTATATGTATATATATATATGGCATTCAGCTTTGTTCGGGTATTTTCCCATGTCATAGTAGTGGTGCTTTTAAAGTTGTAGCAACATTTCAGCAAAATCTCATCTGCCATCATCAGGTTTCTGTATAGTGTTCGTCTGTGAGTTAGACTTTTACAGTGGTTTCACATTTAAATTTGGGGCAGCCTATTGCTGTGACAGAATGGTTTTTTCTTCATCCTGATTGGTTGAGAGTCTGTTTATTGGTCTTGGAGTTTGTTGTGTTCTGCTTCTAATATCTTCTGTCTCGGTTTTTTTGCCTTTTTTTTTTTCTTGATTGGCTGGCAGCATTGTGTTACTTTATTGGAGGCCTTTAGTGCAGCTTGGCTTTGGGTAAATGGACGGCTATCATTTGTTAGGAAGCTGGGTTTCATCTGGGTGCCTGGTTGGGGTGTGTTTGAGCTGGAGGTATTGGGGGGATCTGTTTGTGCCCAGGTGTTTGCCTGGCTTGTGGTGTGGAGATTTTTTTGTTTGTGAGTGCAGGCTTCCAAATGATTGACAGCCAGGCAAACACCTGGGCACAAACAGATTCCCCCCGATACCTCCAGCTCAAACACACCCCAACCAGGTACCCAGATGAAACCCAGCTTCCTAACTATGATATTAATCAAATTAAAACCGATATTATTAACTCAGATTTTTCATTAAGGATGAAAATCCACTTCTGCTTTCAGAAGCGTAAGGGTTCCTTATCTTAAGTCTCTATGAGATTCCACTGGTAAGATTTATTTAGGCAGAAGTGGGGATATTTGACATTTTGGGGAGATTTCAAAAAGGTATATACTAGCTGGGGATAGAAATTGCTGGTTATAAGTATGGGAATATAAGAATATCTGTATTGCAGGATTCCTAGGTAACATTTGCCCACAATATATTTCCAGTGCATAGGTAATATATCAAGTCTTCAAGATTAATTCTTATTATCCTGTTCTTTATAAATTTATGCAATCTTTAGAATCAGAGAAATATAATATATATCTTTAATATAAATGAATAGAATAGAATAGAATAGAATAGAATAGAATAGAATAGAATAGAATAGAACAGAACAGAATTTTTTATTGGCCAAATATGATA
The DNA here is from genome assembly GCA_033807585.1 of Hydrophis major. Classification (NCBI taxonomy): domain Eukaryota; kingdom Metazoa; phylum Chordata; class Lepidosauria; order Squamata; family Elapidae; genus Hydrophis; species Hydrophis major. The sequence goes on from CM066343.1 coordinate 6,187,193, forward strand.
GGATACACAAGGAATTTGAAGAATATGGATTACAACAGTCCAAATTGATTTCACTATAACGAGTTTCTTATTGCAAGAAAATATTGATTTCTTCCATGGCACCATTTCCTTCTCAATTCACTCAAGGGAATGTGCACAGTTTCAAATGTTCCTTCAAGATGTTAAACCATACTGGGACCAAAGTAACAATTTCCTCAAGGACTTTTGGGTTCAAGTCTTTGACTGTTCTTTTCCAGATTCCAGTGAGCTACCAAAAAATGAAGGAACATGCACTGGGAAAGGAGCAGCTAAGGAGCCTTCCTGGACTTGCATTTGAAATGGACATGACTGGTCACAGCTGCAGCATCTACAATGCTGTCTCTGCCATAGCACATGCTTTGCACACCAGAGTTTCCTCCAGATCCAAATACAGATTGGGAAAAGTTGAGGCTTGGCAGGTAATGTCTCCAACACAGAATGAAATAGTATCTGTCAGAGTCAGATGCAAATGAAACAATCTGCAGATTAAGCCACCGAGAAAGGGTGTTCATTCATTTATTTATTGTCACTAAGTACAGACTGCTTTCCATATTAAAAGATATCTCAGAATGCAGACATAGTTGATTAAACATTGTTCTACAAAGAACATACTTTCAGACTGCTTTCCAAATCAAAAAATATGTCAAAATGCAAATACAGATGACAAAGCATTATTCAATAAAGAACAAATTAACACAATATTTAAATCATTAATAATAGCATCAGCAACAACAACTACCTTCTTTTGAATTTCTTATTTATTAAGCAACCCGTGTGTAATCTTAGGAAAGGAAGTTTGAAGCTGATACAATAATAATTGCCTTTTTAAAATATCTGCTTTTTGTCTGTGGAGATTCCCAATCATCCAGATCCTGATTGTCCCAAAGATGCCTTTTCTAAAGAATGTTTCACTTCCCATCCAAGAAGCTTCTTCAGTTCTAAAAGCTTCTAGAACTGAATAAGCTTCTTCTTTTTTTAATTTTTTTTAAACAAATTTTATTAACTTTCAAAAACAATACACAAACAAACAAAACATAAAACGTAAGAACATAAAACATCTTTTCTAAAAACTGCTTATTGAGTTTTAAACAAAATAAATAGAACATCTTGTTTAAGTACAACATAATTCCAAATTATCACATTTCCATACAAACACAATTTAATATTCATCTTATGTATTCAACTTCATATCTTATTACTCTTTTCCCAACTTCTCACTATTTCTTCCTTTACTTCTATTCAATTTTATTCATTAAACTTATACTTTCATCTGTCTTATTTACTATTTCATATGTTCTTATGCAACATTATTAATTCTCAATAAACAAACATAAACAAACAAAACACATAACATGAAAACATAAAACTTCTTTTTAGAAAGCGGCTTGACTCCGGATTACATCTTTTTGTACAGACATAAGTCAAATTCATGCTCATCTTATATACTATTTCATATCTTATTTAACATTCTATATTTTCTATATGTCTTCTCCCCACTTTTCACTCTCTTAATTCTATTTTATATACTTCATCTCAATTTTAATCATTATACTTGTATCTTTTGTCCGTTCTTTTTCAATTATCTATTTGTCTTTTCTCTTTAATACAATTTTTTTCCTGTAATCACTTGTTGAAGTATGATGCCTATCTATCTTTCCCCCAAATTTAACATTTAAAATAATACATAATTTCCATTCTGATTCTGCTTAGTACATTTTACGTAATATTTTAAAATAAAAAACGTAATAAGCTTATAGTATAGTGAAAACAATGTTCCATAACAAATTAATTAGTTAAACTCTATTATTAAATCTTAGACATTTTACACATTCCCTACAATGTTCTATTAACACATATAATATTCCAATTTTCTAAACTCTATTTCAAATACAAATACTATGATACAATCTTATGTACTTTTGTAGAATCTCTTTTTAAATTGTATTTTACCCTTTATCTCTAAAAAAACCCTGTTTTTTAACATCTTGTTTTTGGCTTTTATAACTTCTCATTCCTTTTTCCCTTCCTTTCTTGTCAAATCTTGCCTTTTTACCCCCCCATCTCTTAATCTCCGCCCTCTTAGTCTCCCCTCTCTGTTGTATTCCTCTTTTCTGTTGCTTTCTGACATTATATCGTAAATTAAAATGTAAATTCATTTACACTATAAATTCACTCACCAAAACCAACACCATTCATAAGAACCTCCATTGTCGCCCTGACCTAACCATACAGCAACGTGGCCGCTCCCGTGTACTCCGCACCGAACTCAAAAAACGTCTAGACAATGGAGAGAAGGACCTGTACATTGACTACCATGCTGACTGTATCAAAAGTAAGTCACACAATCTGAAACTCAGCATTAACCTTCAACCACAACCCTACCTCAATCAATCCACCATCACCCAAAACTAGGCACACATGCCCCTAATTACCTCAATTCCAACTACTGCTGGCCTTAAATGCAAGCTACTCAATGCAAGAAGCCTCGTGAATAAAATACCTGAATTTTTGCTCCTACTAAATATGACTAAATTTGACATTATATTTTTCTGTGAAACATGGCTCAATGCATCTTTCCCTGACTCCATTACCACAGTAAGAGACTATCATGTTTACCGATCAGATCGTGAAATTCGTGGAGGAAGTAGTGTTGCTATCTTCTATAAAAAGTCCTTACATCTAAAAAATATCCAAGCTACCCAAGAGCTTGCTCTTCCTGAGACCATCAGCTGTGAACTATCCTTAAATATCACAATTCGATTCTTACTATGTTACAGAGCACCTGATTATGACATCGAACATATAAACAAGCTAAATACACTACTAACATGGGCAGCATCCTGCCCATACCCTTTTATCTTTCTTGGTGATTTCAATCTACCTCATATTGACTGGACCCTAAATGAATGTACAACTGAAACCATACACGCAACCTTCTATAATGCTGTTACAAATCTGGGACTGAAACAACTAGTAACCAACAACACTAGACTAAACAACTGCCTCGATCTCATCTTCTGCAATAGTTTGAATTCAATTTATGGAATACAAACTAAAGAACCCTTTTCCAGCAATGACCACAATATGATTGACTTTTGTCTCAACATACGCCCACACAAAAACCACCACAATGTTGTAATCCCCAATTATAACTTCAAAAAAGGCAACTATGATCTTATAGACAACGATCTCTCATCCCTTGATTGGCAATCTCTATTCACTGGATGCAATACTGTTGAAGACCATTACAACATATTTTTACTTGAAGTCAAAAGAGTCATCAAACTATATGTATCAAAAACAACTCCCAATACAAAACAAAAAAACAGATTACCCATAACAATAAGGAAACTTCAATCCAAAAAGAGATCACTCCGATGGAAAAACAAATCTGGTCACGCTGCCAATTTCAAAAGCCAATACAAAAATTTATGCCACCAGATAAAGATTGAATGCACCAATTATCACATTAAACAAGAGGAAAACCTTCTAAGCACCAATTCCACCCACACTTTCAACAATTTTGTAAACAACAAACTAAAAGACTCAAGGTCCATCCCACCCCTGATAGGACTTAATGGTAAAGACTGCAACAATGACACCATTAAAACCAACATCTTTAACACATTCTTCGGCTCAGTATTTGTAAACAGCAATGGATCATGCCCAGTATTTCCTAGCTGAACTACAGATAACTACAATGATCTAATACATATCGATTTTACAGAAGACAATATTGAAAAAGCACTATGCAATCTAAAACCTTCTCTATCTATTGGACCGGATGGAATATGTGTCTACTTCTTTAAAAAGCTACCCACTGACATAGCCAAACCTCTAAGCATAATCTTTGAAAAATCTTTCAGGACCAGCTCTTTGCCTAACCTATGGTCACTGGCCACAGTCATCCCCATCTTCAAAAAGGGAGACCCCAGCCTAGTTGAAAATTACAGACCAATCTCTTATGCTGCGTCACCTGCAAAGTCATGGAATCAATTATTAACCAATTCATCATCGTGCACTTAGAGACAAACAACTTACTCTCCAATAAACAATTTGGTTTCAGAAAAAATCTATCCTGTAATATGCAACTCTTACACTGCAAAAACATATGGATGACACAACTCGATCAGGGCAAAGCAATAGACGCAATCTACATAAACTTCTGTAAAGCCTTTGATTCAGTGGTACATGACAAACTACTCCTAAAAATAAAATCCTATGGTATCTCTGGACACCTGCATAACTGGATAGAAGCATTCCTGTCAAATAGACAACAAATGGCCAAAATTGGGAGTGTCCTACCAAATTCTGTACCTTTCAATAGTGGTGACCCCAAGGCAGTGTTCTATGACCAACTCTCTTCATATTCTACATAAATGACCTCTGTGATCATATTAAGAGCAACTGCGTTCTTTTTGCTGATGATGTCAAGCTGTTCAATACCACAGACAATACTGCTAACCTTCAAAAAGATCTTGACTATGGTGTTTCCGGTTTTGCGTGGCTTCGGGGCAGCAGGAATTCGCGACAGCTCGCGATTCCTGCTGTGCTTGCCGTCGAGATACCCCCGACCCAGATGGGTCAGGGGGATATGGCTGCCCTGTAGGGACAGCTGAAGAGAGAGGGGAGTCGGACAGGGAGGTGGGGGTGTCGCAGACCCCCCCCTTCTCCAGAAAAAACCCTTTTTCCCAAGGCGGTGGAGCGGCGGTCAGCAATGGCCGCCACGAAGAAGCCAGCAACCGGGTAAGATTGCGCTGGAGGAAATGTGAAGAGTGAAAGTTTTGTCTGAGCCGGGTCAAGTAACATCCTTTAAATTGCCTGGAACTGAGCTGTTTGAATTGCTGGAGGATACATTGTATCCCTAAGAAGAGCGAAAGCGGCGGAGAAGCTGTTAAAGGGAACTTTTGTTTTTTCTTCACTCTCCCACCCCATGGAAACAGCAGAAATGTTTGGATATATTGGACATCGAAAGTGAATTGTTTTGAGAGTTGAAGCTAAGGAACAAAAGGATTTTTGGACATTGAAAAATTTAAGAAATTGGAAACCCTTGTTGGAGGTATGGATTTCTGATTATTTAAAATTGACATTTTAAGTGGGAAGGGAGAGGAAAAAAAAATTGGAGCAGAAGCTGAAAAAGGAGGAGATTGCCTAGAATCCCAAAGAAAGATATATGGTAATTGGACCTCTTTGACTAAACATTAACCCCAGAAAGAGAAAGAGAAGAAGGAAGAAAAGTATTAACTTTTGGAATTTCTTTTTTTAATTGTTTTTGATTAAAAATACTTGTGGTGGTTTTGGGAAAAGTTTCTCTTTTCATAATGGCATTGTTTGTGGATGATCTAAAGACTGAATATCAAAAATATAAAAAGGAAGATACTTTGGGCGCTTTGTTTCAATTCTTGGAAACGGCGTTATGTACTTATGAAAAGTTGATTACGCAGCAGAAGGACTGGGACAAGGAAGAAGAGGAAGAAGAAGCCATCTTTGATGAACAATGGGTCCCTTCCGGAGAGGAGGAGAAAAAGGATAAGAAAAAGGGGATTTTAAGAATTGTAAAAACAACCAAAGGAGAGAAAAATGAGCGAAAAGGTGGAGGCAAGGTTAGAAAGCAAAGGAAAAGGAGTGGAAAAAGAGAGGAGAAAAAACAAAGAGGTAAAAAGGGCAAGGAGAAGAATAAGCAGGAGAGAAAGGGGGGGAGGAGAGGACTTGGTGGGGGGAAGCAAGATCTAAGGAAAAAAAGTTTATTTAGAGACAATGGGTGAATTTAATTTAGGATAAGAGAGGGATTCTGGAGGGTACATAGGTTTGTGTTTTTATATGTGTATTTAGAGTATAAAATTCATTATGTAATTTTAGAATCTTTTAAACAGAATCCCAAGAAAAATTGTTACACGAGGTACTTTTAAGTTAGGGTAATGAGTTATAGATGTTACTCCAATTGGTGTATAGGAGAAGTATAGTAAAAGAAAAAAGATGAATGGATAGTTGGAAATAGAACAGACAAAGAATGTTATTGAAAATGGTAATAAGATATGGAAGGATATATAAAGGCTTTGTTATGTTTTTTTTTTTTTTTTTGGATTTTGTATATTGATAAAAGGCAATAAAATTTTAATTAACAAGAAATAATTTGGATGAAAAGGAGAAGTAGGGATAAGATATGAAGTTAAATAGATAAAGTATTGATACTATAATTTGGAATTGTTATGCTCTATTGGTTTTTTACTATTATTTTTTTTCTAGAAAAGAATTTATAAGCTGTTATGTCTTGATTCTTTGTGCATTGTTTTTGTAAAAATGATATATATATATATATATATATATATATATATATATATATATATATATATATATATATATATATATATATATATATAAAATGATAATAAGATATGGAAGGATATATGGGGTGAATATGATATTTGAATTTGTGTCTGTGTGAAGAGTTTTAACCCGGGATCAGACAATCTTCAGAAAAAATCTTTTAGTTTTGTTTATGTTTTGTGTTTTGTATGTTTGTGTATTGTGTCTTCTGTAAAATTGTTAAAAATCTTTTTTTTAAAAAAAAAAAAAAGAATTAATAAAACCTTGGAGGAATGTAATTGTAAACAAGTCAGAAAGAAATGAATATGATGACTATAAAATGGATAAATATAGAAAAGAAATGAAATTGAATAAGAGTAAAGAGAAATAATGAGAAATTTGCTGAAAGATATTTATGTGTCCATATGGAAATGGGATAAATTAGAATTATGTTGTATAAAAATAATGTTTTATCCGACTTGTAAAAATTTATAATGTTAAGAGGTTTTATGTACTTAATGGTTAATGATGTGTTGTTTGTCTTTAAAATTAATAAAATTTGTTTCAAAAAAAAAAAAAAGATCTTGACTATGTATCAGAATGGTCAAACAAATGGCAATTTCAAATCTCAAAAAATAAATGCTCTGTCTTACATATTGGCAAAAAAAATCAGAAAATAAAATACAAGCTCTATAGTCAAGATCTTGTTGATGATCCAAGCTCTGTAAAGGACCTTGGAATACTCACCTCTAATGATCTAAGTGCTAGAGCCCACTGCAGCTACATAGCGAAAAAGGCATTAAGAGTTGTTAACCTAATCCTACGTAGCTTTTTCTCCAGTAATATCACACTATTAACTAGAGCATACAAAACATTTGCTAGACCAATCTCGAATACAGCTCATCAGTCTGGAACCCACATTACATATCTGATATTAGCACAATTGAGAAAGTCCAGAAATATTTCACAAGAAGAGTTCTCCACTCCTCTACTCATTGTAGAATACCTTATGCCACCAGATTTGAAATTCTAGAACTAGAAAACCTTGAATTACGCCATCTTCGGTCTGATTTAAGCATGGTATATAAAATCATGCATTGCAATGTCCTACCTGTCAATGAATATTTCAGCTTCAACCATAACAACACTAGAGCACACAATAGATACAAACTCAAGGTTAACTGCACCAAACTTGATTGCAGGAAATACGACTTCAGCAACAAAGTGGTCAATGTCTGGAATACTCTACCCGACTCTGTAGCTTCTTCCCCAAACCCCAAAAATTTTAACCTTAGACTGTCTACTATTGACCTCACCCCTTTTCTAAGAGGTCTCTAGGGGGCGTGCATAAGCACACCAATGTGCCTACCATCCCTGTCCTATTGTTTCTTTTATTTTTCTTATATGTACCCATTTCATGTATTCATAACTACGTATACACTTATATTTATTATCTTGTAAACAATTGACAAATCAAATAAATAAATATATCGATTTTTCACCTTATTTTTCCCTTTCTTGGTTGTTTTTTTTTAGATCTTGAATTCTCCATTTTCTTTCCTTTTTTCCCCTTTTCTTCCTCCATTAAAGTTATTTGTTCATTAAAGATGGTTTCTTCTTCATCATCCAAGCTTCTTTGGTGCTGTATTTCCTGATAAGTAGAAATCGCCATTTCTAAGAAGTGAAAGATAGATCCAGAAGAGCCCTTGCCTTCTTGTTCCTCTTCTTTTAGCTTTTTAAATTCCATTTTCAATTCTTTAATAGATAATGCCATTGTAGATTTTTTTTAAACAATCCAAATGTTTTTAGTCTTTCAAAATATAGTTTGCAAAAGTCCAAAAGTCATCAAGCAATCAAAATCAACACAAACTGTTTCATTTAGCACTTTCTTCTTTTAATACTTTCTCTTCCTGGGGTAGAATTCAGTTACACAATTCCAAAGTAATTTTTTTGAAGTCTTATTGCAATTTAGTCTCTGATTTTATAAGCTCCAAGCAATCTCCTTCAGCCATTCTTAGTATAAATCATTTACCTCTCTCCCTTTCCACTTATAGCAAAAAGATCTAAATTTTTAAATGTCAATGTTTAGAAATCTAATGTCCCCTTGGGTTTAATTTTCAAAATTAGTTACCTTCTGTTGCCAAAGCGAGTATTTCCGATTTCCATCTGCTATCTCCCTAGGGAAGGAGAGTGAGAAGAAAAACTTTCCCTTTTCACTTTCATCTGCAGCTTTACGATCTTTTTGGGAAACAATGTATCACTTACAAAGCCAAATTTCCAGGGTATTCAGATGTTGTTTTTTGTCCCGGTTCAGCCAAAAACTTTCACTTTCTCAACTTCCTCCTGCACAAACTTGTCTGGCTGAGAGGTTCTTTGCTGACCGCTGCTCCACCGCCTTGGGAAAAGGGAGTTAAGCTGGCTGGGGAAGGGGGTTGTGATGCCCCCAGACTCCTGCCTGGATCTCCCCTATCTTCAGTTATCCCTAACTATAGCCTCCAAATTCAACTGGATTGGAGGCACTTTGGCGGTGAGCGCAACAGGGATCACGCACAGTCACGGATTCCTGCCATCGCTGAAGCCTAACAAACCAGAACTTGAACTGAATAAGCTTCTTGAATGAGAAGCAAAACATTCAAGAAAATCCAGTTGGCTTTTGGAAAAAAAGCATCTTTGGGACATGTTTGTTTTTGGTTTTTTGTTATTTGCAAAAATTCTGCACGAAATTTCACCTTTGGTATTTATTTGTCTCTGCACTAGCTCCACCCATTTCTTCAGGAAATTTTATTTTGTGGGAGAAGAGATTTCCTTTAATGAAATTTTATTTTGTGAGAGAAGAGATTTCCTTTAATGAAAACAAAGAAATGATTGCTGAATTTGATATAATGAACATAATTGTATTTCCAAACATGTCTTTCCATAAAGTCAAAATTGGAAGAGTGGATTATGAGATGTTAGCAGGAAACCAACTCACAATTAATAAAAATATAATTGCATGGCACAGGAGTTTTAATCAGGTGGGGATTCTTTGATTAGGCTAATAGCAATAGCTATATACCACTTCATAGTGCTTTACAGCCCTCTCTAAGCAGTTTACAGAGTAAACCTATTGCGCCCAACAATCTGTGTTTTCATTTTACCGCCTCAGAAAGATGGAAGTCTGAGTCAACTTTGAGCCTGGTGAGATTTGGACTGCCAAATTGCAGGCAGCTGGCAGTCAGCAGAAGCAGCCTGTAATACTGCACTCTAACCACTGAGCTACTGCAGCTCATATGATGAAACTAAAGATGAAATTAAAGTTTTGCATAATCCATCACTATGATCATCATCTTTTAATAACTCTTGTGGGGTGGAGTCTGGGCAACTGAATGGAGCTAGCAGAGTGTTTTAATGGCTGGATGCCTTTCCTGTTGCCAATGTGGAGTATTGTTCAGCAGATATATTCTCATTGTGCCCAGAGAGAGAAATATCTGCCTCTACCATCAGTCATCAATCCATCACTGCAATACTGTGTAGTAATTATAGTACTATGCATTCCAATCAGAAATTTGAGATGTACAAAATAATACCATTTATCAACATACTTGCCAAAATGCATATGATTTCATAGAAATCAAACTGTTCTTAATGATGCCAAATGAAGCTGGGGCAATTTATAAGAACATTAAATCAAAGTTATTTAAACTTCCACCAGAACAATTTTTCACCTTTTCTTATTTTTGATAGACCATGAATCAAAAGGTGTTTTGAAATTCTTCACCAAATTAGAAGACTGAATAAACAAGGGAAGGAGGGTTACTCCAAAGAAAAGAGACATTCTTCGGCATTTTCTTTTTTTATATATAATAGTTTTTTATTGAAATTAAGCTTTAAAAACAATTGGACATGGTGGTCTTTTTGACATATATCTCAATCTTTACATTGTTATATAAACAAAATATTATCAAACAATATAAACATTTATATACATATATGCAGCTATGTACATATTTACATTTGACCTTTGTATTGAAAAGGGACATTCTCCAGCATTTTCAAAGGATAGAATCCAGTGGGAAAATTTCATTTTCTGAAATCTTCTTCATGGACCTGCTTGTCTTTTTTTATAACTAACAAAGTTCAAGAGCACTACATTCCATCCAGGACAATTTCTCTGAAATTAATCTCTTCTTTCATCCAGTTGAATTACAATGGTTGAAAACATTGCAAATGTTCCCCTCTTCTATGTAATATTTCCTAAATACAATATTTCACTCTTTTTATGGGCAAGGTAACCCCCCATTCTGTGTGCAATGATTCCTGCCATCCTGGAGAACAAAAACAATGAAGGGAGGAGCATTGTTTTGTTGCTATGACTGTGCTCCATGTGCAGAAGGGAAGATTTCAACTCAAAGAGGTATATAAAAGTTCTGATGGACAGAACTTTGAAGAATTCTGCTTGGGTATTTAACTCAGCCATTTATGTGTAAAAGAAATCAGAAAGGGCAATAAACTTCCTTGAGCTCCTATTTTCTCTTCCAGATATGGATGATTGCCATGAATGCCCTGAAGATCAGTATCCCCGCAAGGAGCAAGATGGATGTATGCTCAAAATAATAAGCTTTCTAGCATTGGAAGAACCTTTAGGAGTCATTCTGGTTTCATTTGCTCTTTGCTTCTCAATAACAACAGCCTGGGTGCTTGGACTATTGATTAAGCATGGACATTCGCCCATTGTCAAAGCAAATAACCAGAAGCTCACTTATATTCTTCTTATCTCCCTCCTACTTTGTTTCCTCTCTTCTTTGCTATTTCTTGGACAGCCAGGAAAAGTGACCTGCTTCCTCCAACAATCTACCTTTGGCACCATCTTTTCAATGGCCATTTCTTCTGTGTTAGCCAAAACCATCATTGTGGTTGTAGCTTTCATGGCCACCAAGCCAGGATCTAAGATGAGGAAATGGTTAGGGAAAAGACTGGCATTCTCCATTGTCTTTTCCTGCACTTTGGTTCAAGTAAGCATTTGTGCCTTTTGGCTAGGAATGTTTCCTCCATTTCCTCATCTGGCCAATCACTCAGAGGCAACAGAGATCTTAGCACTATGCAATGTGGGTTTTCCCATCATGTTTTACCTTGCCTTGGGCTACATGGGATTTCTGTCATTCATCAGTTTCATAGTGGCCTTTCTAGCAAGGAAGTTGCCAGACACATTCAATGAAGCCAAGTTCATCACTTTTAGCATGCTGATATTTTGTAGCATTTGGCTGTCTGTTATTCACACCTATTTCAGCACCAAAGGGAAATATGTAGTAGCTGTGGAGGTCTCCTCCATCTTAGCTTCCACTGCTGGATTGCTAAGCTGTATCTTTTGTCCTAAATGTTACATTATTGTGCTAAGGCCTGAACTGAACAAAAATGAGCATCAACATAGGAAGAATTGTCTTTCTCTCTCCCTTAATTCCTAGAAATCCCAGATAAATGTAATCTTGGAGAAGGTGTTAAGCTGGGGACAGTACTTGGCACAAGACCTGTACACATTAAGGAGGAGATAATGGACTTGATAGCCTGGTCTAGGTTCATTTCCTAGGACTGACAAGAAGCCCCCTTTTTTACATGAATCACATGTATGTTATGTAATAAAAGGGTATGTGGGGGTGTTGTTGTGAATGAATAAAGTCAAATAAAGTTATATTGAGCTTGAAGTCAAGTGCAGGGATCTGGCCCTGCACTTCTGATTGGCTGTTAATGGCAGGATCGGATTGGTCCATTCAGCAGCATCTGATTGGCCATTAACAGGCCATTACCATTGGTTAATGGAGCTAGCGCTCCTGGATTGCTATTGGTTGAATAGTTAATAAGTTGCTTACATAAGGAAGGCTATAACAGCCATGCAGTTTGAGCTGTCACACCATGTAAATAAAGAGTTTGAAGTTCACTGTTTCTACCGGCTCGTCTCCATTATTCGTACCCATGCTCCAGACTTAACACTGTTGATGAGGATGGAATTGGATGACATCAGAGCCAACTAAAACAATGATGAAGACAACCAAGCACGTGGCTGAAGCGCACAGTGGCAGAACCATGTCCAGCGGCGTAGTACCATCCACACCATTCAATCAAGCTCAAGAGGACTGGGAGTCCTACATGGACTGTTTCCAAATGTTTTTGGAAACGAATAATCTGAAGGATGCTACAACTGGGAAGAAACGGGCGGTATTCCTAACGCACTGCGGCCCGACAGTATTCAAAATGGCTAAGGCATTAGCGAAACTGGCTGAAGTGAAGGCCATGGACTGGGATGTCCTCGAACCGCTACTAAGGGCCCAATATGCACCGACCGTTCCAACACTCATAAGACGACACGAGCTCTATCAAAGAAACCAGCAGAAAGGAGAAAGCGTTGCCGATTTCATTGCAGACCTCTGGAACTTGGGATGCCTTTGCGATTTTGCTGACCTAGAGGAGGCCTTGAGAGACCGAGTAGTTCTTGGGTTAGATGCTCTAAACGTACAGAGCAAAATAATGGTTAAGGGCGACATTAGCCTTGCCGATGCCATTCCTGAGGCTACGGCAGTGGAGGCGACCAAGAAGTCGGCTGCCCAAGTACGCTGGAATTGCGCTCCAGCACACCAACCAGCCAGCGAAGTTTCACCTAAGTCAGAAGGACAGCTTTAGACGACCCACCATGAGGACCTCCCTTCGTCGTCAGACAGCGACGAAGAAGAGGTCCATTGCCTGTGGTCTGACCGGGACCGTTACCCGAAATCCCAGCAACTGTGCGTTGGCTGCAGGGCCAACCATTACCGTTCTGATTGCAAATTCCACGACGCACTCTGCCACGAGTGCAGGAAACGAGGCCATATCGGACGGGTCTGCAGAAGTCTCCTCAGACCCAGCCAGACCTCAAAGAGTACCAATCTCCGCCAATCGACAGGAATCGCCCTGTAAGGCGAGAACCAGCAAACCACTTTTACAGAAACCGACCTGTGAATCGCCTAACGAGATCAAACACTCACTATCGGCCATGCCTCTTCACTAGATGCTAAGAAAATTCGAATCAAAGTGGACATCAAAAATCAGCCTTGCCAAATGGAAGTTGACTTGGGATCGTCTCTTTCAATGGTCTCATGGAAGACCCTCAAGCAGTTCATCCCTACTATCCAGCGCCAAGACCTTCAATTCCAACGGCTCGTGTTAAAGGACTACCAGGGGAACCGGATTCCAGTGGTAGGATCCAGTAGAGTCTGGGTGGCATTCAAGAACCGCACAGCGTACTTACCCCTGATGGTAATCAACAAGGACTGGCCTAGCCTGTTAGACCTGCAATGGTTCGTACTACTCGGCATTGAAGTGGCAGGCATTAACCGAATCAGCGGCAGTGACTGGGAGGAGGACCTCGCCCATGAATTCAGGGATGTCTTCGCGGAAAAGCTAGGCGAGTACAAGGGGACCCCGATATCCTTTAGCCTTAATCCAAAGAAAGCTCCCATCCGCCTTAAGCCTCGTCGAGTTCCGTTCACTCTAAAGCTGAAAATCGATGAACAGCTTGATAAGTTGATAGCCCAGGGAGTTTTAAAGCCAACTGACCACTCCCCATGGGAAACACCAATCGTGACACCAATTAAGCCGGACGGCTCCATAAGAATTTGTGGGGACTATCGAGCCACCCTAAACCACACCCTGAAACAAAACCTCTATCCGGTGCCGGTGGTGGAACACCTCCTCCATTCCCTAGGGGGTGGAAAAGTCTTCGCTAAACTAGACTTAGCTCAGGCTTATCAGCAATTGCTGGTTGATGAAAAAATGACACAGGCACAGACTATTGTAACACACCGAGGTGCCTTTAAGTGTACATGGCTTCAATTCGGAGTCAGTGTAGCCCCGGGGATCTTTCAGAGCCTAACGGAGAGACTATTGCAGGGGATCAAAGGCGTTGTCCCCTACTTTGACGATATGCTCATTGCTGCCCCCACTCCAAAAATTTTACGGGATTGTTTAAGACTGGTTTTACAAAAATTCCAAGAAGCAGGCCTGAAAGTGAAGAAAAATAAGTGCAAACTGTGTACAGATCGTGTTGAATTCTTAGGGTACTTGATTGATAGTCAGGGTATTCACCCTACCGATAGCAAATTGAGAGCAATAAAAAATGCTCCCAGACCCCGGAACAAGGACAACCTCCAGGCGTTCTTAGGCCTCATCAATTTCTATAATGTATTCTTGCTGCACAAGGCGACTGTTGCTGAACCTTTACATCGTCTATTAGATAAAAAAGCAATTTGGGTATGGGGTCACAGAGAAGAGCAGGCGTTCCGTAATGTAAAAAAACTACTGACTTCTGACGCTGTACTAATGCAGTACAATGAGACTTTGCCGTTAAATATCACATGTGCCTTTTGGAGTGGGCGCCATTTTGAGCCATGTATTACCTAACGGTAGCAAAGCCTCTGTTGCTTACTTTTCAAAAACGCTCTCGAAAACCGAGCGAAATTACAGCCAGGTTGATAAAGAAGCCTTGGCAATTGTATCAGCTGTTAAAAGATTCCATGAGTACGTGTACGGCCGGACTTTTACTATTGTAACTGACCACAAACCATTGCTGGGGATAATCACTGGGGATAAGCCAACTCCCAACATACTTTCTCCCAGGATGACCCACTGGTCAGAATTCTTGGCTGCCTACAATTATCAGCTACAATATCATCCCGGTAAAGCTATTCCCCACGCCAACGCGTTGAGCCGTGCACTGCTCCCTGAAACCATCAACGATCCTGCACCAACGATGACAACGTTGCAGATCGAGACACTCCATACGCTGCCATTAACTGCCCATGACATCGCGAGAGAAACAAAACGCGACCCCATCTTAGCACGAGTCCTCACATGGGTGGAACGCGGATGGCCATTGGACCAAGTACCAGACGACTTTGCACCATTCAAAAGTCATCAAACAGAGTTGTTCTCGCAAAAGGGCTGTATCATCTGGGGTGATAGAGTCGTTATCCCAGAATGACTCCAACAGGCACTGCTAAGAACCTTGCACAATGGCCACCCTGGCATCGTGCGCATGAAGCTATGCGTGGTGGCCAGGTATAGACAGACAAATCGAATCGTGGGTTAAAACTTGCCAGAGATGCCAAGAAGTAAGCAACGCTTCACCAAAGGCAACCCCAACCGAGTGGGAGACATGGCGGGGACCCTGGTCCCGCATCCATCTGGATTTTGCTGGGCCGACCAAAGGCCACACATTCTTGCTAACCATCGACACCTACTTGAATTGGCTCGAGATTCACCAAATGAGGACCACGACCACTGAAGTGGTCATCAAAAGACTGGAAAGACAGGGTTTCAGGTTTCGTGTGGCTTCAGGGCAGCAGGAATTCGCGACCGCTCGCGATTCCTGCTGTGCTAGCCGCCGAGGTACCCCCGATCCAGATGGGTCAGGGGGATATGGCTGCCCTGTAGGGACAGCCGAAGAGAGAGGAGAGCCTGACAGGGGGTTGGGGGAGTTGCAGACCTCCTCCTCATCCTGGAAAACCCCTTTTTCCCAAGGCAGTGGAGCGGCAGTCAGCAATGGCCACCATGAAGAAGTCAGCAACTGGGTAAGATTGTGCTTGAGGAAGCAAGAAGAGTGAAAGTGCTGTCTGAGCCGGGTCAATCAACATCTTTCAAATTTGTTGGAACTGAGCTGTTTGAATTGCTGGAGGATACATTGTATCCCTAAGAAGATCGAAAGCGGTGGAGAAGCTGTCAAAGGGAACTTTTTTTTTTTTTTTCACTCTCCCACCCCATGGAAACAGTAGATATGAAATATGTTTGGACATTGAAGGTGAATTATTCTGAAAGTTGAAGCTAAGGGACAAAAGTGTTCCTGGACATTGAAAAACTTAAGAAATTGGAAAACCCTTATTAGAGGTATGGATTTCTGATTATTTAAAATTGATGTTGCAAGTGGGAAGGGAGAGGAAAAAAAATTGGAGCAGAAGCTGAAAAAGGAGGAGATTGCCTAGAATCCCAAAGAAAGGTATATGGTAATTGGACCTCTTTGATTAAACATTAACCCCAGAAAGAGAAAGAGAAGAAGGAAGAAAAGTATTAATTTTTAGAAATGGCGTTATGTATTTATGATAAGTTGACTACGCAGCAGAAGGACTGGGACAAAGAAGAAGAGGAAGAAGAAGCCATCTTTGATGAACAATGGGTTCTTTCCGGGAAGGAAGAGAAAAAGGATAAGAAAAAGGGGATTTTAAGAATTGAAAAAACAACCAAAAAAGAGAAAAATGAGCGGAAAGGTGGAGGCAAGGTTAGAAAGCAAAGGAAAGGGAGTAAGAAAAGGGAGGAGGAGAGACAAAGGTGTAAAAAGGGCAAGGAGATGAATAAGCAAGAGAGAAAGGGGGGGGAGGAAAAGCCTCAATGGTGGGAAGCAAGATCTAAAGAAAAAAAGTTTATTCAGAGACAATGGGTGAATTTAATTTAGGATAAAAGAGGGATTCTGGAGGGTACATAAGATTGTGCTTTTATATGTGTATTTAGAGTATAAAATTCATTGTGTAATTTTAGAATCTATTAAACAGAATCCCAAGAAAAATTGTTATATGAAGTACTTTTAAGTTAGGGTAATGAGTTAAAAACGTTACTCCAATTGGTGTATAGGAGAAGTATAGTAAAAGAAAAAAGATGAATGGATAGTTGGAAATAGAACAGACAAAGAATGTTATTGAAAATGGTAATAAGATATGGAAGGATATATAAAGGTTTTGTTATGTCTTTTTGGGTTTTGTATATTGATAAAAGGCAATAGAATTTTAATTAACAATAAATAATTTGGATGACTATGTTCTATTGGTTTTCTTCTTTTATTATTTTTTCTTAGAAAAAAAATTATAAGCTGTTATGCCTTGATTCTTTGTGCATTGTTTTTATAAAATTGATAAAATTGGTTTATTAAAAAAAAATGATAATAAGATATGGAAGGATATATAAAGTGAATATGATGTTTGAATTTGTGTCTGTGTGAAGAGTTTCAACCTGGGATCAGGCAGCCTTCAGAAAAGATCTTTTAGTTTAGTTTTGTTTATGTTTTGTGTTTTGTATGTTTATGAAAGGCAATAAAATTTTATTAAGCAAGAAATATAATTTGGATAAAAGAGAAGTCTGGATAAGATATAAAGTTAAATAGATAATGTAAATATTGATATTACAATTTGAAATTATTTTATATGTTCTATTGGCTTTCTTCTTTAATTATTATTAATTTTTCTTTTAGAAAAGACTTTTCAAGTTGGTATGCCTGGATTGTGTATTGTGTTTTCTGTAAAATTAATAAAATTTGTTTAAAAAAAAAAAAAAAGACTGGAAAGACTGTTTGCAACCCACAGATTACCAGACGTTCTGGTATCCGACAACGGGCCCCAATTTACCGCACTGTCTTTTGAGCAGTACCTGGCTGACCACGGTATCC
Source organism: Hydrophis major (assembly GCA_033807585.1). NCBI lineage: Eukaryota > Metazoa > Chordata > Lepidosauria > Squamata > Elapidae > Hydrophis > Hydrophis major. The sequence goes on from CM066343.1 coordinate 6,204,951, forward strand.
GACATGCGCTCACTTCGCCTGCACATCCTGCAGCCAACGGTAGGGCTGAGCGCATGGTACAATTTGTCAAGAAAACACTACAAAAGATAGACTATGACAACATCGACGAAAAAATCAACTGAATCCTTTTCCTACAGCACATCACGCCTCACAGCATCACCAACAAAACTCCCCCCGAGCTGCTAATGGGACGAAAGCTCCACTCCCACCTCGACCGGTTACACCCAACCTACGAACCAGAAAAACCAATTGGATCCAGTGGCCGATGCCGTACCTTCCAGGTAGGCGATTTAGTATTCACTAAAAACTTATCAGGTGATCTGCTGTGGGTAGAAGCAACCGTAATCCGTGTAACCGGCCCAAGATCATACCTTGTACAGTGCCCTGACTTTGGAAGCGCCACATAGATCAACTATGATCTTGGCTGCAGTCACGCAATTCCGAACTCCCTTATGACCAAACTGAGGGGGGGGGGATACAGAGGAAGACGAATTGCAACTAGAAGAAAATATTTTTGAAGGGACTGATAACGGAACTGAAACGCAGGAACAGGAACCGGGGACGGGAGTGAGTTCACCTCAGGGAGTGGCCGAAGATATTGTTGACGACGGAAATGCGAACTCTGAACCAGAGGCACCCCTGTCGTTAAACAACAATCTACCTCAGCAGAAGTGCAGCCAACTGCCAGGCACTTTGCAAAAATCAAAAAGACGGATAAAACAACCGTCCTACCTCAAGGACTATGTAACCGCACCCCGTAAGCAGAAGCTGGGGGAAAGGGGTGTTGTGAATGAATAAAGTCAAATAAAGTTATATTGAACTTGAAGTCAAGTGCAGGGTTCTGGCCCTGCACTTCTGATTGGCTGTTAACGGCAGGATCGGATTGGTCCGTTCAGGAGCATCTGATTGGCCATTAACAGGCCATTACCATTGGTTAATGGAGCTAGCGCTCCCGGATTGCTATTGGTTGAATAGTTAATAAGTTGCCTATATCAGGAAGGCTATAGCAGCCATCCAGTTTGAGCTGTCACACCATGTAAATAAAGAGTTTGAAGTTCACTGTTTCTACTGGCTCGTCTCCATTATTCGTACCCATGCTCCAGACTTAACAGGTGTGATGGTCTATTTATGAACACCATCTTCTCTTAACTAGACACTGGAGAAGACACATGATATTTAAAAGACAGGGAAAGTAAGCCTTGCAGGCACACTTAAAATAATAGGAATAGAAACTCTGAGAGCCTGACTGATAAATACAAATATATAGCATTTTTTTTTTGTTAGCTTAATAGAACTGGGACAATTTCTTTAACCTTCTGTGTAAAGTCTCTTTATTTCCTGAAAATGGAAAATAGAAAATTTTCTAAAAATGGAAACTTCCACTGTAACCATGTTTGCCCTTTTGCATTTTTAAATTGCATTTTATAATTCAATTTGGCCTCCCCTTCACCAATTCAACACAGCTTTCTCTCATGACCCAAGTAATATATAATGGGTGCATAAAGGAAGTATAACACATCACAAATGGAGATTTAATCCCATGATTGTATGTTAATCAATGGTTCCATAAAGAGGCAGCAAAGAAAGCAAGGCACTTCTGCTTTGGCCATGTTAGAGAACGCAAAAAAAGAAAGACCAGTGTGGAGAATTGGGATAGAAAGCATGTTAAGATAATGAAGATTTAATAGCTGACCAGCTGCTGTAAAGCTGTAAGGCTGTAAGCAAAGTTGATGAGTCAGCAGGGTACTGTCTCTTTAAGAAGTTGTCTATATAAGGGAGGCCATGAGAGGGCACTTCTCTCTCTCCTTGTGTTCTATCTCCATTGTAATTTTCTGTGTAGACTTGAAGATTGATTGCTTGCCTGGTACTTGCCTAACACATGTATGAATATAGTAGTCTTGTATATAAACTATTGTTAAAAGACAAAGTCTCTGTGTTTTGTGTTTTGCTCCTGGGTTGTCTCACAATAGTAGTCACATTGTAAACACTCTGACAAGCCAGATTGGCAAACCAAGTTTTTCTGCCACAATCTGGGTCGGATGGTGGCATCTGGGGCTTTTGTGGGTGTGGCAAGCATTCCCATAGCCATGCCTTTCTGGGACTATTTTACATTGCACAATATGGACTAAAAGGCATAGATGAGGAAAGATGTGGACTAAAAGGCATAGATGAGGGAAGAAGAAGTAGGCACATAAGGGAAGTTGAAGTGCCCCTGTCATTGTAAGCTTGGGCAGATGTGCACATACACACAAACATTTTAAAGGATAACTATAACAAGGATAACAAGTTCATTGGAATTGTGTGGCCAATGTATTTAAATGTATATGGATGAACACCCACATATATGCATACAAATTTAAAGGATAACCACACATTCTCTCTCTCTCTCTCTCTCTCTCTGTGTGTGTGTGTGTGTGTACAAATGCATGTCTTAAATGATAGCTCTATAAGTAAATAGATTTGTGTGTCAGTTTTTAAAATGTGTGTCAGTTTTAAAAACATATATGGACACTTCAGAAAATTATTATTAATTATCAATTATTAATATTATCATTTTAATCCCATTTTTAAATACAGTATATAATGCTGAGAATATCAACCCTAGCTTTAGCTGCACATTTTTCAGCAGCAGGAAAAATCACATTGTGACTCTAGAGATATAAATTAAATTTGTGTGTGTGTTTTTGTCTCTCTGTATGTGTTTTTTGATTTCTCTAAACCACTCTCATGTCCTCTAAGCCATTCAGTTTACATTTCAGAAAGTCTAAGAGAAAGTTGAAAGAATCTCAGCTGTGAAAAGAGATCAGATAGTTTGTGAGAAACTCACTTGGGGACTGTAATTCTCAAAGGCCTAGAACTGGTCTTCTTCTCAATACTGAGGCTGGGGAAACATCTAAAGCCAAATTGCAGTCATTATCTTGGAAAATAAACAATGGCATAATAAGATGTCTGTCGAATTGGGCATTAGTTATCTTACTTTGGCATTCTTCTGGTCAGCAAATATATCATTCATATTTTTAGTTTCCGATTCAACCCAAGAATTAACGCAAGCCCTGGCAGGACTGATGTCAGTTAGTCAACTAGACTCTCTGTGTTGTAATTACACATCAGAAAATCACTTAATGATAGAGTGATTTGTGTTGTCGGAACAACGCCTGAAGAAAAAAAGCTGAAATGCTCTCTTGGTAATTCTCATTATCTCCCCCTTCTTCACATCTAACTTTTCTGATAAGGCAATTAGCAATCTGCAATCCTCTTTCTGCTTAAGAAAATATCCCCTCTGTGAAAATATTGCAGGAATTCCAGGCCTGTGTTTTTAAAATGTATATTCCAGTATGAAAAAATAGACTTTTCAAAATGCAAAACATGGCCAAGATTCAAAGCAATACAGGTGTATCAGATCATATCAAACCAAAAATAATTTAGAATTTTATTCTTCTTGCAGATTCTTAGTTTATTTAATGATGTTATGCAGACCTTAGACCAACAAATCCATGCACCTCCTGTCAACTTTATATTAGGCAAAAATATATAACCACATTTTTATGTTAAAAGAAAATAAAAAAGAACTGGAATAAAATATTAAAAGATAAGATAAAATAAAATACAAAGGCCTAGCATTAAGCATTATCTTTATTTCTGAGAAAACCATGTAGGTCATCTATGAGCTCTCATGCCAGTGTGTGAAAAAGCCATTAGTAAAAAATAAATAAATGAAAATGTCTGGACTTATCCAGGCATTTGCTAGGAGTTAATACTACTTTGAAGATATAAATGATTTTTTTTTTTTTAAAAACCAAGAAATTAGATTCCAATGGATAAAGAGCAAAAGTTATCTTTGAGTAAAGGCTGAAATCATTAGATACATGAAAAGAGCACAGATTAAATAAGGACACATGTTCAAATCAGCTTTGCAGCAAAATTGTACTCCAATGTGCATGAAGTTTGTTACTAACACAGATAGTAAAATTCACTTCAGGAATTTCTATAAAGTTGGCCGAAGTCATATAAGTTTTTCTGTTTTTCGTGCTCATGCCTTTTAATGATGGCGGCTCTTTTGAATGCCTCCAGGTCTAGTAAGGTGATCAAACTAATAAGCCAATAAATAAATTATTATAAAATAATAATAACAATAATAAAGTAGTGCAATAGCAATAGCACTTAGACTTTATACACCACTTCCCAGTGCTTTATAGCCCTCTCTAAGTGGTTTACAGAGTCAGCATATTGCCCCCAACAATCACCTAAAAATGGAGTTCTTGCCTCACAATCAGCAGTTTTGATATTTCTCTCCCTGGGCACAATGAATAATTGCTATGAACTTGGCATAGGCATCAAGAAGAGAATCCAGCCAGGAAGTGCTCCATTCAGTCCCCAATGCAAGGGATTACAGTGTCATTAAAATAAAAATAAAATAATATTCAGCTTAGTGAATTAAATGATATGTTTGGTGCAGTCATGTATGTCCTACTATTCTTGTGCTCATGCCTTTTATGGCACTGGGAAAAACTTTTGAAGGCCTCAAGGTCTAGTTTGGCCTCTGGATTTCTTATGTTACTCCCATTATAGCTTCAATAATTCCATGTGGCACAATTATAGAATCTTCCATCATCTTAAAGAAGAATCAAATTTTCACCTCAAAATTTCACTGATAATTTTTTTTTCACTGTGTTTTTAAAAAATACTTTATTGAGTTTTTTCTTTTTTTATATATCTCCATTACTTAATAAACTACTGTGACATTGTGTATACATTTACTTATCCTATCTGATACAATCTGTTCATACTATTTCTATACCCTCTATATCTATTATATACATTTTCTTTTCTTGTTTTTATTGTCAATCCTGTAATACCAATTTTTCCATATTGAATAGTATTCCATGTCTACTTTCCCTTTTAATTCCATAATTAATTTTTCCATTTCCATGTGCTTAATTTTTTTTTAATTATTAAACCTTCAGATGGTGTAGAGTCTTTATTCCAATACTGCGCATAGGAAATTCTTGCTGCTGCTAATACATGTAACACCAGATACTTTATCTTTATATTGTAATTTCTTTTTATTATCCCTAAAAGAAATGATTCTGGGACAAAATCAATTTTGCTTCCAATTAACTCCTATAGCCACTTTTGTATCATTTTCCAATATTTTTTCGCTTCAGAACATAACCACCATGAATGAAAGAAGGTACTTTGTTTCTGTCTGCATTTCCAGCAATTTGGTTTTAAGTTTGGATAAATCTTAACCAATCTTGTAGGTGCCAAATGGCAACAGTAAAACATTTTGTGTTGATTTTTTTTATAGGCCACCAATTTTGTTATTTTGTAATTTCTATTCCAATTTTTTTCTCTACTCTTCTAAATCAATATTGTGTTGGACATTTTTTGCCCATGCAATCATTGATCCTTCATAGTATCTTCTGCTCTATCTAATTCTAATAGGTATTTATATATCTTTGATAATAGTTTCTCATCTGGGCCAATCAAAAGTCTGTCTAATTTTTGTGGTTCGATGTTTATTCCAAATTCCTCATTGTCTTTTTTATATTTTGTTTGTATTTGCAGATATAGCCACCAATTTATTTTTATTCCCTGCTGTTCCAGATCCTGTGTACTTTTTAATTTTCCTTGATTATCTAAAATATCCCTGTATCCGGCCATTTTATTCACATCCATTGTATTGGGATGGATCAATGCTTCCATGCGGTATATCCAGCTTGGGATTTTCAAATAATGTTTTTTCTTTATTTGTCTCCAAATCTGTATCAATGCATCTCTTATTTTATGTCTGTAAAAAATTATTTCTTTTATCCCACATTTTCACGGTGTGTTATGCAATCAATTAACCTTGCACAACACGTGAAAGTGCTTCAGGGTAAAAGGAAATAACGCAAAAAGATGTTCTGCCATTAAAAAGAAAGATATTAATTTGAGGAGAAATGCTTTATTAAATATAAAAGTTTTTTTCCTACTTGTGATTTAGAACATCTTGCAGTGTTACCTAGCAATTTGGGCATTATATTTTCTGTCATTCATGCCCTAGTCATTTCTTGTTTGGATTAATGCAATTTGTTCTACTTGGGGCTACCCTTGCAGAGTATTCAGAAGATATGATTGGTACAGATTGTAGCAGCGGGACAATTTTACAGGGTCCTACACTGTTATTCTGTTATTCTGTGAGGTGTACTGGGCAAGGCAAGGCAAGGCAAGGCAAGGCAAGGCAATCTTGTTTTTAATGAAAAGGAAGTGGAGGAGGGGAGGCAAGAGAAGGAGAGGGGAAGGAAAAGGAAGGGAAGGGAAAGGGAAAGAAAGGGAAGGGAAGGGAAATCAGCTTTAAAAAACCCTTAAGTCTGCAAGTGTGGCAAGAATTCACACTTCAGCAACAGAGGGTTAAAACACATCCTGTTTCTAGCAGGTGCAAAATGACAAAGCTGTAATGCTTATTTGACTGGACAAACAGTTTTTGGGCTGCATCAGGAAGAGATTTCTCAGTATGCATTTCTCTCTTTTGAGGAATTAAATAGACCACTATCATCTGCTTGGAGATTGGTTAATTGCAGAAAAATCTGACTTTTATTAGACATCTCAATGCTAACCAAAGTATGAAGAGCAATGTTAGGTAGACAATTTCCACTAAAGAAACATAAGGCCCATCATTCTGTCTTTCTCCCCAAGGGAAATGACATTGCCAGCAAACTTTTAGAGAAAATCCAGACTTGGTGAATTTACATAAATTTAAATATGTACAGAAAGTCCTTGACTCATGACCCTAATGGAATCTGGCCATTTCAATTGGAAGTCATGATGGTCATTAAATGAAGCACCCATTTGATCATTTTCCTTATGACCCTCTCCTCCATCCCTGTTCTTCCCAAAGCAGTTGTTAAACAAACTTGAGGTCATTAAGCAAAACATGGGTGCCTCAAAGCCCCAAGGAAAATCCTGCAAGTTCTACCATAGGCCCTGCCCTGGGCCTCCCAAAACCTCCCCTACACCCTCCCCCCTTAAAAAAATCATCATTCTGTGACTCCTATCCTTCAGGGTCCTGCAGACTTTGGGCCAGTGGTGGGATTCAAAAATCCCAGCAACCAGTTGCTTCCCAGTTTCTGGGTGGGCGTGGCCATGGTGGGCGTGACCTACTGAAACTTCAGGTTTGGCTGTTTTTCTCCTTCCCCAGAGTCTGCAGGCTTCCCTCCGGAGGCCTTCCAGGAGGCAGAAACAGGCCCATTTCCAGACTTTCAGAACTTCTGGTTCAGCCTCCCAGACCCTCCATGTCGCATTTACCTGCATTTACCTGTAGAGACTCTAGCAAGGGGAGTGTGGGGCCAGTCAGTCAGTTCAATTCCTGGTTCAGCAAACCAGATGTAAATTTAACATCCAGTTTGCCAGAATCTGTAGAATCTCACCCCTGCCTTGGGCCCACTTTCTACCCCACAGAAATCCAATATCACCTTCTCATTCCAAGTTACTCATTGTGCATTTACTATATGAAGACACAACAGGGGTGTCAAACTCGATTTCATTGAGGGCCACATTGAGGGTTGTGTTTGACCTTGGGGGGCTGGGGTGATCATGGTCAGAGTTGGCATGACCAGCTTGACATCACTTGCTTGAGTGTCTGTGGAGCCTGAGCATTCTGCCAACCAAAACAAGCCTTTGCAAGCTCCATTTTTGGCTGGGATAGCCTCCTGCAACCCTCTACCGTAAAACAGAACTTGGGTGAGCCACACGTGACCCTCACAAGCTTCATTTTTGCTGGTAAAGGCACCACAAGCTGGTCCTTCCCTACTTCTAGGGCAGCCCTGTGGGCCAGATCTAACAACTCTGTGGGCCAGATCCAGCCCCTGGGTCTTGAGTTTGACACCCCTCCTCTAGAGTTTGAGTTAGGGAAGCAAAGCACATTTTTTTTGAGCAGCTACAATTCAATGCAGCCACACAGAAAATGGTGCCCATTTCTGGGACTGTGCAAGACAGCTCAACAAAAGAAGCATTTTGCTTTGCTGTCTTATTGTGAATTCTGAAGCTCCAGAGATCTTTAAAAATTAATGAGAATCCAGTTGGAGGGGAGGGGAAGAGAAAGATAGATGAAGCATTGTTCTGACCCAAACCTGGTTCCAAGAGAGTAAACACAAGACAAAGGTAAGAGCACAAACTTTTAGTTTCATTTACAAATCCTGTTTCTTCACAGATAAAAGGCTGCTTCCAACTAACTCTGACAAGAAAGAGCCTTACCAAGGTTTTGCAAGGCTGCCAAAAACAATAGATAAATTTCCTAAACAATAAATCAGAGTCTCTAAACACCAACTCAGATATTCTAATGTCCACCAGGTTTGAATATCAAACTTATTCGCCTTTGAATATCAAACTTATTCACAAAGAACTGCAGTTTCTCAGCTGGCTTTTATCTTCTCAGGGAGGGGCCATTACCTTCCAGCCTTACTCTGGAGTCACCTGTGCTGCTACAGCTGTTCTTTCCTTCAAACATTATGCTAATATGAAAAGCAAGTCTATGAATTTAGAGAAGTGAATGTGAGAAATCCTGTGGAAAGCATTGTATTGTAAATTTATGATTTAACAGATTTCTATTAGCAAATATTGGATACAATACACACAAAAGTGTCCTGATACCAAAATAATGGATAAATTCCATTGTATACAAACTATTTTATGTGTATTGTACATTAAAATGTGTTTGATCTTTCTGTATGGTGTGTTTGTGTGCATGAATGAATGAATGAATTCTTTATTAGCCAAGTGTGATTAGACTCACAAGGAATTTCTCTTTGGTGCATATGCTCTCAGTGTACATAAAAACAAAAGCTACATTCTTCAAGAATCATAAGGTACAACGCTTAATATAGCCATAGGGTACAAATAGGCAATCAAATCATACTAGGAAACAGTCAATAAAAACTGGATGTAAGTAGGGAATTAATTGTTTTGCAGAGTAATAGCATTTGGGGGGGAAACTGTTCTTGTGTCTAGTTGTTCTGGTGTTCCATAGTGTGTGGTGTATAGTATAGTGTATGGTGTTCTATAGTGTTGTTTTGAGGGTAGGAGTTGAAACAGTTTATGTTAGTGTACTTATATATATCAGTGTGTGTGTGTGTGTGTGTGTGTCTGAAAATATCACAAATTCAGAATTGGAAATGACCTTAAAGATAAAGTAGCCCAAATATATGTCTGGTGCAGGTTCTTCTCTAACTTCTCTGATAGATGACTGTCTACTAGGGTAGACCAGTACTGAAACTGAAACAGAACAAGGAAGAGGAGGTCAACCTATTCTGCAAAGCACTTGAAGGCAAGACAATAAACAATGGATGAAAACTAATCAAGGAGAGAAGTAACCTAGAACTAAGGAGAAAATTCCTAAGAGTTAGAGAAATTAACCAGTGGAATAAATTGACTTTGTAAGTTGTGGGTGCTCTATCACTGGAGGTTTTAAGAAGATTGTTAAGTCTGGGCGGTGGGTCCCAAGGAGAGACGAGACTCGAAATAGTGACAACAGCTCTTTATTAGGAAATCAGATACTGAGATGAAAACCCTAGCCGTGGCAGCTCTTTTTATAGAGCTGGCTGCGGCTAGGCAGCCTATGACAAGCTTTTGAGCTTGCCGCGCTTGGTTTCATCCAATCACGGCAGCCCGGATATGAACCAATCAGAAACACTTATTACTGTCCAATCACGGCCCGGCTTTCCCGGACCAATAGGAATGCAGGCCTACAAGCCAGCTAGTATGGAACATCCCTCCCCTCTTGGTTCCATCCAAGGGGCGGGGTAACATAATCACGCAAGTAGGTGGGTCTTCGTACCTGCCTACTAGACTTGCACAGTTCACAATGTCTCTGTTCACCATTGGGTTCAGACGGGCTCTGGGTTGCTCTCAAGCTACTTGCTGGAACTGCTTGGAAGGGTGAGCCAGTCCTCTGGCTGCGACTCCCACCTGGTGATTCCGGGTCGGTTGAGTCGTTTGCTCTGCTGCTCCCGCCTGGGCTCTCTGGGCTGGTAGAGCTTGTCCAGCTGCTGCTTCCAGGTGAAGTGCCTGTCTGCCACGAGTCCCTTCTGTTGATAAGTATTGTTGGTTTTTATTCAATGTCCATTTTGTTCTTTGGTCTGGGGGCGTTTCTGATGGCTTTCAACTTTTTATCCATGGGGTGAATTCCTTGTTTGTCAAGGAGGTAGCCAAGAAATTCAACCCTTTCAGTGCATAATTGGCACTTTTCCTTTTTCACCTTGAGGCCAGTGTCTTTGAATTTCTGTAAGACCGCCCTCAGTCATTTTTCCAATTGTTTTTTGGTAGGGGCTGCTACCAGAACGTTGTCGAAATAGGGCACGGCTCCTTTAATACCCTGCAGCAATCTTTCCATTAGACTTTGAAAAATGCCCGGTGAGACGCTGATCCCAAACTGGAGCTGATCCCAAACTGGGCTTTGACTAGCAGTTATTGATAAGCTTGAGCCAGGTTGAGCTTTGCAAAGATTTTGCCACCTCCTACTGAATGGAGAAGATGTTGGACTACTGGCACCGGGTAGGCGCTCTGCTGCAGGGCATTGTTGAGGATGGCCTTGTAGTCACCACAAATTCTCAGGGAGCCATCAGGTTTGATGGGGGTGACAATTGGGGTCTCCCAAAGGGCATGATCGATGGGTTCTAACACGCCTTGCGCTATTAGTTTGTCTAATTGTTCATCTATTTTGGGCTTGAGTGCAAAAGGCACTCAGTGCGGTTTAAGACGGGTGGGAGCGATGTCAGGGCTGAGATTAAAGGAGATAGGGGACCCCTTGTATATTCACTGAATATTCACTGAAGACTTCTTGGAAGTCCTGGATGAGCGTTGCTTCCCAGTCTTCGTCTTCTGTGTGGTTGATGCCTGCCATCTTGATCTCCAATGGTGCAAACCACTGCAATCCGAGTAGGCTGGGTCAGTTTTTATCAATGATTGTGAGTGGTAGGATGGTGGTATGGTTTTTGAATGAAACTTTAAAATGCCCAGTACCAGCGACCAGAATGCTATTACCTTGATAGTCTCTCAATATTAGCTTCTGGTCACTTAGCTCTTGGCGACGGATGCTGGGAATTAGTTGTTTTATGGTCCTCCAGGAGACCATAGAGAGGGAGGAACCGGAGTCTACCTCCATGGTACAAGGTTGATTCTCAATGGTGACCTCTACAAGTATCTTTTGTGCGTCTATTGATGAAGCGTGACCGATGGTGACTGTTTGGTGCGTTTCTTCTCTTCTGGGTACCACGCTGAACTTCCTGGGTCAGCTGTCCTGGTTCCACCGGCTGTCATTTTGGCGGTCCTGGTTCATGGTGGGGGTGCCATCACTTCTTCTTGGGCTGCTTCCTCGTCGTTGGGGGCTGGAATTTCATTTGTTGTGGCATACTTTGACAATATGCCCTCGTTTTTCGCAAAAATGGCAAACAGCATCCAGGAACTTACATTCAGAACGCAGGTGATTTCCTCCACAGCCAGCACATTGGTAACTTGACTTACGACCGTGCCAGTCTTGCCGCTCGCGTTCTGACTGAAGTCTGTGAATTTCTTCCTCTTCACTGTCAGAAGGGGATTCGATGTTGCCGTGGTGGGTAGGTGCTGCGTGTTTTTCTGCTGCGGTTGTTATCTCTCTGGTGGGTTGGTGGTCGGTTCTGTTTGAATGCCACATTTGTGCTGTTGACTTACAGGTGGCCTCAGCTGTGGTGGCTTCAGCTACGGCGTCAGTGAGGGAGATATCCCCTTTAGCCATCAGCCTGCTTGGGAGAGTTGGGACTTTCAGGCCGAGGACGACTCGGTCATGCATGACCTCGTCTAGATTGGCAAATCCGCACAAGCCTCCGAGGTTCCTCAGGTCAGCTACGAACTTTCCAATGCTCTCGCCCTCACGCTGATCCCTCTGGTAAAAGTCGTGCCAACGGATGAGGATCGGCACCGCCGGGGCATAATGGTTCCGGAGGATGGGAGCTAGGGTATCCCATTCCATTGTCTTGATGTCTGTGAGCTTTGCGAGTGCCTTGGCCATTTTAAGAACAGGGGGTCTGCAGTGTGTTAGAAAGACTGCTCACTTCTTGCTGCCAGGGGCATCCTTCAGGTTGTTTGATTCCAAGAACATTTGGAAATGATCAATGTAGGACTCCCAATCCTCGCTGGCCGGATTGAATGGTGCGGGTGGCATGGCGCTGCTGGCCATCTTGCTGGTCTTCTATGCGTTGTCTGCCACGTGCTAGTCAGCTCTGTTGTCTCAGTATCCCACCTTTGTCACCAGTGTTAAGTCTGGGCAGTGGGTCCCAAGGAGAGACGAGACTCGAAATAGCTCTTTATTAGGAAATCAGATACTGAGATGAAAACCCTAGCTGCGGCAGCTCTTTTTATAGAGCTGGCTGCGGCTAGGCAGCCTATGACAAGCTTTTGCAGCATGGATATGAACCAATCAGAAACGCTTATTATTGTCCAATCACGGCCCGGCTTTCCTGGACCAATAGGAATGCAGGCCTACAAGCCTGCTAGTATGGAACAAAGATACTTGACACTCATTTGCTAAAAATAGTATAGTTCTCCTGCATCACATCCAGTGAACTGGATGTGATGATCCAGGGTGAGGCACGGAAGTGACACAGCCAACTGATAGTTCGAGCTCCTCTTTATTGCTCCAACTTTCCACCAAATGCTCTCACGTTTATGGAAAGTCTTGGAGCAAAGCTCTCACACACCCCTCCAGCAGCCTCTGGCTGTGAGTAGTCCAGCAAAACACTGTTAGCATGATGGCTTCAAGGCAATGAATCCAGAGAGACAAAGGAGCAAGGCAGCAATAAGGCAAGAAGTCCAGCAAACTCCAGACGTTGGCAATGGCACACAAAACACCATGAATTCAGGGCTTATTCCCAACAAGCTCCCCTCCCCATAGCATCTCCTTAAGTCTCAGTCCTCAGGTGTGCCTTGTAAAGAGGGGCTGGGTGCTTTCTCCTGAGTCATTGGGTTGGCCTGTGTTGCTCCTGCCTCCTCTCCCCTTTCCATCCTTGGGAATCAGGATGGGATGGTCCTTACTCATCACTTGAGCTCCATCATTCTTCATCTCCACTGCCCACCTTCTTTTCCCCACTCTCTTGGTCATCTTTCCTCCATTCTTCCCTCCTGGTAGGCCATTACAGTCCTGAAGGACCTTGGTCTGCCTCATCCTGCTCTTCCCTACATTCTTCCAGAGCTAACAAGGCTGCCCCCTCCATCAGCTCCAGATTTGGCTCATCCTCCTCCATGGACTCAGGCTCCAATGGAGCCATGACACTGGACTAGATGAAGTCCAAGGTTCCTTCCAACTCTATTACCATATCTGTCACTGTCACTGTGTCAGGAGATAATAAGTCTCCTTCTGGGCACCTTGTACAATCAAGAAGTTCATCCTGTTGTCCAACATGCACCCCACTTCTTTGTAAATTTAGTCCATTGATTTGGATCGTGCCCTTGGAGGAAGAAAAGAATAAGTTCACACTTTTTTCTATGTCCTTCAGTTCAGAGGTGGTATTCAGCAGGTTCTGATCAGTTCTGGAGAACAGGTAGTGGAAATTTTGAGTGCTTTGGAGAATTAGCAAATGCCACCTCTGACTGGCCCTGCCCTGTCTATTCTCTGCCTCCCAAATCCCGGTTGATTAGCTGGGTCTTCTTTTGTTGCCCTGCACAGGAGAATGGAACTGGAAAGCAGGTTAGTGGGGTGGGGAGGGATTGGGATTTTGTAGTAACCTTTCCCCAGGAGTGGGGAGGGAATGGAGATTTTACAGTATCCTTTGTTAGGGATAACATTGTTTACCCTAACTGGTTTAGGTAAAATAATAAATATGTTATCATAGTTTATTAGTTAAAGTGTCTGCAACTTTAACTGTAGGATTGTAATTAAGGGATTGGTTGTAATAGCACCATAAAAGAAGCAAGGTACTGCAGCTTGCTCTCTCTGGCTTTGATGATCCCTAATTACTAGATGAAGACTGCGTTTTTCCCTACTGGAAAGGGAGAGAGATAAAGGACTGATTTATTGTAAGTGAACTGACATTGGATATTCTACTTGGACTTTGCTAATTGAATATCCTTGAATGGACTGACTAAAATGATACATGACTAAAGGACTGTTATTTTGACTATGCTATAACTCTAAATGGAATAAACTATATTTTGATAGCACAAGCGTATCTGTTACTTTTACTGTATGTTAACAAACATACAAGCTTATCTCACTCATTTATCTGTGTGCCTATCTGACTAACGCTGCACATTCTGTTTAGCTTGTCTCCTTAACCCTGGTTGGAGAACCCAGGCTTAACACTGATTTTGGGCCCAGAGGCTCCAAAGTCAGTTTAATTAGGATAAAACAGATTTATGTAAAAAGTGAGAGTTTGTGTTGTTAAACATTACAGTAAACAGACAGCTGTGTTTTATTAATTATAATTTTATATCCATATATACGAAAAATATGGCACAAGTCAATTTACAAAGTTTGTCCCTTATATCCAAGCTGGATGGAACAAACTATGTATCATAGTCTATGAAATGTAGTCTACTTCTACGAAGAGAAGGTCTGTGGAACATTATTGAAAATCCACCAAACATAGAGGAATGGGATCCAGAGATTGAGAAAGATAGACAAAAGATAGAAGAATTTAAACAAAAGAATGAACAAGCTATTTGCATAATAGGACTAACACTAACTGACCAGCAACTTGTTCATATCCATGGAGACCAAATGGCTGTTGGGTGTTGGCAAAAGCTGAAGAGGATTTATGTCCGAGATAACGTTGGTGCTCACATAAATCTAACACGGAAGCTTTTCAGGACGCATCTCCAAACGAATGGTGATATGCTTAGTCATTTGAATTCTATAAAAAGCATTTTTCAAGAACTGCACGAGAAAGAGTTTATTTTCTCTGAACTACACCAAGTCTACATAATTGTATCATCACTAGATGTAAGTTATGATAACTACGTCACTTCCCTTGAAATTTTGCCTAAGGAAAGTCTAACTTTAACAGATATAACTGGCAGATTGATTGAAGAGGCAAGAAGAAGACTTGAAAGAGACCATTTAAGGAGGGAACAACCTCAAAAAGAAGATAATGAATCTCCTACTGCATACGCAATTAAAAAGTGTTTTAATTGTGGAGGAAGAGGACATTTGGCAAAATTTTGTAAAAAAGCAAAGTGCCAGAACACTGGCCAGAATACTAAAAGTCATCAAAAGATAAATAAAAATTTAGAGTTAGCCATGTATATTAACGGAGCTGTAAAAAATAATTTATGGGTGGTTGACAGTGGAGCATTCCACTGTATAACAAATGATAACAAAAAAAATATTAAAATGTCCAAGAGTACACAGCAGATATCATTAGCCAATGGCTGGAAACTGAAAGCTAAAGGTCAAGGTATAGCATATTGTTCTTTCATAAAAGAGAATGTAAAAATGTTATATGTATCACAACTTAAGTTTAATTTAATTTCAGTTAGAATTTTGGTTAAACTAGGATATGTAGTTACATTTAAAGGATGGTAAGAATGAGTTGCTCACCAAGCCATGGTCACAGAACCGGTAGTTAAAAATATTGAATCCCACCACTGCTTCAGATAGTGGAAGATTACTATTATATCTGTGGACTAAGCTATTTAGCTTATACATGTGTCTCTGTTGTGAAAGTGAAAAAGAAGAAAATAACAAATTTGTATCATGAAATTCTGATCTAAACCTTAGAGCTGGAAGTGATTTTAAAGATAAAACAGCCCAACCCTCTATCGGATAAGTGATCTAGAGGTAGACCTTGACTTGGCACTACAATGGAACACAAAATTTCTGTTGCTAAGCGAGAAAGTTGTGAAATGAGTTTTGCTCCATTTTACGACCTTACTTGCCACAGATGTTAAAGTGAATCCCCGCAATTCTTAAGTAACACGTTTGTTAAGTGAATCTGACTTCCACATTGACTTTGCTTGTCATAAGATTGCGAAAAGGGATCACGTGACCCCTGGAACCATCATAAATATGAGCCAAGCATCTGGATTTTGATCCTGGGATCATAAGTGTGAAAGTGTCAAAAATGTGAAAAATGATTTATAAATCAGTGTTGTTATAATTTTCAATTGGCTTATATTTGAATGAACTATTTTAAGTTGGGGACTATCTGTATTCTAGTTCCTCTGACAAATAGCTAGGGAAGATCAGTAGTGCCATGAGAAAAAAGTCAACCCTTTCTTTTTGTTTGAGTTTTCAGATAGAGAAAGAACTGCTATTAAATCTCATTTCTCTGAATGTTGATCTACTGCATGGAACAGAAATCAGTTAGAATCAGTTTCCTGTTTTTGTCCAGAAAATCAGGCAAAATCAGTCAGTGTGCATCTCTGGCACAATAATAGATGGCCATGTCAGAAGCTGACATGGAGTTCAACTGAAGAGAATATTCATTCTTGGAATTGTCTGAAGCAATGGTGGTGCGGCTTTGAAGAGACGATGAAAACCATTTTCTCCCATTATTGGGAAAGATTCTGGCAATCCATTCTATGCTCCAAGCATAGTTTCTATGAGTGATGGAAACACCAGTAACCTTACAGAGAAAATTGAGATTTTGTCCTGGCTTTACAGTTTCTGGTCCTGATGACACAAGTTGAACCTCAGAAAGGGACCCTGAAAATGTAAGAGACAGGGAGTTATTCACGAACATTTGAAAAAAAAAATCACAGTTGCTTTCTCTAAAATTGGGTTCTTACATGTTGGCATGGCTATCAGAGAAAAGAAAAACAGCAAGAAATTCATAGTGTCTTTTTACAATCTTTTTCCTCCAGTCTGACATGTACAACTTGAAGGAAATGTAAAGAACTAAAATGAGAACCGTGCTTATAAAGGGGAATATTTCATTTTGATATTTGCATATTCCTAGAGAGGTATAAAGACACTCCTGGAAAGCCAGGTTCAGTGGAGAGTTTGTATACAATAAGAGGATACAGATCCTTCCTTCCTTCCTTCCTTCCTTCCTTCCTTCCTTCCTTCCTTCCTTTCTTTCTCAGATCACAATACAAAAGTATTTCTCATGCTTTGTAGCACAGGACAGATTTTCAGTCTTATATCAGCCCCATCCAGACCTTTGGGAAAATTTATCAATACTAATGCTTGATTGATTGATTTTCTATACTATCCACCTTACCTAAGTGATTCTGGACTCTTTTCAACTATATGTACTCTCTGTCTATCTGTCTGTCTGTGTATGAATATATATGTATATATACATACTGTCAGCCTCAAGATATCTTCCATAATATGCATATTCTGCATCCTAACTATTGTTTCTCTGCTGCTATGCCAATCTATTTCTTTCAGCTGCCAATAGCAATGGTGGGAGGGGGGAACTTGGAGGGGAAGAAAGCTGGAGGTGTTTTGCATTCCTTTGTGGAGTTAGCGAGGGGAGGGGGATTCCTTTCTTCAACTTTCCATTTCTTGGCTAGGTTCTGTCCCCTTTTGCGCAACTATGAACTTTTATCAAAATATGTCAAGATCAACTGCCAGAAGCCTCATCACCACCTAGAGATGGCCACATGATCATATTCAGAACTTTTAATTGGAAGAGTCATTTGGACTTTGGGGGGTGGGAGCATTTCCATTCCTTTGTATATGTGATCTGCCCCCAATTTCTCAGATTCAGAATTAAATCTGTAGCTTTCACTTTATTTTCCAGTAAAAGGATAACTTTGCTCTACCCATGGAGTCTGAGTATTTCTTTCTTGGGATTTGAAGGGAGCACAGACTGACACATACATACTTACACACACACACACACATTAATTAAAAAGTGGTTTAATCCAAAAAATAAATCAAGTTAAAATTTGAAGACCAGGAAGTTAACAGGACAGCAGGAGCATCCTCTGGGCACCATCCATCCCCAGAGCTGCAACATATCTTTATGACCTCATGCTAATTGGCAAAGTCAGGTCTTAACACACTGAGAAAATGGGAAGATTGGGATTCTGCCTCAATTCTCCAAGTAAGAAATGCCATAAAAGGTGGGGAAAGGACCTCAACCTAGATCCCGCCAGTCAAAACTCCCTATCCAATTGGATAATCCTCCCATCCTTCCTTTCACCCATCTCCTCCCACTTATGACTGTATGACTGTAATCTTGTTGCTTGTATCTTTCTTTTATGTACATTGAGAACATTTGCACCAAGACAAATTCCTTGTGTGTCCAATCACACTTGGCCAATAAAGAATTCTATCCATCTATAAACTACCTGCTTTACTGTGTGGGATGAGTCCCAGATGTAAGGGGGACAAAATGGCTCCTCAGAATGGGAGGGGGAAGCCCTCATACTAGATCCTGTCAGTCAAAACTCCCTTTCCAGTGAAATTGCAGCATGCCCTCTCTGATTGTCTTGGATGCAAGAAGATATAATTGGGACAAGATTTCTCAGGTATCTATGTCCAATCCCATTAAGGGTTTTATAGGTGACACAAATCTATTGTATTGGACTCAGAAAAAAATGTGAATGTTCCATTTGATGTAGAACATGATTGATTATAATAGATAGATAGATAGATAGATAGATAGATAGATAGATAGATAGATAGATAGATAGATAGATATGGATGGAAAACTAGACAGACAGACAGACAGACAGACAGGATGGAAGATAGATAGATAGATAGATAGATGAATGGATGGATGGATGGATGGATGGATGGATGGATGGATGGATGGACGGACAGACAGACAGACAGACAGAAGGGTGAAAGAGTACTAACCACAACATTGTATGGCCTGCTTCATATTTGATGCCTTGTGTGGACATCTCCTTCTTTGTAATTTTTTTAAACAAGTTTTATTTCAGTTTTTCACATTATAAAACACACACACACAAAAAGCTCTTTTCAGTGGACAATATGATTCTGGGTTACCACTTTTACATGCAAATATGACAATAATTATATTATTCATCTTTTACATTCAACTTTGTGCCTTATCCAATTTTTTTAATTCTCTTCTTATTACCTTTTCCAAAATACTATTTCCTCGTTTAGATTATATACAATTCCCATACTTCATATTTATTACCTTTAATACTTTTATCTGTCAAATTTATAGTTTCATCACATATTCTTTCCATGAATTCTAAATTAATGCAAGCTTTTACAGAAGAAAACAAACAAACAAAAATAAGTCCATCTCCCCATTTACTAATTTGGGTGTGCCACCCCAATGGTTTGGTATTCTTGAATTCCCTCATTTTTAATTCCCAAGAAACATTTATTTTTAACTATAATAAAAATAATCCCCTATGAACTACATAACATTTATATCTTTGCAGTCAGATTCCACACTGTATTTACCACTGTCGATTTCATAAAATTTGTTTATAGTTTCAAACAAGAAAAGGAAAAAAAATCAATTTAGCTAATCCTGGTCACTGAAATTAGTCTCATTTTAAACATTCTCACAGTTCATTTCAATTATTTCAATGTATTTATTAAATATTGATATTTCTTTTAAAGATAGAAATAACATAATAAAATGTAATAAAAATTATCAGTGTCCATCCTTCCTCTTAATAATCAGTATTTCCCTATTGTCTAACTAATTTATAATTGCAAATATTTTCATATTACCCCTCAACTCTATGCGGAATCCCCTTTTCTTAATTCTTAATCAGCTATTATCTCTGTGTCTTTTAAATAGACAGTTTCTTTTCATTATTTTACAATTTCCATATTTCTTTGTTACCTGCTCCTGTTTCTCATTGTCTCTCTTCCCCTTTATTTTTCCACATTTCCCCCCTCCAGTTTTTATTTCCCTCTCTCTTTATATCTTCCTTCCCCATTTTAATTTTCTGCTGTTTCTTTTTTGCCTTTCCTAGTTTCTCAGATATTCCCCTTTTTAGTTACCTTCTTGAATCTCAAGTTTTTAACCCCCCTTCTTTTCCCTCTTCTTTGTAGTGTTCTTAGTGTTAAATGTTTATTAAAGATGGCTTCCCCTTGAATCAACTCTTCCTTCTCTGAGGTTCGTTCTTCATGCTCTTCAATTCCTTTTCCACAGATTTTAGAACAAAACCCAATGATTCACCTCTTTCCTGTACTAATTCTTTCATATTTTTAAGTTCCATTTTTAGTTCCTGAAGAGATATCATCATTGCACACTTTTATATCTTATAGTCATTAAAATCCAAGAATCAACTTCCATTTTTCTTCTTCCTTTTCCAGGATTTTTGGATTCACAATTATTCCCACAATGGGTCTATACCAAAATCACCAATTAATCTCAAAGTCAGTCTTTTCTTCTTCTTTTATTCAGATTCAACTTTCACTTTTCAGGGTTCCTGTTTTATTGTTTCAATATTTCCTTTATTTGTATCTAATCACGTTCCTAGAGAAGCAAGATCTTTTTTTTAGTTAAGTTTTGTCCTCTAGATGGCACTCTCCATTATGTAAAGCCTTTCTTCTCCAGTTTTATTATTCAGGGCTTTTCAAACCTCCATATTCCAAAACAATCAAATATCCAATTATTATGTATTTTCCCTTCTTTTTTCTTTGACACTCTTAAGTCCAGCTTAAATTATGCCTATTTAGCACCAAAGTATCTTAGTATCTCAATTTAATTAAGTATCTTTCCCCAACTTCTTGCTTTCACAGTTCAAAGCCCCATTCAACTGTCAGAATTATTTTCCCATTTTTTCTTCCCTTTATGTTTCTGCCGCTTTCTTTTCTTTCTTAAAAATTCTTACTATGTTAGTCCCGGGCTACCTTTTATTTAATTGTTGCTCCTAGTTGTCCCAGCTCTCCTACTGTCCACCTCTTTCTTCACTCCTGCACATTCTTAGTCCAGCTGGGTCCACCTCTCCATGGTGGCCATTTTAGACCACCACTACAATCATTTTCAGGGGGAAACATTGCCCAGCCAAAAGGAGGAGATGCAGCTCCCCTCAATGCTGATGGCTTCCCCTTTCTCCACCACCCCTCCGAGGCAGCTTCAGCCCCTAATCAACACAATTGGTGCTCTCCAATGAACAAGCACAGACCAAAACCATGGATGATCGTGGTCTCTGGTCCATTGGTAAGGAGGGCTCAACTGGAATCCCTCCTTCTTTGTAATTTTAATCCATAGGATTGATCATTCTGTGAGAGACATTAGAGAAAAAAGTCTACCCTTTCTTTTTGTGTGAGCCTTCAGATATGGAAAAAAAAACTGCTATTATATCTGCGGACACCTCAGATAGCTTTTCCAACTATTTCTGATTCTTTCCCTTTTTTAAGGACATTGTGATGCAAGCTGTCAGGGATACACCCTAGCAGAATCTGCACAACAGTCAGGCAGGCAGGCAAATATGTGAGATAAACATTTTTGTAGCTGACACTCAGTAAAACAGATACACTGTGCTAGTTAAATAGTTTATTCCAATAAGAGTTTTAGCATAGTCAAAACAGTCCATATATCATTCACTAGTTCAGTCCGTCTGGGGATTACTTAGTTGCAAAGTCCAGTGTCGAAAAAGAGGTCAGTAAACTTACAAATATCAGTCCAGTAATATATCTCTTTGCAATAGAGATATGAAGAAATCAAACCTCCTTTCTTCCTTCAGCAACAGGGAACACGCAGTTAGCAAACCATCAATCCATCATCGTCAGCAAGCAATTCAGTAAGCCAGCAATCAATCAAGTTCTCTTGCTCCCTTTTATGGTGGTTTTACAGCCACACCCAAAATTACATGCTTTTCTGTTTAAAGTGGCACACACTTAAAAAGCACTATCATAGTTTATATATATTATTTTACTCAAACTACGTTAGGTAACCTTGTTATTCCTAACATACTCCACTTTTGGGTAATATAATAATATAAATATATATATTTACAACCTTAAACCATAGTCATCACAACTTTCTTTGTATTTGACTGAACCTTGGGCTTTTGTAAACTGATCAGCAATATTTTCTTCAATATTCAACAATATTCCAATCTTATTAAACCATTTTTTACAGATTGTCCTACATTCAGATATCTAAGATCTGTATGCTTAGATCTCGTTTTCACAGCAATATTTGTAGCCAACCGTATGGCTGCTTGATTGTTCTCATAAACTACAATGGAATCATTAACAGTCATTCCCATATCCAATAACAACTGTTTACACAGAATGAAATCAGTACGCAATAAAGATAGACATGAAAATTCTGCTTCCATTGTGGACATACTTATGTGTTGCTGTCTAATTTACCTCCAACCAATCAGTGTTTTTCCTAACAGTATAGCCATACCTGAACTTGATTTCCTAGTGTTTATGTCTGTTGCAAAACTTGCATCAGCATATGTACTTAAAATCAGATCATCTTTTGGCTCCAAATACAATGCATATTGCATTGTCCTTTTAAGATAGCTTAAGATACACTTTGTTGCTGGCCAGTGTTTTTCAGTGGGTTCAGCATTGAATGATGCCAATTGATTAACGCTATAGGCAATATCTGGCCTTGACCAATTATTAATGTACAATAAACTACCAATTAACAATTGATAAATAGTCTTATCGAATTTTGGACTTTGAGCATCAGTGTGGCCAAATTCCTGACTCATTGGAGTTTTAGCCGGCTTACAAAGTTCCATCTTGTATGTTTTTAGTAATTGATAAATCTTATCCTCTTGAGATATCTTATAGCCACCTTTGGTTTTACTTATTGTTAATCCTAGATACTGTTTTATTTCTCCTAATTGCTTTAATTTTATCCTCTTGCCTAATAATGATATTATTTTAGTAGCTTCATTATTAGTTTTTGTAATTAATGCAATATCATCTGTAAACAATAATAATGACACTGTTCCATTAGTCTCTCTCTTAAATACACATGGATCAGCTAAACCTGCTTTAAACCCTATATTGTTTAACTCCTTAACAATATATTGGTTCCATTTGTAACCAGATTGTTTTAATCCACAGAGACTCTTTTTAAGCTTCCAACAGTCATTATTCTTTTTATCATCCTTAATTCCTACAGGTTTAGGTATATAGTGTGCTGCAATGGTGCATGCAGATAAGCAGTTTCTACATCTAAGTGATTTATAATATAATTCTTCTTAGCTGCCCACACTAAAGCTGTTCTCAAGGTTGTTGCCTTTAGACTTGGTACAAATACTTCATCATAACCACATGCAGTTTGATTAAATCCTTGAGTTACTAACCTAGCTTTATAGGTAACAGTCCCATTTTTACCTGTTTTTAATTTAAATATCCATTTACAGCCAATGGACTTTTCACCTGGAGGTAATTTAACATTTTCATAAACTTCCATCTGTTTCAATGAATTTAATTCCTTCTCCATTGCTCTATGCCAATTTTCTTGTTCCTTTGCAGGATACATTCTAAGTTCTTCAACAGTAGTTGGAACTTTACTAACTTGGCAAACTACACTTGCTTGGTACCTGTCAGGTGGTCTGGTTACACGTGTAGTACGTCTAGGTATTACAGGGCTTACAGGTGGACTTTCATGTACTACCTGTTCCTAGTTATCTATTTCTTCCTGTTCACCTATTTCTTCCTCTTCTGGTCCTATGTGCTCTTCCTGTACTTCCTCTTTAATTGTATTCTTCTTATTACTGATATGTTGTTTTGGTCTTTTGTAGGTTTTTATGATTACATCCTTACTTGAATCTTGTTCCAGTTTTTCCCATCCTACATATTCAAGGAATTATGCACTAGCACTACAGTAAACTCTAGATGTACCTTTTTCCCAGAATCTGTATGATTTGTGATTAGATTCATAACCTAGAAAGAATAACTTTTTAGCCCTATGTTGCCCCTTATGTCTCAGTTGTGTAGGAATATGCACCCATGCTGGTGCTCCAAATGTGTGCGTGTAGCTTAGGTCAGGTTTTCTACCATGCCACCGTGTGAATGGTAATTCACCTGTTGTTGAGTTAATAAAATTATTCAATCTATGATTACCACACATTATTGCTTCTCCCCACAAAGTTTCAGGTAATCCTGAATCTGACAGCATAGTACAAGCCATTGCCTGTATTGTTTGGCCTCGTCTTTCTATAAGGAATTATGTTGTAGCCTATATGGTGCAGACTTTTTATGTTCAACACCTGCCATTTTCAGTCTATTTTGGAATTTATTATTTATAAATTCCGTACCATTATCAGTTATAAGAGTTACTAGTTTCCTTTTAGTTTTTCTTTCTGCAAACTTCAACCATTTAAAGAAATTCTGATATGTTTCCGTTTTACTCTTCATTAAATAAAAGAAACCATATCTATATGCTTAGTATATAACGAGCACCTCCCACACTTGGTTTTTTAGGACCTATAATATCAGCAAATATGACCTCTAGAGGCTCCTTAGTCTTAAATCCATTTATTCTATTTGCTAGCATTACCTTGCTTTTTTCTTGACTGCAAGCATTGCAATGCAAATACTTACTGCAAGGCTTCAGTTTTATATCTTTAGACAGTTCAACCGTTTGCTTAAGCATTTTAAAA
Organism: Hydrophis major; assembly: GCA_033807585.1. Classification (NCBI taxonomy): domain Eukaryota; kingdom Metazoa; phylum Chordata; class Lepidosauria; order Squamata; family Elapidae; genus Hydrophis; species Hydrophis major. The sequence goes on from CM066343.1 coordinate 6,229,434, forward strand.
TTTATATGCCCCAAACGTCTGTGTAACAAATGTATGCATTCATCATGAGATTTAACATTATTATACACTGTTAGCTACCTCTAACTGATTTTCTTTTAACACATACAATTCACCTTTTAAAGTTGCAGTCACTTTTTTACCTTCCTTTTCTATTATGCAATTTTCTCCCCTAAAGGTAACTACATAACCTAGTTTAATCAAAACTCTAACCGAAAGCAAATTAAACTTAGGTTGTGGTACATATAACATTTTTACATTTTCTTTTATGCAAGAACAATGTGCAATACCTTCACCTTTTGCTTTCATTTTCCAGCCATTAGCTAATGATATCTGTTGTGAACTCATGGACATCTTAACAAATCTTTTCTTATCTTTTGTTATGCAGTCTGATGCTCCACTATCTATAACCCATAAATTATTATTCACAGTTTTGTTGCTATACATGGCTAACTCCAAGCATTTTTCATCCTTTGGATGCCTTTTATCTTTCTGGCTGGCATTGTAGCATTTTCCTTTCTTGCAGAATATAGCCAAATGTCCTTTTCCTCCACAATTAAAACATTTTCTAATTGTATAGGCAGTCGAAGATTCTTTATCTTCTTGAGGTTGTTCCCTTCTGAGTTGATCCCTTTCAAGCCTTCTCCTGGCTTCTTCAATTAATCTGCCAGTAATGTCAGTTAATGTGATTTTATCTTTTGGCAGTACTTCCAGTAAAGTTACATAGTCATCATAGCTCTCATCTTACGAAGACAAAATTATATAAACCTAATGTAGTTCTGTGAAGATAAGTTCTTTTTCATGTAGTTCCTGAAAAATTCTCTTCATAGTGTTTATATGAGTTAACATGTCTCCATTCTTTTGAAGATGTGTTCTGAACAGTTTCCGTGTAAGATTTATATGTGCTCCTATACTGTATCGAACATAAATCTTTTTTAAATTCTCCCAACATTTCACAGCTATTTCTTCTCCACGAATATGTACAAGCTGCTGGTCACAGAATGTCAGTCCTATTATACAGAGAGCTTGCTCATTCTTCAGTTTATATTCTTGTATTTTCCGGGCATCATCCTCATCCTCTGGATCCCAAGCATCTACTTCTGGTGGGTTTTGAATTATATTCCACAAACCTTCTCTGCGTAGAAGTAGGCTGCATTTCATAGGCCATGAAACATAGTTTGTTCCATCCAGTTTGGATATTAGAGACAAACTTGGTAAATTGACTTGTGCCATCTTTCTCTGGATATTAAACTATAATTAATAAAACACAGCTGTCTGTTTACAATATTGTATAACTACACTAACTCTCACTTTATATAAGCCTGTTATATCCTGGTTAGTCTGACTGTGCAGCTGGACCCATAACCAGTGTTGGGGATACACCCTAGCAGAATCTGCATGGCAGTCAGGCAGGCAGGCAAATATGTGAGATAAACGTTTTTGTAGCTTACACTCAGTAAAGCAGATACACTGTGCTGGTTAAATAGTTTATTCCAGTAAGAGTTTTAGCATAGTCAAAATGGTCCATATATCACTAGTTCAGTCCGTCCAGGGATAACTTAGTTGCAAAGTCTAGTGTCGAAAAAGAGGTCAGTAAACTTACAAATATCAGTCCAGTAATATATCTCTTTGCAGTAGAGATATGAAGAAATCAAACCTCCTTTCTTCCTTCAGCAACAGGGAACACGCAGTTAGCAAACCATCAATCCATCATCATCAGCAAGCAATTCAATAAGCCAGCAATCAATCAAGTTCTCTTGCTCCCTCTTATGGCGGTTTTACAGCCACACCCAAAATTACATGCTTTGCTGTTTATAGTGACACACACTTAAAAATCACTATCATAGTTTATATATATTATTTTACCCAAACTATGTTTGGTAACCTTGTTATTCCTAACACAAGCTCTACCCCATTTCTTTCTCTGTAGTGAGCTGCAAAAAAAGCATCTCATTTCCATGCTATCAAGATTGTGTTTACTGTTTTGCTTTAAAAAATTCATATAAATTAAGTGGAGTGGATTCAGTCAGATGTATCAATTGGATAGAATGACATAGCCTCAAGATGAATTTTGGCAATGATGGGATCCAACCGGTATAAGTATCAGTTATGTCGCTCTGCATAATGTGAGTTGCACGGGTGCAATTTACGACCTGTTGAGCTGCCCGGACAGCTGAGTATAGTGCTGTGTGCAAGTATGCAACATTTGGAAAACCACTTTTTTCCTACTTTTTCAACCACAGCTGTATCGTGCAAAACAACTGCGGTTGAAAAAGCAGGAAATAAAGGACAGGTTAGAGACTGGGCAGATGGGTGGACCAAAACAACAGCAGACATAGAACTGGTTCTATGTATGCTCTTTGTCTGCTGCTCTTTGGAACTATTGGTTCTACAGAGGTGGACAGAATTGGTAGAATCCCACCCCTGAATTTAGGACTCCAACAATGAGTCTATTGTTTTGATGTTCTCCTTGGAGTTATATTTTTCCAAAAATTCAAATGATTTCATAGAAGAAGAAAAAAACAACCCAGAATCAGTTTCCTTTTTTGCTCAGAAGATCAGGAAAAATCAGTCAGTGTGCATCTCTGGCACAATAATAGATAGCCGTGTCAGAAGCTGACATGGAGTTCAACTGAAGGGAATATTCATTCTTGGAATTGTCTGAAGCAATGGTGGTGCAGCTTTGAAGAGACGATGAAAACTATTTTCTCCCATCATAGGGGTAGATTCTAGCAATCCATTCTAAGCCTTTCCCTGGAGGCTGACGGACCCAGTTCCAAATATATCTACTATAAGTGATGGAGACACCAGTAACTTTACAGAGCAAATTGAGATTTTGTCCTGGTTTTACAGTTCTAGGCCCCGATGATACAAGTTGAACCTCAGCAAGGGACCCTAAAGAAATAAAAGACAAAAAACAATCAGGACACACGAGCTTCTGGAAAAAAAATCACAGTTGCTTTCTCTAAAATTATGTTCTTACATTTTGGCATGGCTATCAGAGAAAAGAAAAACAGCAGGAAATTCATAGTGTTTTTTTTTAAGTCTTTTTCCTCCAGTCTGATATGTACAACTTGAAGGAAATGTAAAGAACTAAAATGAGAACCCTGCTTATAAAGATGAATATTTCATTATGATATTTGCATATTCCTAGAGAGGTATAAAGATGCTCCTAGAAAGTCAGGTTCAGTGGAGAGTTTGTATACAATAAGAGGATACAGATAAAGTCCGTATCCTTCCTTCCTTCCCTTCCTTCCTTCCTTCCTTAGATCACAATACAAAACTATTTCTCATGCTTGTAGCACAGGACAGATTTTCAGTCTTATATCAGCCCCATTCAGATCTTTGGGAAAATTTATCAACACTATTGATTGATTGATTGATTTTCTATACTATCCCCCTTGACTAAGATATAGATAAAGGCCATTGTTTTCCTTCCTCCCTTCCTTCTTTCCTTCCTCCCTCTCTATATTCACAACCCAGCCCAAATGCCTATTAGAAAATTAAGATTTTCACCATCTTTTGTCAGCCTAATCCTGATCTTTGGGCAAATTTCCCACTATTCAATAAGAGGATATAGATAAAGTCCATCATTTTCCTTCCTTCCTTCCTTCCTTCCTTCCTTCCTTCCTTCCTTCCTTCCTTCCTTCCTTCCTTCCTTCCTTCCTTCCTCCCTCCCTCCCTCCCTCCCTCCCTTTCAAAATTTACAACCCAGCCTTAATGCCTATTAGAATAGTAACCCCAATCAAAATCTTTGGGCAATTTTCCCAATACTCATTATAATGTAAAATAGGAAAAGTTTCCTTTTGAGACCGCAATCATACCTTGTCAGAGAAAAAAGAATTTTATTTCCCATATTGGACTTCCTGTTTGAATCCAGCTGTTTCACTGGCACTTAGCTATTCAGAAAAAATACCTATAGTATTCATACAGGTGGAAAGTTGTTGTTCCTGAGGTTTTTGTTTTGACCCGTGATGTTTTCTCAAATGTCTCAGAATTATGGTGTCTAGATAACAATGGCTTGAGTGTAGACTGATATTCTTGAGCTATTCCCAACAGCATAGCAATTGCTTCTGTTCTAATATAGACAATTAAACTGTAGGGCCAAGATTTCCATGAAAAGATAATAGACAACCTTCTCTTTTCTTTGCTATTGAGTGGAAATGAAAACTAATGGAAAATATTAGTTTGAGGAATAGCTCCTATTGCAATTAGTCCCTTAATTATGTGGTTTTGTTGGCACATCGGTTCAGAAATTTTAACTAATGGTGGAAAACAAATAGGATGCTGTTACTCCTGATATTTTACTCTCTTTGCACATGACATGTAATTAGTTTCCTCAGATATCCCAAAATTTACTTTGTGTCTATTTAATCATAGCTTGACTATATTTATTAATTGTACTAGTGGTGTCCTTTATTTATTCACAGCAGCACAGCAATTGCCTCAGTTCTAAGTTGAGGAACAATGATTTCAAAAAAAGGATCTTACAAAGATCTCAAGAAGTATTATGGATAGATTCTACCACTATTCTTAATATTCTACCAGCTATTCTTAATAGCTTCAACAATTCTGGTCTCCTGACTACTAAAAGCCCATCAAGTTATTCAATTTGCCATTGTTTCCATCATTCCCCAGAATTCTACTTAATAATATTCTGCCTTTTTAAGTTAAGTAATGAATATGAAAAGTAATTGAAAATTTTAGTTTGGGGATTGCTGGAAAAAAGAGGTTTGGGGTAAGAGGAGTAAAAGAGAAATAGCAGATAAGCAGAATGAACTTAAATTGAACCAAAAAAGAGACCAATCAATCAATTAGAGTAGAGCTGCAAGGGACCTTGGAGGTCTTCTAGTCCAACCTTCTGCTCAAGCAGGAGATTTTATACCATCTCAGATAAGTGGTTGTCCAGTGTTTTCTTAAAAATCTTTAGTGATGAAGCACCTACAACTTCTGAAGGCAAGCTGTTCCACTGATATCCCAAAGGGGCTTTTTCAAGTGGGAACTGGATTTTCTGGATTTTCTTTGAACATGTTTTGCTTCTCATCTAAGAGGCTCCTTCAGCTTGAAATATGTTCAAAGAAAAACCAGAAAGTCCGGTGGCCTCTTGAAAAAGCATCTTTGGGACAACCATGTCCTGAATGAATGAAAATCTCCATAGATGTTCCATTGGTTAATTGTCCTCTCTGTTTGGAAGTTTCTCCTTAGTTCCAGTTGCTTTTCTCCTTGATTAATTTCCATCCATTGTTTCCATCCTTTGGTGCTTTGGAAAATGTAAGTTTCATGTTTCTTTTTTGTGGTAGCCCCTCAAAGACTGGAACAGTGCTATCATATCATATCTAGCTTTCTTTTATCTAGACTCAATTCCTGCAACTATTCTTCCTGTTTTTGTCTTTAGGCCTTTAATCAGAGGCGAGGAGGCTGCCCTCTAGATTGCATTTGTCTGCTGTTTATATTTACCAATATCAGCACTTTGGTATCCCCTACAGGAAATCTTTTCTGAACTATAAATGAAGAGAGAGTGTTTTCGGCCTCTTTCAATCAGTAAATCAAGGCTCTGGCTTCTACCCTTTAACCCGATGATGGGAAGAAATTTGAAATAGACATAAGGCTGCATTGTCTCTTTCCTCCTTTATCTGTTCTATTTGTTAGATACCTAGTAAATTTTATTTTGATTTTCAGTACTGATTGTTATGTATGTAAATAGTTTAAATAAAAGCAAGCTTGGGGTAAAGTGCAGGGTTCTGGCCCTGCACTTCTGATTGGGTGTTAAGCGGCTCGATCGGATTGGTTGGGTTCAGAGAATCCGATTGGCCCTTAACGAAGGACTCTTATTGGTTCTGGAGCTAGCGTCTTACAGCTCCCTATTGGTTATTTCACATTAAAGTCACCTATATAAGGCAGAGTTGTTGTTGTTCACTCTCTTAAGTCACTATGTAATAAAGAGCTGAAAGTTCACCAGCTAAGATTGTCTCCAGTCATTTCACCCATGCCTCAAACTATATCACTGGCGACGAGGGTGGGATTTGGAGACATCTGATCTTAAGGAACCGGGAAGAAAAACAGAGCACATGCCAAGATGATGCCACCAACGGAAACCATGTCCAGCGGCATTGTACCACCCGCTCCGTTCGATCCGAACCAAGAGGATTGGGAATCCTACATGGATCGCTTCCAAATGTTCCTTGAAACAAACAACCTGAAGGACGCCACACCAGCCAAGAAGCGGGTGCTGTTCCTGACGTACTGCAGTCCGGCTGTCTTTAAAATGGCAAAGCACTCGCAAAACCTCGAGAAGTTAAAGCAATGAGCTGGGATGACCTCGAACCTCTCCTGAGAGACCATTACGCGCCAACAGTACCTACACTCGTGAGACGTCACGAATTCTATCAAAGAAGCCAGCAAAAAGGAGAGAGTGTGGCTGACTTCGTGGCAGACCTCCGACACTTGGGAGGCCTCTGCGGATTTGCAGACTTAGATGAAGCACTGAGAGACCGCTTAATTCTGGGACTAGATGCGCTGGGCGTGCAAAGCAAGCTGATGGCGAAAGGTGACATCGACCTTGCTGACGCCATCGCCGAAGCCACTGCTGCTGAGGCGACCAAAAAGTCCGCAGTGCAACTACAGCGAAGCCGAAACCCAACGACCCGACAGACAGGCGGCCTTTTATCCAAGTCAGAAGAGCAGCTTGTTACGACACACCACAAGGACCTCTCTTCGTCGTCAGACAGTGACGAAGAAGGGGTCCATCGACTGCGGTTCGACCGGGTCCCTTGATCTAAACTGTCACGCCCTTGCGCTGGTGGCAGGGCAAACCACCCCAGGGCAGATTGCAAATTCCGTGATGCGATCTGTCATAAGTGCGGAAAACGAGGCCACATCAGTCGAGTCTGTCACAGTTTACCGGGACCAAGTCAGGCCTCAAGGAGAACCAGCTCTCGCCAATCGGCAGGAAACTGTCCTGTAAGGCAAGATTCAGCAAACCACTCCTACAGATATCGAGCGTTGCAGAAAGAAGAGGCCCACCATACTATCACTATAGGTCACGACTCAGCCATGGACGCTAAGAAGATTCGAGTCACAGTGGCCATAGAGAACCAACCTTGCCACATGGAGGTCAATTCCGGATCGTCCCTCCCGATGGTGTCATGGAAGACATTAAAGCAACTCATTCCTACCATCCAACGCCAAGACCTTCGAAGACCTCATCCTTAAAGACTACCAAGGGAATCGGATCCCTGTGGTTGGGTCTTGTCGAGTCCGCATCTCATTTAAAAAGCATACGGCATACTTACCTCTAACGATCATCGATAGGGACAGGCCTAGTTTGTTGGGCCTCCAATGGTTCGCGCCACTTGACATCGAAGTAGCCGGCGTGAACCGAGTCGGTGATTGCGAGTGGGAGGAGGACCTTATTACTGAATTCAGCGATGTCTTCGCAGATCATCTGGCCGAGTATAAGGGGACCCCAATTTCATTTAGCCTCGACCCTAAGGTCTCCCCGATCCGTTTAAAGCCCCGTTGAGTTCCGTTTGCCCTTAAGGCCAAGATAGATGAACAACTTGATAAACAAGGGGTACTGCAACCCATTGATCATTCTCCATGGAAAACTCCTATTGTAACCCCCATTAAACCAGATGGGTCAATCCGAATCTGTGGGGACTACCGGGCCACTCTAAACCACGCCCTCCAGCAGAACGCATATCCAGTGCCGGTGGTACAGCACCTCCTTCATTCCCTGGGAGGTGGAAAGGTTTTTGCTAAGTTAGATTTAGTTCAAGCCTATCAACAATTGCCCGTGGATGATAAAACAGCCCAAGCTCAAATGATAGTAACGCACAGAGGTGCTTTTAAATGTACCTGATTGCAATTCGGGGTAAGTGTAGCCCCGGGAATATTCCAAAGTTTAATGGAATGATTATTGCAGGGAATCAAGGGCGTGGTTCCGTATTTTGATGATGTGTTAATTGCAGCTCCTAGTAAAAAAATTCTACAGAATCGTTTAAAATGTGTTCTCAAGAAATTCCAAGAAGCGGGATTGAAAGTAAAAAAGGATAAATGTCATCTATATACAGACAGTGTTGAATTTCTAGGTTATCGCATTGATAGTCAGGGTATCCACCCTACTGAGAGTAAATTAAGGGTGATAAAAAATGCTCCCAGACCCCGTAACAAAACAGATCTCCAGGCATTTTTAGGCCTTATTAATTTCTATAATGTGTTTTTACCGCAAAAGGCGACTGTGGCTGAACCGTTACACCGGTTATTAGATAAGAAAGCATTGTGGGTTTGGGGTTACTGGGAGGAAGAAGCGTTTCGAAATGTAAAAGATTTACTTACATCTGATTCTGTACTTATGCAATATAATGAAACATTACCGTTGGTTATAACTTGTGATGCCTCACCGTTTGGGGTGGGCGCTATTTTGAGCCATGTACTGCCTAATGGAAATGAGGCCCCTGTTGCATACTTTTCGAAGACTCTTTCTCAGGCAGAACGTAACTATGGACAAATAGATAAGGGAGCTCTTGCAATTGTGTCAGCCATAAAAAAATTCCATGAGTATGTATATGGAAGGACATTTACCATTGTAACTGACCACAAACCTTTACTGGGGATAATTGCTGGGGACAAACCAACCCCTAATATATTGTCCCCAAGAATGAGTCGATGGTCAGAGTTTCTAGCTGCTTATAATTATTGATTGTTACATCGCTCGGGGAAAGCCATTCCCCAAGCTGACGCACTCAGCAGAGCACCGCTACCAGAAATTCTCGACGATCAAGCACCAACAGTATCGGCGTTACAAATTGAAATGCTCAACTCGCCTCCTATGACCGCTCGAGATATCGTGAAAGAGACCAGACGAGATCACACCCTAGCTCAAGTCCTAGGTTGGATAGAACGTGGATGGCCATTGGACCAGGTCCCAGATGACTTCGCGCCATTTAAAACAAGACAGACTGAACTTTTTTCGCAAAAAGGCTGTGTCATCTGGGGCGATAGAGTTGTCGTTCCAGAAAGACTCCAAAACTCGCTGTTACAAATTTTGCACGAAGGACATCCCGGGATCGTGCGGATGAAAGCACTCGCACGGAGCTATGCTCGGTGGCCAGGCATGGACTGACACATCGAGCAATGGGTCAAGGCCTGCACCAAGTGCCAACAAAACAGCAACGCACCGCCCAAAGCTGCACCGACTGAATGCGAGACGCCATGCGGGCCCTGGTCCAGAATCCACCTGGATTTCGCAGGGCCGATTAAAGGACATACATTACTATTGACTGTCGATGCATACTCTAATTGGTTGGAAATTCATCGAATGACCCATACAACCTCCGAAGCTGTCATTAAAGTCCTCAATAGACTCTTTGCAACTCATGGATTGCCGGACGTCCTGGTGTCTGACAACGGACCACAGTTTACAGCGCTAATGTTTGAACAGTACCTTGCTGATAATGGCATCCGCCATGCGCTCACCTCGCCGGCGCATCCTGCTACCAAGGGCCGAGCAGAACTCATGGTCCAATTTGTAAAAAAGACTTTGCAAAAAGTGGACTATGATAATATTGACGAAAAAATAAACCACATTCTACTTCTACAACACAACACTCCGCACAGCGTAACCGGCAGAACTCCCGCAGAACTTCTCATGGGGCGAAAACTCCATTCCTGCCTCGACCGATTGCACCCTGCTTACGAGCCAGAAAAGCCTGCAGGATCCAACGGATGCTACCGTACCTTCAAGGTAGGCGACCCCGTTTATGCAAGAAATTTATCGGGTGACCCGGTTTGGATTGAAGCAACGATAATACGCAAGACGGGGCCCAAATCCTATATTGTAAAATGTGTTGATGAAAGACTGTGGAAACGACATATTGACCAATTACGGTCACGACTCCTTTCGGCCAGCCAGCAACTCCCCTACGACCAAACTGAGGGGGGGGGAGGAATGGAAGAAGACGACATTCCAGGGAACCTGTTCCAAGAGAGCAATGAATCTAGTGAAACTCAGGAAATGGAGCAGGAGGAAGAATCGTACACTCCAAGGGAAATCACACCAGAACGAGAAGCCGAGCCACTGCCAAACAACATTTTACCTCAACAGGACTGCACACAGCCAGTCCAAAGAAAATCTAATAGACCCAAAAGACAACCATCCTATTTGAAGGACTATATAACCACACCATAATTGAGGAGCCAGGGGGAAGGGGTGTTATGTACGTAAATAGTTTAAATAAAAGCAAGCTTGGGGTAAAGTGCAGGGTTCTGGCCCTGCACTTCTGATTGGGTGTTAAGCGGCTCGATCGGATTGGTTGGGTTCAGAGAATCCGATTGGCCCTTAACGAAGGACTTTTATTGGTTCTGGAGCTAGCGTCTTACAGCTCCCTATTGGTTATTTCACATTAAGGTCACCTATATAAGGCAGAGTTGTTGTTGTTCACTCTCTTAAGTCACTATGTAATAAAGAGCTGAAAGTTCACCAACTAAGATTGTCTCCAGTCATTTCACCCATGCCTCAAACTATATCACTGATCTCTGGTGTTCAGCAACAGGAGTAAAGGGAAATCTGATACCAGAAATAAGGGAAGAGTGAGAGAAGGAAGGAAAGAAGGAAGGAAGGAAGGAAGGAAAGAAAGAAAGAAAGAAGTAAGGAAGGAAAGAAGTGAAAGAAAGAAAAAAGAAAGAAAAATGAATGTGTGGAAAGGGAACTTCATGAGGACAGTGGTGACACCGAAGCAGGAAAAGCCCAAAGGGAACATCAGGCCAGCCATAAAACAAACTTGCATAGAAAAAGAGATTTAATAAAAGGTATTGAAAGAAGCCTCCTAGACAAAAGCCAAGTAATTAAGAAAGCTAGGGAAACAAGAAAAGAAAACCCTTACAAACACAAGACATGCCAAGCTAAACAAACAGACAAAAGACACAAAATATATTGCAAAGGAGACAGACAGGAGATTGCCACAAAACAAATATAAGAAAACATTAGGACAAAACTGATAATCCAATCAAACCACCCTGCAAAGTTTGCCTTCTGCACCCCACGGAGTTTACCCTCCGGCAGAAATGAAGACAACCCCTGACAGGATTTAAAACATTAAGAAATACAAACACAAGCACACACACACAAAATGAGAAAGAGGTATATAAATCAGGGGCTTATCATACAAAGAGAGCTAGCCCCAGGAACGCAGACTTCTTGATATCTCTTGCCTTCCTGAAAAATAAAAAGAACCAGCTTCCAAGCAGTTGCCTGTATCCTTGCACTGGAGTTCTCCCAGCAGAAAAATCGAAAAAAAGGCATTTTCTAGCCTTTCAACAATTGGCGACCATGAAGGTTTTCCAGCCAACCCTGCCATTGGACCGGGCCCACAGATCCAAACCCAGCCGGCATGGACCTTCTTTGTCCAGGGACAACATCCATGGACCCAGCCCGGAAGGCATAAGGGTAGTAAAGAGAGTCCTTGGGCTTTTCTGCTCAACAGCTGCTTGAAAGCAGGTGGGTGCCGCTTCAAATTTATAATCTTACTAGGGAGGGGAGTGGAAGCATGAGTGTACCTGGTGTGTGATTGTGGGTTTTCTCTGCGGAAACAGTGGGACCTCACTTCCTCTGTGATTGCCAGCCACACCCCAGCCAGCTGCTAGCTCCAAAATGAGCCATGACCAGCTGGATTTGGGAACACAAGGGGTGATCACACAGTGCGAGTCCTTCTGAAGGACGTAAGAAAAACCAAGTGGGTTGAGAAAGGAACTGGTGTTGGGAAATAAATAGAAAGCAGAATAAATAGTCCCACTGCATCCCACAAGTAAAGCCCTGTGCATTTAGAAGGGGCCCATACCGGCTGCTGGCAAACAAAATTGGAAATAGTTTGCCTTACAAAGCAGAGCAGGTCCTTCCAGATCCCCACCTTTAAGGGAGATCTGAAAACTGATGGTGGAGTATAGGAAGGGGCCCTACCACGCCGCTAGGGGGCAGACAGTCCTCCAAGATCCCCATTTTTTAGGGGGAGAATCTTAAAACTGATGGCGGAGTTTCCCTACGAGAAAGGGGCCCGTACTCTGTGTGTAGGGAAACCGGAGTCCTTTCCAGACCTTCTTTGTCTGAAAACTGATGGAGGTAGCCCGGCTAAACCAAAGTAATCCCCACATCAGGTAGGGAATATGGGAAGTTGTAGCTTGAGGACAATGGAAGAGACCCCCTTGGATAAATTACTTGAGGCTTGGGACGAAAGGCAAGTGCCTGTCCTAATGGGAATGAATAAAAAGGAAGCGAAAATTTGCAAAAAGTGGGCTTTATTGTGAGATGACATGGGTAGACAAATTTGGCATGAAAGTGGTACTTTAGATTATAAAACCTGAAAGCACTTAGAACATGCATTAAGCCCAGCCAAATACCCTATTGGTACTGCTGGGCTGAAATTGTTAGGACCAAAGACCTGACCGAGAAAAAAAAATAAGGAAAAACTTGAAACCCATTTCAGGGAAGGGAATACTGAGGCACGGATTTTGGTTCCCCTTTTAAGCAAGCCGGTGCCAGGCAGAAATAGGGGACAACTAGAATATGTTTTTACCCACACACCCCTTCTCTGCCTCTGACCTAATCATCTGGAAAAAGGATAGCCCAGCTTTCAGGGCTGATCCTCAAACAGTTATTACAACCCTGAAATTTATCATAGACAGCCCTAATCCATCCTGGGGTGACATGACTCAGCTGTTACAAGTCTTTCTAACGAAAGACGAACTATTAAAGCTGTTTGAAAAAAACAAAAAACAGACCAAATAGCCAAACCACCAACTATTCCTGGTCAGGCAGCCCCAGCCCGCATCGCATGGCCAGTACATCGCCCTGACTGGGACTATAATGATACCAATCAATGGGACAAATACACTAGAGCAAAAGATAATTTACTAGAAGCTCTAGAGGAAATAAGAAAAAAAAAAACCTTTAAACTAGTCTGAATTTCAAAAAAAAAAACACAAAGGGAAAAGGAAAACCCTGATGCCTTTTGGGTCCGCCTGACAGAAGCAGCTATTACATATGCCCACCTAGACCTTAGCTGCCTGAAGGAACAATGGATTTTAGCTTCAGCCTTTGTGGATCAGTCCACCTTAGATATTAAAGAACATTTCTTCCGCTTCATCTCTAACTGACCAACCTTAGACATAGCAGAGTTGCGCTGGATTGCTAACTTTGTCTATGATCAAAGAGACAAGCTGAAAGAGGAAGAGAAAGATAAAAAGAAATGAATAGAAAGACAGGAAGACTTAAAATTGTTTGCTGTAATCCAACATGATGCCAGACAAACGCCAGGTAAAACCCCCTATAATTCAAAGAAATGCTGGCATTGTGATAAAGCAGGATGGCCGCAAGGCAAATGTCAGCAGTGTTATAGGTGCAGACAGGAAGGTCATTTCAGCAGGCAATGTAGGCAACACCCTGCAACCGGTATCACCCACCACCTAGGAACATGAGGCCAGCCAATAATCCAGTCCATTACACTGAGCAACAAAGTTTCAGTCACCAGGCACCACCCAGCGCTCCCTTTCCTCCAATAAATAATAACAATAGACATCAATGGGAGCAAAGAAGAGAACATGATTTGCCCCTTTCTTGACTAGAGCATGACAATGAAAGCACTGAATTCATGGCTACCTTTAATGGACTGGCTATCCCACTAGAAAATGGCCCAGAATGGAAACCCATTGTCACCATTCTTATAGGAGGAAAGAAATACAATTGTTTAGTTAATACTGGAGCCACCTCCTCATTACTGAACCACCATATAAAGTTTTAGTGGCTGAAGGGGCTCAGGACAGCATAATGGGAGTGGGGGGGGAGAGAAATAATCCCTGTAAAATTTACCCACAACGCACCAGTAGAACTAGAACCTTTCACAGTAGACCATGCATTTACTATTTGCCCCCAGTCCCCACTGTCTCTACTAGGAAGGGATCTCCTATGTAAAATGGGAGCTACCATAACGTGGCAAACAGGGGTTGCAATTGGAAATCCCAGGAAAAGGCACACACAAGACAATCATGCTGATAACCAGCAACACAGGGCTTCATGAAGATTTAAAAAGCCTACCACCCTCCTTATGGGGCTGGGATACATCAGAAGTGGGACTACTTAAAGGAGACACACCTCTCCTGGCCACAAGTGCTCCCAATTGCCCTCTTTTATATCAGAACCAGACCAAGACAAGATATAGGTATTTCTCCCCTTTGAGATCCTTTTTGGTCACCCTGCCATACTCTACAAAACCTAGATCCTCATTTCTTTTGCTTAGATAGGGGAGATAGGGTTCTCTCTTCTTATCTTACAGCCCTGCAAAAGAAACTACAGACCCTCTGGACCCAGAGTACACTGACACAGACCTTACCCCTGGAAGAAGCCTTGCATCCATATGAGCCAGGAGATTGGGTGTGGATCAAGTTCTTCACCAGAACCTCCCCTCTACAACCCAGGTGGAAAGGACCCTACCAAGTTTTACTGACTACACACACTGCCATAAAGGTTGCAGAACGAGACTCTTGACTACATTGAACACATGCAAAGCCAGCAATCATAGACCATAGCCAAACTCCATCACAATCAATCCCACCCATCAACCTCAAGAAAGATTGGGACACAGATCAATGGATGCTTGCAGCATTTTTCAACACCGTTGAACCACACCACTGTGAGGAACCAAGTGCAAACATTGCATTACACAAAACTGGACTCCTAGGTGCTGAGTTATAAACTATTCTTTTTTATTTTTTCTCTCACCTTCTCCATTTTTTTCTTTTTTAAAAAACCTTTTTTAATCTTTTTTTTTTTTAACAAAAAGGACTTTAACCACACCTTTTTCATAATTTTTGATACTTGACCTTTTACATTTTTTACATTGCTATTTAAAAAAAGGGGGGGGAGGAAGGGAAGAAAAGGAATCTAGCAATGGGGAACATGAAATGCAATATATACTATGTATTATTATCTGTAATAATTGTAACATTTGTAACACAAGCAACTGCGTTACTGGAACCAAAGAAAGGAAACATATGGGAATACTTAGCAAGAGAAATACTCAACACCACTAACTTTTGCTTAGCAGGAGGGAAATCATAATGTCATCCTGGGTGCAGCACACCTAGGGTCACTGAATGCACTAGTCTTAGCAACACAGAACTAAAATGCAACTATACAGAGACCATATTATTTTCATATAGTTACATGAAGTTCCCACCAGGACGGTTTTTCCTTTGTGGCTTAAAAGCCTACTCATACCTTCCTGCAAATGCCTCAAATGGTCCCTGCACCTTGAGAAGGTTAACCATGCTTATGCCATCCTTACAGAGACAACACAGGAGAGCCTTCCAAACCCTAGACTCAGACTGTGATTCCAAAGTCTCCTTTCCCACAAAAACAGAATACATCTCATTGGCAATATCCTTGGTAGGGGTACCTAGATTGGCATTGTGAAATTCTAAAAATTTGAATAGCATGTACCCTGGCATAAAGCTTGAATTTGACCACCCATGCCCTGCATGCCCAGAACAGAGAACTGAGGGAGGTCAGAGAAGCCACCTTGGAGAATAGGGCAGCAATAGACTTCCTTCTCTTGAAGCATAATTATGGCTGTGAAACATTCTAAGGGATGTGTTGCTTTAATCTGGATGAAACCTCAGAACTCGTAGGGAGGGACATCCACCACCTGAAAGAGCTATCTCAGAATATTGGTCAGGAGCAATCATTCCTGGACATTCCTGGCTCTTCTCATGGATGCCAGATTTCCATTGGCTCAAAATCCTTATAACAGCCACAGTCAGCATTTGTGTCTTTGGAGCCCTCATGTGTTGCCTCTGTTGATGCATACCACCCTGCCTTAGCTGCCTAAAGGCCTGTATTCCCTCTCAGAAGAGAAAATTAAAGGGGAGACAGGCAGCCATGATAATGATCCAGATTGATCACGAATACCAAGTATACCCAGACATTCAATCAGAGACCACCCTCTAAAAAAATAAAAAATAAAAATGAAGGCTTGTGGAAAGGGAACTTCATGAGGACAGTGGTGACACCCAAGCAGGAAAAGCCCAAAGGGAACATCAGGCCAGCCATAAAACAAACTTGCATAGGAAAAGAGATTTAATAAAAGATATTGAAAGAAACCTCCTAGATTAATCAAGTAATTAAGAAAACTAAGGAAACAAGAAAAGAAAACCCTTACAAACACAGGACATGCCAAGCTAAACAAACAGACAAAAGACACAAAATATATTGCAAAGGAGACAGACAGGAGATTGCCACAAAACAAATATAAGAAAACATTAGGACGAAACTGATAATCCAATCAAACCACCCTGCAAAGTTTGCCTTCTGCACCCCACGGAGTTTACCCTCCGGCAGAAATGAAGACAACCCCTGACAGGATTTAAAACATTAAGAAATACAAACACAAGCACACACACACAAAATGAGAAAGAGGTATATAAATCAGGGGCTTATCATACAAAGAGAGCTAGCCCCAGGAACGCAGACTTCTTGCTATCTCTCGCCTTCCTGAAAAATAAAAAGAACCAGCTTCCAAGCAGTTGCTTGTATCCTTGCACTGGAGTTCTCCCAGCAGGAAAATTTAACCCTCAAAAGAAAGGCATTTTCTAGCCTTTCAACAAATGAATATGTAAGCACTGGACTTCAACTGAAAATAATGAACTTCTGAAAGCTAGGTGCTCCAAAAGGAATTCTTTATTGAAAGGAAGTGGTCACAGAACTAGTCAGAGCAGAATCTAAGATGCTTCCAGGCATACAGTAATAGATAAAGGGAGTTAGAACCCCTCCCCTTATTCTGATGTGGATTTGGTCAAACAAAGAACCAACATGTTAATTCCCACCCCCCTTTTATGGGAATGTATCTTAGAAAAGTTTCCCGGGGAGTATCTTTCAGATCTGGAATTTTTATGGTTCCTTCTCCTCTTGCTATATCTCTAAGAGGTGACAGTTTTCTGGACATCTGGCTCCAGTCTTCTAGTTGTATATCATGTGCAAGTTAGACAGATTCAATATAAGATTAAAGATGTTCAGGATACAGAAAAAGGATTACTTGTACCAACTTCCCCCCTCTCTTCTTCCATTGAAGACTGGCAAATACACAGATGACAGAATGAATGAATGAAAAAATGAATATGAGGGGAAAATTGTGAATGTAACCAATTTTCTGTTCCTTTTTTATTTTTCATTAAGAACATTATAATCCAAACTCTGCCTTTTTTCTTGGATAGGGAACTGCACAAATATATGTTATTTCCATGCCATCAAGAGTGTATTTATTGATAAATTTTATAAAGGTTCAAAAGAGTAAGGAAACACAATTCAGTAAGGGACCCTAGAGAAGAAAGAAAAATAAAAATTAGAATTCACATACGTTGGAAAAAAAACCATATAGTCACTTTCTGTAAAATTTTGGCATGGCTATCAAAAAAAA
Source organism: Hydrophis major (assembly GCA_033807585.1). NCBI lineage: Eukaryota > Metazoa > Chordata > Lepidosauria > Squamata > Elapidae > Hydrophis > Hydrophis major. The sequence goes on from CM066343.1 coordinate 6,246,893, forward strand.
GAAAAACAGCCAGTAATTCATAATGGTTCCTTAAACAAATTTCCTCTGATGCAATGCTAAGAAGAAGAAGAAGAAGAAGAAGAAGAAGAAGAAGAAGAAGAAGAAGAAGAAGAAGAAGAAGAAGAAGAAGAAGAAGAAGAAGAACAACAACAACAACAACAACAACAACAACAACAACAACAACAACAACAACTTTATGGTCATTGTACAAGTAGAATGAAACTGTGTATGCACCCCAACAACTGTTTGCAATACAATAAAACCAAAGGACTTAAAGATGAAAATAAGAAAAACAGAGTATCTGCATCTCCATTTGCAATTAGAGAGTACAATATCTACGAATATACACAAAATATACATCCAACACTGACTGTGACGTTTTGCCTAGTGTAATACACAAGAGATGGATTGTACTGTAATATGTTCTTGTACATCTGAATGAGATATTGCAGTTTCATATCTTTTCACATCTTAATAAGGTATTGACTTGTATTTATTTGCAGTTCGGATGGCCCAGGGAAAGAAACTATTTGTTAGTTTAGCGATGTGGGATTTTATAGACCTAAAGTGCTGTTCAGATGACAGCAGATCAAAGAGATAATTGCCAGGGTGTGAGGGGTCTTCTATGATGGCCTTGATTCTGTTTTGGCAAAATCTGGTTAAGTCTTCCAGGGAAGGCAGAGGGCAACCAATGATCCTTTGAGCTGTGTTTATCACCCTCTGTACAGTTTTCCTGTCCTCAGCTGAGGAGCCTGCATACCACACACCCAGACAGTTTGTCAGAGTGCTCTCCACAGAGGCTTTATAGAAAGCCAGAAACAGCTTCCTATCCAGATTGTTTTTCCTGAGAACCTGCAGGAAGCGCAGCCGCTGCTGAGCCTTTTTCATTATGGCCTTGGAGTTTGGGGACCAATAGATATCAGCTGAAATATAGATGCCATCTGGAATCTGATCGTAGAGATATTTTCTACTCATTCTCCATTGTAGATTAGTGGGGAGTGGTCCTTTCCATGTTTTCTGAAGTCCATAATAGGTTCTTTGGTTTTTTTTTTTTTTTGAAACAAATTTTATTAATTTTAAAGACAAACAACACATCATTAACCATTAAGTACATAAAACCTCTTAACATTATAAATTTTTACAAGTCGGATAAAACATTATTTTTATACAACATAATTCTAATTTATCCCATTTCCATATGGACACATAAATATCTTTCAGCAAATTTCTCATTATTTCTCCTTACTCTTATTCAATTTCATTTCTTTTCTATATTTATCCATTTTATAGTCATCATATTCATTTCTTTCTGACTTGTTTACAATTACATTCCTGCAAGGTTTTATTAATTCTTTTTTTTAAAAAAAAAAAAATTAATAATTTTACAGAAAACACAATACACAAACATACAAAACACAAAACATAAACAAAACTAAAAGATTTTTTCTGAAGATTGTCTGATCCGGGTTAAAACTCTTCACACAGACACAAATTCAAATATCATATTCACCCCATATATCCTTCCATATCTTATTATCATTTTCTTTTTTTATATATATATATAAAAAACATTTTTATAAAAACAATGCACAAAGAATCAAGGCATAACAGCTTATAAATTCTTTTCTAGGAAAAAATAATAATAAAAAACCAATAGAGCATAACAATTCCAAATTATAGTATCAATACTTTATCTATTTAACTTCATATCTTATCCCTACTTCTCCTTTTCATCCAAATTATTTCTTGTTAATTAAAATTTTATTGCCTTTTATCAATATACAAAATCCAAAAAAAAAAAAAAAAAAACCATAACAAAGCCTTTATATATCCTTCCATATCTTATTACCATTTTCAATAACATTCTTTGTCTGTTCTATTTCCAACTATCCATTCATCTTTTTTCTTTTATTATACTTCTCCTATACACCAATTGGAGTAACATCTATAACTCATTACCCTAACTTAAAAGTAATTCGTGTAACAATTTTTCTTGGGATTCTGTTTAAAAGATTCTAAAATTACATAATGAATTTTATACTCTAAATACACATATAAAAACACAAACTTATGTACCCTCCAGAATCCCTCTTGTATCCTAAATTAAATTCACCCATTGTCTCTAAATAAACTTTTTTTCTTTGGATCTTGCTTCCCCCCATTAAGGCTTCTCCTCCCCCCCTTTCTCTCTTGCTTATTCTTCTCCTTGCCCTTTTTACCCCTTTGTTTTTTCTCCTCTCTTTTCTTACTCCTTTTCCTTTGCTTTCTAACCTTGCCTCCACCTTTTTGCTCATTTTTCTCTTTTTTGGTTGTTTTTATAATTCTTAAAATCCCCTTTTTCTTATCCTTTTTCTCCTCCTCTCCGGAAGGGACCCATTGTTCATCAAAGATGGCTTCTTCTTCCTCTTCTTCCTTGTCCCAGTCCTTCTGCTGCATAATCAACTTTTCATAAGTACATAACGCCATTTCTAAGAATTGAAACAAAGCGCCCAAAGTATCTTCCTTTTTATATTTTTGATATTCAGTCTTTAGTTCATCCACAAACGATGCCATTATGAAAAGAGAAACTTTTCCCAAAACAACCACAAGTATTTTTAATCAAAAACAATTAAAAAAAAATTTCCAAAAGTTAATACTTTTCTTCCTTCTTCTCTTTCTCTTTCTGGGGTTAATGTTTAGTCAAAGAGGTCCAATTACCATATATCTTTCTTTGGGATTCTAGGCAATCTCCTCCTTTTTCAGCTTCTGCTCCAGTTTTTTTTTTTCCTCTCCCTTCCCACTTAAAATGTCAATTTTAAATGATCAGAAATCCATACCTCCAACAAGGGTTTTCCAATTTCTTAAATTTTTCAATGTCCAAAAATCCTTTTGTTCCTTAGCTTCAACTCTCAAAACAATTCACTTTCGATGTCCAATATATCCAAACATTTCTGCTGTTTCCATGGGGTGGGAGAGTGAAGAAAAAACAAAAGTTCCCTTTAACAGCTTCTCCGCCGCTTTCGCTCTTCTTAGGGATACAATGTATCCTCCAGCAATTCAAACAGCTCAGTTCCAGGCAATTTAAAGGATGTTGCTTGACCCGGCTCAGACAAAACTTTCACTCTTCACATTTCCTCCAGCGCAATCTTACCCGGTTGCTGGCTTCTTCGTGGCGGCCATTGCTGACCGCCGCTTCACCGCCTTGGGAAAAAGGGGTTTTTCCGGAGAAGGGGGGGTCTGCGACACCCCCACCTCCCTGTCTGACTCCCCTCTCTCTTCAGCTGTCCCTACAGGGCAGCCATATCCCCCTGACCCATCTGGGTCGGGGGTACCTCGACGGCTAGCACAGCAGGAATCGCGAGCTGTCGCGAATTCCTGCTGCCCCGAAGCCACGCGAAACCGGAAAACCGGTTCTTTGGTTTTATGGACATTCAGTGACAGATTGTTCTGTGAACACCAGACAGACATGTTCTCTATTTCTGCCTTATATGCTGTCTCATTGTCTCCAGAGATGAGACCAATCATGGTCATGTCATCTGTAAACTTTATGATGGTGTTTGTTGCATGGCTTGGTGAGCAGTCAAAGACGTACAGGGCATATAGCAGGGGGCTCAAGACACAACCCTGTGGGGAACCAGTACTGAGTGTAATAATGGAAGAAAGGTGAGGGCCAAGTCTAACAGACTCTGGTCTGTTTGTCAAAAAGTTCTTAATCCAGGAGCACATGGGGATGGGGACCTGCAGATTATATAGCTTGGTTACTAGCATATCTGGGATGGTAATGTTAAATGCAGAGGTGTAGTCCAAAAGAGCATCCTCACATAGCTTTGTTTGTTCTCCAGATGACTCAGTGCTCTATGAAGTGTGATGGCCACAGCATCCTCTGTAGATCGGTTTGCTCTATAAACAAACTGATGTTGATCAAAGGAAGGCGGGAGGCAGTCTCTGATGTGCTGTGAAACTATTTGCTCAAAAACATTCATGATGGAGCTTGTTAATGCTATAGTTAACAATGGGCCTATAGTCATTTAGAGTGTTTATATTTGTTTTTTTGGGAACGGGAAGGATGGTTGCAGCCTTCAAGGATTGTGGGATGAGGGCATGTGTTAAAGATAGATGGAACAGCTCTGTGAGTATGCCATCAGGCCCTGCAGCTTTCCTGGGATTTACTGCTCTCAGTGTTTTTCTCACCTCATGCACCTGAAGAGAGAGAGGTGCAGTATCATGGTCCTCGTGAGGCAGTATGTCCAGGTTCTTCGTGGTTTCAAAGCATGCAAAAAAGATGTTTGGCTGCTCTGCCAGAGTGCTACTGCTCTCGATGTTTGTTGGACCCTGGTCTTTATAGTTGTTCAGGACCTGTATCTCCCTCCATATTTGCTGTGGGTCACTGTCAGTAAAATGGCCTCAACCTTCCACCTATACATCTCCTTAGCATGTTTGATGCCCCTTCTCAGCTCAGCTCTTTCAGGGCTGTACTGTGAGGTGTCACCTGCTCTAAAAGCCAGGTCACAGGCCCTGATCAGAGCCTGGACTTCGCTGGTCATCCAGGGTTTCCTGTTTGGGAAGGTCCGTATGCGTTTGTCCACAATGACATTTTCTATACAGGTCTTCATGTAGAAAAGCGCAGTCTCTGTGTATAGCTCAAAGTCCTGTTGTTTAAAGATTCTCCAATCTGTGCGGGTGAATTAATCCTGAAGCTGGGAGAGGGCATTTTCAGGCAAGCATCTAATAGTTTGACTGCTAGGATTTGTTCTCTTCCTAAGGGGAGTGTAGGTTGGTAGTAAAACCAGCGTGAAATGGTCTGATTGTCCTAAGTGGGGAAGAGGTTTTACTCTATAAGCATGCTTAATATTTGAATACACATGATCAATTGTGTTTTTTCCTGGGTTGGGCATTTAACATGTTGGTAAAGTTGGGGAGCACAGTTTTTAGGCATGCTCTGTTGAAATCCCCAGCAATGATGTGAACACCCTCAGGATGAACTTTCTGTTGTGTAGTAGTTATATCTTGAAGGTGATTGAGAGCCATGCTAACATTAGCATCCTGAAGTAAATATACAGCAGTGATGGTAACTACTGTTAGCTCCCATGACAAATAAAACGGTCTACACTGAACAGTCATGGACTTTAAATCTGATGAGCACTGGCTGTTTGTGCACCAGTCTTTATGTACATAAATAATTAGGCCCCCTCCCCTTCTCTTACTGGAGACTATATTGCGATCTTGATGGCACAAGGTCCGGTCTTTTAGCTCCATTGTAGCATCAGGGATTTGCGGGTGCAGCCAGGATTCTGTGACAATTAGTAGACAACACTCATGAATTGCAGCACTCAAACAGATAATTATGCTTTTAAAGGAGAACACCTGATGATATTTGGATAAATCAGTGACCTATAAAGGAGATCTTAGAAAGCAAGATGAGCTTCTATTCTTTAGGAGATTCATCCCTCCCTTCCTTCATCAGATCGCAATACAATTGAATTCTACTGCATAGCGGAATATTAATGCAATCTCAAGGGTTTTCAATTCAATACATAGAATGTGTGTTTGTGTTTATTTTCATAGGAATGTACAGCAGCTAAAATAGTCAACACAGTTCTAGGCTCATAAACAGAGGGATAGAATCAAGATCACATGAAGTGTTAATACCAATTTATAAGGCCACACTTGGAATATTGCATTCAGTTTTGGTCGCCATGATATAAAGAAGATATTGAGACACTAGAAAGAATGCAGAGGAGAGCAACAAAGGTGATTACGGGACACGAGGACAAAACATGTGAAGAAATTGTGGTCCAAGCTCTACCCATTTCTACTCATGTAGTGAGCTGCAAAAAAGCATCTCATTTCTATGCCATCAAGATTGTTTTTACTACAGGGTTGGGATTCTACCAGTTCGAATTGCTTCTATAGAACCAGTTGTTAGGATTCTGTACAGTTCAGTGAACTGGCAAATCATGCCACTGGCTGGTTCCACCCCTCTACACCTGGACAACCAACCTGAAATGATAAAGGGTTTCCTGCCTTAGCAGGGAGTTGGACTAGAACAGTTATCACCTACTGGTGGGCCATAGCCCACTGGTGGTCTGTGAAAAAATTTGTTGGGCTGCAGAGATATGTCACCCCAAGAGCATCCCCCAGAGCAATTACTCAAGGCTGCATGGGTACACAAGGCCCACATGGCCCACCGGAACCCTCCCCACCCAGTCATTCCTTACCTGGCAAACTTGCCTCCTAAGTTGCTATTTTTCCTTTTTTTCACCTCATCATCAGCTGTTCTTTTAAGCAGAGCTGAAACTTCCTTAGGCTTGAAAGTTCTGTTATTCAGTGCTGACTCAGGTAGTCTATGGCCGAAAGATAGATCTTTTGAGTAAATCTGTGATTCACCGAGCAACTCAATCTGCATGCCTGCTTTGCCTGATTTTGGGTAAAAGTTTCTCTTTTTTATAAATATAACAATATTTACATAAATATTTATAATATTTACATACAAGTCATGCCCATCAGTCACATGTCCCCCCAGCAACCTCCACAAATTAGGCCATGCCAACAAAACTGGTTCCTAAGAAATTTGAATCCCACCCCACCTCCGTGTGTTTGTGGGTGGGTGTGTTTGAGAGAGAGAGAGAGAGAGAAGGGGAGGGAGGGAGAGAGGTTGGATCAGATTTCCCTCTCTCTCTCCTACCAATGTCAGCAGCCACCATCAGTCAAAATTCATATTAGTGGTCCCTGGGACTTAAAATTATGATTTTGGTGAACCCTGAAGTCCAAAAGGTTGGCAACCGCTGAACTAGAAGACCCCCAAGACTCCTTTCTTACTCAGATGGAATTCGTCTGAGAGAGACTTTTATAGATAACCTTCTCTTTCCTTTGATATATGGTGGAAATGAAAAGTAATGGAAAATATTATTTGAAGAACATCTCTTATTGCAATTAGTCTCTAAATTATATGGTTTTGTTAGTACATGTGTTCATAAACCTTAATTAGTGTTGGAAAAGAGGTAAAAGCTGTTACTCCTGATATTTCACTCTCTTTGCACATGACACGTGACTAGTTTCCTCAGATATCCCAAAATTTACTTCAGATGGATTAATTGGGTACAATGTCATAGTCTCAAGATGAATTTAGGACTCAACAGTAAGTCCTTTACTTTGATGTACTTCTTGGAGTTATATTCTTCCAAAAATTCAAACAACTTCACTTGTCTGAATGTTGATCTGAATGTTAAGCACAGTCAGAATCAGTTTCCTGTTTTTGCCCAGAAGAGAAAGCAGGATCAGTCACTGTGCATCTCTGGCACAATAATACATGGCAGTGTCAGAAGCTGACATGGAGTTCAACTGAAGGGAATATTCATTCTTAGAGTTGTCTGAAGCAATGGTGGTGCGGCTTTGAAGAGAAGATGAGTACCATTTTCTACCATCATAGGGGTAGATTCTGGCAATCCATTCTAAACCTTTCCCTGGAGGTTGACGGACCCAGTTCCAAACATAGCTTTTACTAGTGATGGAAACACCAGTAACTTTACAGACCAAATTGAGATTTTGTCCTGGTCTTACAGTTTCAGGCCCCGATGATACAAGTTGAACCTCAGCAAAGGACCCTAGAGAAATAAGAGAAATAAAAATTAGAATTCATATACCTTGGAAAAAGAAATAATATTGTCTGTAAAATTATGTACTCACATTTTGGCATGGCTATCAGAAAAAAGAAAACCAGACAGTAATTCATAATGGTTCCTTAAACAAATTTCCTCCAATTCAACGTGTATACTTTGGACAAAATATGGCAATCAATCAGAGAGTTTTGCTTTTAAAGGAGAACACCTGATGATATTTGCATAAATGAGTGGGCTATAAAAGAGATCTTAGAAAGCATGGTGAGCTTTATTCTATAGGAGAGTCTGGAGAAAGACTCCCTCCCTCCCTTCCATCCTTCCTTCCTTCAATAAATCACAATACAAAACCATTTTTCATTCTTGTAGCACAAGTCTGTTTTTCACAGTGTTACATCAGCCTATTGCTTTATTCCTTCCTTCCTTCCTTCCTTCCTTCCTTCCTTCCTTCCTTCCTTCCTTCCTTCCTTCCTTCCTTCCTTCCTTCCTTCCTTCCTTTATTTATATTATACTATACACCTCATCTCTTGGCCTTTTTCAACTGTATAATAAAACCATATAAATATTTTAATAAAAAGCCTAAAAACTGAATGAAAAACAAGCTAAAATTTCCTTGGAAAAGTAAATCAAGTTAAAATTTGAAGGCAAAGAAGTTAACAGGACAGGACAGGAATCCTGTCAACCATCCCAAAAGCTGCAACAAAATTTTAGGCCCCTATGCTAATTGGGAAAGTTAGATCTTAACACATTTGGAAAAACTGGGAGAATGGGGAGGTTTTCTCATCTATCTGGATAAGTTATTCATAAAGTGGGTGGTGGGTGGGGGAATACCTTAACCTAGATCATGTCAGCCAAAGCTCCCTTTCTAATGGAAATGCAGCATGCCCTCCCTGGTTGTCTTGGGTGCAAAAGGAAGATATAATTGGTAAAAGATTCCTCAGGTATCCATGAAGGGTTTTAAAGGTGAAAACCCATCCATTATATTGCACTTGAAAAACGTGTGAATGTTCCATTGGATGGAAAAGATAGATGATAGATAAATAGATTAGATTAGATTAGATTAGATTAGATTAGATTAGATTAGATTAGATTAGATTAGATTAGATTGAGATAGATGGATGGATGGATGGATGGATGGATAGATATAGATAGATAGATAGATAGACAGACAGACAGACAGACAGACAGACAGATGGGAGGGAGATAAGTACTTAGACAGGAAAGGTGCCCTCTTAATACTGAAGAGCAACATTCAGTGCAAATATGGCCAACATTTTAAAAATGAACCAAAACTACAGCATAGGTTTTGCCCCTTTAATAGTAAAGTACATGAGATGGTTCACTTAGGGTTTGTAGCAGACATATACATACACAGCTTTGCAAGAGAGTTTATTTTAAGAAGGATTGTTTTGGAAAGTGACCCATTCACAAAACCTTTGTACCCATCATTTTTCACATGGAATGGCTTTTTTGAATTTTTCATTTCCTACTTTTTCATATCTTGTGACGAATAATTATCTGAGGACCTCAAGTTAAAGGTTTCTTGGTTAACACTATTAAACAAGAGATATTTTCATTTGCTCATCCATTGACCATTGAAACAAAGACATGAATATGACATTTTCTCCTATTCCCAAGATCTCAATAATTCCAGTTTGATATAGGGGCTTTAGCTTATGCCTCTGTTGTAAGAAGTGAGAAAGAAACAAAAATAAGAAAATCGTATCATGAAATTCTGATTTAAACCTTAGAGCTGAAAGTGAGTTTTTAAAGGTGAAACAGCCCAGCTCTATATCTGGGATGAGATCTACCCTACTTCCTCTGACAGATATTAGAGAAGAAAGTCAACCCTTTCTTTTTGTTTGAGTTTTCAGATAGAAAAAGACTGATATTAAATCTCATTTCTCTGAATGTTGATCTTCTGAATGGAACAGAAATCAGTCAGAATCAGTTTCCTGTTTTTGCCCAGAAAATCAGGCAAAATCAGTCAGTGTGCATCTCCAGCACAATAATACATGGCAGTGTCAGAAGCTGACATGGAGTTCAACTGAAGAGAATATTCATTCTTGGGATTGTCTGAAGTAATGGTGGTGCGGCTTTGAAGAGAAGATGAGTACCATTTTCTCCCATCATGGGGGTAGATACTGGCAATCCATTCTAAGCCTTTCCCTGGAGGCTGACGGACCCAACTCCAAATATAGCTACTACTAGTGATGGAGACACCAGTAACTTTACAGACCAAATTGAGATTTTGTCCTGGTCTTACAGTTCCCGGCCCCGATGATACAAGTTGAAACTCAGCAAGGGACCCTAAAGAAATAAAAGACAAAAAACAATCAGGACACATGAGCATCTGGAAAAAAAATCACAGTTGCTTTTTCTAAAATTGGGTTCTTACATTTTGGCATGGCTATCAGAGAAAAGAAAAACAGCAAGAAATTCATAGTGTCTTTTTAAAATCTTTTTTCTCCAGTCTGATATGTACAACTTGAAGGAAATGTAAAGAACTAAAACGAGAAGCCTGCTTATAAAGGGGAATATTTCATTATGATATTTGCATATTCCTAGAGAGGTATAAAGATGCTCCTAGAAAGCCAGGTTCATTGGAGAGTTTGTATGCAATAAGAGGATACAGATAAAGTCCATATTTTTCCTTCCTTCCTTCCTTCCTTCCTTCCTTCCTTCCTTCCTTCCTTCCTTCCTTCCTTCCTTCCTTCCTTCCTTCCTTCCTTCCTTCCCTCCCTCCCTCCCTCCCTCCCTCCCTCCTTCCTTCCTTCCTTCCTACATCAGATCACAATACAAAACCATTTCTCATGCTTCCAGCACAGGACAGATTTTCAGTCTTATATCAGCCCCATCCAGATATTTGGGAAAATTTATCAATACTATTGATTGATTGATTGATTTTCTATATTTCCCCCCGCCTAAGATATAGATAAGGGCCATTGTTTTCCTTCCTCCCTTCCTCCTCCTCCCCCCCCCTCTATATTCACAACCCAGCCCAAATGCCTGTTAGAAAACTAAGATTTTCACCATCTTTTCTCAGCCTAATCCTGATCTTTGGGCAAATTTCTCACTATTCAATAAGAGGATATAGATAAAGTCCATCATTTTCATTCCTTCCTCCCTCCCTCCTTTTCAAAATTTACAACCCAGCCCTAATGCCAGTTAGAAAAGTAACCCCAATCAAAATCTTTGGGCAGATTTCCCAATACTCATTATAATGTAAAATAGGAAAAGTTTCCTTTTGAGACCACAATCATAACTTGTCAGAGAAAAAAGAATCTTATTTCCCATATTGGACTTCCTGTTTAAATCCAGCTGTTTCACTGGCACTTAGCTCTTTAGAAAAAATACCTACTTTGGGAAGTTGTTGTTCCTGAGGTTTTTGTTTTGACCAATGACATTTCCTCAAACGTCTCAGAATTATGACAAGTCTGGATAACAATGACATTCTTGAGCTATTCATAACAGCATAGCAATTGCTTCTGTTTTAATATAGACAATTAAACTGTAGGGCCAAGATTTCCATGAAAAGATAATAGACAACCTTCTCTTTTCTTTGATATGTTCCACTGGTTATCCCAAAGGGGCTTTTTCAAGTGTGAACTGGATTTTCTGGGTTTTCTCTGAAGAGGTTTTGCTTCTCATCTAAGAAGCTCCTTCAGCTTGAAATGTGTTCAAGGAAAAACCAGAAAGTCCGGTGGCCTCTTGAAAAAGCACCTTTGGGACAACCATGACCTAGATGACTGAAAATCTCCATGGACATTCCATTGGTTAATTGTCCTCTCTGATAGGAAGTTTCTCCTTAGTTCCAGTTGCTTTTCTCCTTGATTAATTTCCATCCATTGTTTCCATCCTTTGGTGCTTTGGAAAATGTAAGTTTCACGTTTCTTTTTTGTGGTAGCCACTCAAAGACTGGAATAGTGCTATCATGTCACATCTAGCCTTTCATTTCTCTAGGCACGATTCCTGCAACTGTTGTTCATGTGTTTTTGTCCTTAGGCCTTTAATCAGGGGTGTGGAGGTTACCCCCTAGATTGCATTTGTCTTAGAAATATTCTGATGTTTATATTTACCAATATCATTGCTTGGTCTCAACCTGTATCTGTATTTCTGATTTGCAGCACTTTGGTGCCCCCTACAGGAAATCTCTTCTGAACTATAATTGAAGAGAGAGTGTTTTCGGCCTTTTTCAGTCAGTAAATCAAGGCTCTGGCTTCTACCCTTAACCTGATGATCAGAAGAGAGAAATTTGAAATAGAGATTAGCAGCCTAGCATTGTCTCTTTCCTCCTTTATCTGCTCTATTTGTGAGATACCTAGAACATTTTATTTTGATTTTCAGTACTGATCTCTGGTGTTAGCAAAAGGAGTAAAGGGAAATCTGATACCAGAAATAAGAGAAGAGTGAGAGAAGAAAGAAAGACAGAAAGAAGGAAAGGAAGGAAGGAATAAACAAGGATAGATGGAAAGAAGGAAAGACAGAAGGAAGCAAGGAAGTGAAAGAAAAAAAAATAAAGAAAAATGAATGAATGAATGAATGTGTAAGCACTGGACTTTTTCCCCTTCAACCGAAAAGAATGAACTTCTGAAAGCTGGGTACTTCAAAAGGAATTCTTTATTGAAAGGAAGTGGTTCTGATACTAGTCAAAGCAGAATCTAAGATGCTTTCAGGCATACAGTATGCTTTCTGTTAAATTGTGTACTCACATTTTGGCATGGCTCTCAGAAAAAAGAAAAACAGGCAGTAATTTATAATGGTCCCTTAAACAAATTTCCTCTGATTCAATGCTTAGAAGAAGAAGAAGAAGGAGAAGGAGAAGAAGAAGAAGAAGAAGAAGAAGAAGAAGAAGAAGAAGAAGAAGAAGAAGAAGAAGAAGAGGAAGAGGAAGAGGAAGAGGAAGAGGAAGAGGAAGAGGAAGAGGAAGAGGAAGAGGAAGAAGAGGAGGAGGAGGAGGAGGAGGAGGAGGAGGAGGAGGAACTTTATTGTCATTGTACAAGTACAATGAAATTGTAGATGCACCCCAGCAACTGTTTGCAATACAATAAAACCAAAGGACTTAAAGATGAAAATAAGAAAAACAGAGTACCTGCGTCTCCATTTGCAATTAGAGAGTACAATATCTACAAATATACATAAAATATACATCAAACACTGACTGTGATACTTTGCCTAGTGTAATGCACAAGATATGGATTGTACTGTAATATGTTATTATCCATGTGAATGAGGTATTGTGATTTCATATATTTTCACATCTTAATAAGGTAGTGACTTGTATTTATTTGCGGTTTGGATGGCCCAGGGAAAGAAACTGTTGGTTAGTGTAGCAGTGTTGGATTTTATTGACCAAAAGCACTGTCAAGACTGCAGCGGGTCAAAGAGATAATTGCCAGGGTGTGAGGGGTCTTCTATGATGGCCTTGATTCTGCTTTGGGAGCAGGACCTGGCTAAGTCTTCCACGGTAGGCAGAGGGCAACTGTTGTGAATGAATAAATACTTAATAAAGTGTTTAGAGCTTGAAGTCAAGTGCAGGGTTCTGGCCCTGCACTTCTGATTGGCTGTTAAATGGCGAGATCAGATTGGTCTGTTCAGGAGAATCTGATTGGGCATTAGCAAGCCGTTCTCATTGATGGAGCTAGCGCTCCCAGTTTGCCATTGGTTGAATAGTTAATTGGTTGCCTATATAAGGAAGGCTATAGCAGCCATCCAGTTTGAGCTGTCACACCATGTTAATAAAGAATTTTGAAGTTCACTATTTCACTGGCTCGTCTCCATTCTTCGTACCCATGCTCCACACATAACACTGGCGACGAAGGTGGGATATGGAGAGGTCAGAGCTGACTAAACAATGAAGAAGACAACCGAGCATGTGGCTGAACACACAACGGCGGAACCATGTACGGCGTCATCATACCACCCACTCCATTTGACCCAGTGCAAGAAGACTGGGAGACCTACATGGATCGTTTCTAAATGTTCTTGGAAACCAATAATTTGAAGGATGCCACAACCGGGAAGAAATGGGTGGTATTCCTTACGCATTGAGGGCCGACCGTATTCAAGATGGCCAAGGCACTAGCAAAACCAGCTGAAGTGAAGGCTATGGACTGGGACGTCCTCGAACCTCTACTAAGGGCCCACTGTGCACCGACCGTACCAACTCTCGTAAGATGACATGAGTTCTACCAAAGAAACCAGCGGAAAGGAGAGAATGTTGCCGAATTCGTTGCGGACCTCCGAAACCTGGGAGGCCTCTGCGATTTCGTCGACCTGGAAGAGGCTTTGAGAGATCGAGTAGTTCTGGGATTAGATGCCTTAAATGTGCAGAGCAAGATAATGGCAAAGAGCGACATGAGCCTTGCCGATGCCATCGCTGATGCTACCGCGGCAGAAGCCACCAAGAAGTCGGCTGCCCAACTGCGCTGCAACCGCACTCCGACACACCAACCCGCCTGCGACATTTCATCTAAGGCAGAAGGACAGCTATCGACAGCCCACCACGAGGACCTCTCTTCATCGTCAGATAGCAACAAAGAAGAGGTCCACTGACTGCGGTCCGATCGGGACCATTACCCAAAGTCCCAGCAACCATGCGCTGGCTGCGGGGCCAACCATTACCGGTCCAAATGCAAATTCCACGACGCGCTCTGCCATGAGTGTGGGAAATGAGGCCATATCGGACGGGTCTGTAGAAGTCTCCTAGGACCCAGCCAGACCTCGAAGGGGGCCAACTATTGCCAATTGACAGGAAACAATCCTGTAAGGCAAGAACCAGTAAACCCCTCCTACAGAAACGGACCCATGAATCGCCTCACGAAGCGAGAAGAGGCTCACCAAACTTCACTATCGGTCATGCATCTTCCTTGGATGACAAGAAAATCCGAATTAAAGTGGCCATCGAAAATCAGCCCTGCCAAATGGAAGTCAACTCGGCATCGTCTCTTTCAATGGTCTCCTGGAAGACCCTCAAGCAAGTCATCCCTACTATCCGGCGCCAAGACCTTCATTCCGAAAGACTCATACTTAAAGACTATCAGGGGAACCGGATTCCAGTTGTGGGATCCAGTCGAGTCCGGGTTTTGTTCAAGAACCGCACAGTGTACTTACCCCTGATGGTGATCAACAAAGACTGGCCTAGCCTGTTAGGCCTCCAATGGTTCGCACCACTCGGCATTGAAGTGGCAGGCATTAACTGACTTGGCGACAGTGACTGGGAGGAGGACCTCATCCATGAATTCAGGGATGTCTTCACGGAAAAGCTAGGCGAGTACAAGGGGACCCTGATATCCTTTAGCCTTAATCCAAAAATAGCTTCCATTCGCCTCAAGCCTCATCGAGTTCCGTTCGCACTAAAGCCAAAAATTGACGAACAGCTTGTTAAGTTAATAGCCCAGGGAGTGTTAAAGCCAACCGATCACTCTCCCTGGGAGACCCCAATCGTGACACCCATTAAGCCGGATGGTTCGATTAGAATTTGTAGAGACTACCGAGCCACCCTGAACCACGCCCTGCAGCAGAACCCATATCCAGTGCCGGTGGTGCAACATCTCCTCCATTCCCTGGGGGGCAGAAAAGTCTTCGCTAAACTAGACTCAGCTCAGGCTTATCAGCAACTGCCGGTTGATGAAAAAATGGCACAGGCACAGACAATCGTGATGCACCAAGGTGCCTTTAAATGTACGCGGCTCCAATTCGGAGTGAGTGTAGCCCCAGGGATCTTTCAGAGCCTAATGGAAAGACTCTTACAAGGGATTCATGGCATTGTTCCCTATTTTGATGATGTGTTAATTGCTGCCCCTACTTCAAAAATTTTATGAGATTGTTTAAGACTGGTTCTCCAAAAATTCAAAGATGCAGGCCTTAAGGTAAAGAAAAATAAGTGTAAGCTGTGTACAGATCGTGTCGAATTTTTAGGGTACTTAATTGACAGTCAGGGTATTCACCCTACAGATAGCAAATTGAGAGCAATAAAAAACGCTCCCAGACCCCAGAATAAGGCCAACCTTCAGGCGTTTCTAGGCCTCATCAATTTTTATAACGTATTCTTGCCGCACAAGGCAACTGTCGCTGAACCTTTACATCGCCTACTGGACAAAAAATCAATTTGGGTATGGGGTCATAGAGAAGAGCAGGCATTCCGTAATGTAAAAAAACTACTGACTTCTGACGCTGTACTAATGCAATACAATAAAACCTTACCATTAAATATCATGTGTGATGCATCACCTTTCAGAGTGGGCGCCATTTTGAGCCACATATTGCCTAATGGTAGCGAAGCATCTGTTGCCTATTTTTCAAAGACACTCTCGAAAACTGAGCGAAATTATAGCCAGATTGATAAAGAAGTCCTTGCAATTGTGTTGGCTGTCAAAAGATTTAATGAGTACGTGTACGGCCGGGCTTTTACTATAGTGACTGACCACAAACATTTGCTGGGAATAATAGCTGGGGATAAGCCAACCCCCTATATATTATCTCCTAGGATGACTCCCCGGTTCAGAATTTTTGGCTGCTTATAATTATCAGCTGCAATACCACCCCGGGAAAGCTATTCCCCACGCCGACACCTTGAGACGTGCACCACTGCCAGAGACTGCTGACGACCCACGCCAACAATGACAACGTTGCAGATCGAGACACTCTGTGCACCGCCATTAACTGCCTGTGATATCGCGAGAGAAACAAAACGCGACCCCACCTTAGCACGAGTCCTCACGTGGGTGGAATGCGGATGGCCATTGGACAAAGTATCAGATGTCTTCGCACCATTCAAAAGTAGACAAACAGAGTTGTTTTCTCAAAAGGGCTACATCATCTGGGGCGATAGAGTCGTTATTCCAGAGCGACTCCAACAGGCACTACTAAGAACCTTGCACAATGGCCACCCTGGCATCATGCACATGAAGCCCCTCGCATGAAGCTACGCGTGGTGGCCAGGCATCGACAAGCAAACTGAGTTGTGGGTCAAAACTTGTCGTAGATGCCAAGAAGTAAGCAACGCTCCACCAAAGGCAATTCCAACCGAATGGGAGACACCGTAGGGACCCTGGTCCCATATCCATCTGGATTTTGCTGGGCCGATCAAAGGCCACACCTTCTTGTTAACTGTAGACGCCTACACGAACTGGCTCAAAATCCACCGAATGAGGAACACGACAACTGAAGCGGTCATCAAAAAATTAGAAAGACTGTTTGCAACCCACAGATTACCAGACGTTCTGGTATCTGACAACAGGCCCCAATTTACCACGCTGTCCTTTGAACAGTACCTGGCGGACCGCGATATTCGACATGCGCTCACTTCACCTGCGCATCCTGTGGCCAACAGTAGGGCCGAGCGCATGGTACAATTCGTCAAGAAAATGCTACAGAAAGTGGACTATGACAACATCGAAGAAAAGATAAACTGAATCCTCTTTTTACAGCATATCACTCCTCACAGTGTCACCAACAAAACTCCTGCCGAGCTGCTAATGGGACGAAAGCTCCGCTCCCACCTAGACCGGTTGCACTTAGCCTACGAACCGGAGAAACCACTTGGATCCAGCGGCTGATGCCGTACATTCCAGGTAGGCGATTTGGTGTTCGCTAAAACTTATCGGGCGATCCGCTGTGGGTAGAAGCGACTGTGGTCCATGTAACCGGCCAGAGATCATACCTTGTACAATGCCCTGACAATAGACTTTGGGAGTGCCATGTCGATCAACTATGATCAAGGCTGCAATCAGGCATTTCCGAACTCCCTAATGACCAAATTGAGGGGAGGGGAGAGATACAGAAGAAGATGAATTTCAATTAGCAGAAAACCTTTTTGAAGGAAACATTAGCGGAACAGAAACGCGAAAACAGGAATCAGGGATGGGAGTGAGTTCACCTCAGGGTGATACCGAAGATGTTGGTGACAATGAAAATGCGAACTCTGAATCAGAGGCAATCCTTTTGCCAAACAATGCCCTACCTCAACAAGAGTGCAGCCAAATACCGGGTGCTCAGCGAAAATCAAAAAGACTAACAAAACAACCATCCTACCTCAAGGACTATGTAACCGCACCCCGTAAATGGAACCCGGGGGGAAGGGGTGTTGTGAATGAATAAATACTTAATAAAGTGTTTAGAGCTTGAAGTCAAGTGCAGGGTTCTGGCCCTGCACTTCTGATTGGCTGTTAAATGGCAAGATCAGATTGGTCCGTTCAGGAGAATCTGATTGGCCATTAGCAAGCCATACTCATTGGTTAACGGAGCTAGCACTCCCAGGTTGAATAGTTAATTAGTTGCCTATATAAGGAAGGCTATAGCAGCCATCCAGTTTGAGCTGTCACACCATGTTAATAAAGAGTTTTGAAGTTCACTATTTCACCGGCTCATCTCCATTCTTCATACCCATGCTCCACACATAACAGCAACAAATGATCTTTGAGCTGTGTTTATCACCCTCTGTACAGTTTTCCTCTCCTCAGCTAAGAAGACTGCATACCACACACTCAGACAGTTTGTCAGAGTGCTCTCCACAGAGGCCTTATAGAAAGCCAGCAACAGCTTCTTATCCAGATTGTTTTTCCTGAGAACCCACAGGAAGTGCAACTGCTGTTGAGCCTTTTTCACTATGGCTTTGGTGTCAGGGGACCAGGAGATATCAGCTGAGATATGGATGCCAAGGAATCTGATCGAGACAGTTTCCACTCATTGACCATTGATGATGAGTGATCCTTTCCATGTTTCCTGAAGTCCACAATCAGTTCTTTGGTTTTATGGACCTTCAGTGACAGATTGTTCTGTGAACACCAGACAGACAGATTCTCTATTTCTATATGCTGTCTCATCCTCTCCGGAGATGAGACCAATCATGGTCCTGTCATCCGCAAACTTTATGATGGTGTTTGTTGCGTGGCTTGGTGAGCAGTCAAACGTGTACTAGGCATATAGCAGGGGGTTCAAGACACAACCCTGTGGGGAACAAGTACTAAGTATAATAGTGGAAGAAAGGTGGGGGCCAAGTCTAACAGACTGTGGTCTGTTTGTCAAAAAGTTCTTAATCCAGGAGCATGTGGGGGTGGGGACCTAGAGATTATACAGTTTGGTTACTAGTATATCTGGGATGATAGTGTTAAACGCAGAGCTGTAGTCCAAAAAAAGCATCCTCACATAGCTGTTTGTTCTCCAGATGACACAACACTCTATAGAGTGTGATAGCCACAGCATCCTCTGTAGATCGGTTTGCTCTATAAACAAACTGATGTTGATCAAAGGAGGGCGGGAGGCAGTCTCTGATGTGCTGTGAAAATAGTCGCTCAAAAACCTTCAGGATGGAGCTTGTTAACGCTATGGGCCTATAGTCATTGAGAGTGTTTATATTTGTTTTCTTGGGAACAGGGATGATGGTTGCAGCCTTCAGGCATTGTGGGATGATGGTGTAAGAGGAAAACATTAATAAAATCCATTGTGTATTGTGTAACTGTGACTCAAACCTCAAAACTGCAAGTTGATACTTTTCTAACTATACAAGGGAGAGTTGAAACATTGAACAATCACACGTTGTGCTCTGGGAAAATGTGTACCTGTTAGAAAGCATCTAACTTCCTGATGTCCCATATTAGGTGATGAATTGTATACTGAAATTCAATAGGTAGATTGTAAACCAAGCCATCATAGGATGGGGCAGTAAGTTAGGGTATAAAATAGAATGCAAATTTTGCTCTGGATTCCTCCCATCTGCCAGGGCAGGAACCCGTTTCTGCAGAAATGCTACAATAAAACTGTTTTCCTTGGATTAAGATCAAATCTTTGGTGGTCTTTCAAGCCCCCACCCCACAATGGCATGTATTAAAGATAGATTGAACAGCTCTGTGAGTATTTCTGCCAACTGGTCTGCACACGCTTTAACTACTGCACCAGGAATGCCATCAGGCCCTGCAGCATTCCTGGAATTTACTGCTCTCAGTGTTTTCCTCACCTCATGCACCTGAAGAGAGAGAGGTGCAGCATCATGGTCCTCGTGAGACAGTATGTCCAGGTTCTTGGTGGTCTCAAAGCATGCAAAAAAGCTGTTTAGCTCCTCTGCCAGAGTGCTACTGCTCTCACTGTTTGTTGGACCCTGGTCTTTATAGTTGTTCAGGGCCTGTATCTCCCTCCACATCTGCCTTGGTCACTGTCAGTAAAATGGCCCTCGACCTTCCACCTATAAATCTCCTTAGAATGTTTGATGCCCCTTCTCAGCTCAGCTCTGGCAGGGCTGTACTGTGAGGTGACACCTGCTCTAAAAGCCAGGTCACGGGCCCTGATCAGAGCCTGGACTTTACTGGTCACCCAGGGTTTCCTGTTTGGGAAGGTCAGTGATATATTCTACACAGGTCTTCATGTAGAAAAGCACAATCTCTATTTATGGCTTGAAGTCCTGTTGTTTGAAAATGCTCCAATCTGTGCAGGCCAAACAATGCTGAAGCTGGGAGAGGGCATTTTCAGGCAAGCATCTAATAGTTTGACTGCTAGGATTTGTTCTCTTCTTAAGGGAAGTGTAGGTTGGTAGTAAAAGCAGTGTGAAATGGTCTGATTGTCCTAAGTGGGGAAGAGGTTTTTCGTCTATAAGCATGCTTAATATTTGAGTAGACAAGATCAAGTGTGTTTTTTCCCCTGACTGGGCATTTAACATGTTGGTAAAGTTTGGGGAGCACAGGTTTTAGGCATGTTCTGTTGAAATCCCCAGGAGTGATGTGAACGCCCTCTGGATGAACTCTTTGTTGTGTGGTGATTATGTCTTGAAGGTGACTGAGCGTCATGCTAACATTAGCATCTGGATGTAAATATACAGCAGTGATGGTAACTACTGTTAGCTCCCATGGCAAATAAAACAGTCTACACTGAACAGTCATGGACTCTAAATCTGATGAGCACTGGCTGTTTATTATTTTGCTGTTTGTGCACCAGTCTTTATGTACATAAATAATTGGTCCTCCTCCCCTTCTCTTACTGGAGACTATATTGTGATCTTGACAGTACAATGTCTGGTCCACTAGCTCCATTGTAGCATCAGGGATTGCGGGTGCAGCCAGGATTCTGTGATGATCAGTAGACAGCACTCACGAATTGCAGCACTCAAACTAAGAATTATGCTTTTAAAGGAGAACACCTGATGATATTTGGATGAATCAGTGGGCTAAAAAGGAGATATTAGAAAGCAAGATGAGCTTGTATTCTAGAGGAGATTCATCCCTCCCTTCCTTCATCAAATCACAATGCAATTGAATTCTACTGCATAATGGAATATTAATGCAATTTCAAGGAGTTTCAATTCAATGTATAGAATGTGAAGGATGTGTGTTTGTGTTTATTTTCATATGAATGTGCAGCAGCTAAAATAGTCATCACAGTTCTAGGCTGCATAAACAGAGGAATAGAATCAAGATCACATGAAATATTAATACCAATTTATAAGGCCACACTTGGAATACTGCATTCAGTTCTGGTCGGCACGATGTAAAGAAGAAATTGAGACACTAGAAAGAATGCAGAGAGAGCAACAAAGATGATTACGGGACGCGAGGACAAAACATCTAAAGAAATTGTCCAAGCTCTACCCATTTCTACTTATGTAGTGAGCTGAAAAAAAGTATCTCATTTCCACACCATCAAGATTGTGTTTACTGGAGGGCTGGGATTCTACCAGTTCAAACCACTTCTATAGAACCAGTTGTCATGATTCTTTGCAGTTAGGAGAACTGGCAAATCATCCCACTGGCTGGCCCCACCCCTCTCCACTTGGACAACCAACCTGAAATGATGTAGGGTTTCCTGCCTGAGCAGGGAGTTGGACTAGAACAGTTATCACCAACTGTGGGCCATAGCCCACTGTTGGTCTGTGAGAACCTTTGGTTGGGCTGCAGAGAAATGTCACCCCAAGAGCACCCCCCATAGCAATTAATCCAGGCTGCATGGGAACACAAGGGCCACTGGCCTGTAGGAAACCTCCCTGTCCAGACATTCCTTACCTGGCAAATGTGCCTCCTAAATTGCTATTTTTCCTTTTTTTTCACCTGACCATCAACTATTCTTTTAAGCAGAGCTGAAACTTCCTTAGGCCTGAAAGTTCCATTATTCAGTGCTGACTGCCGATGGCAGAAAGGTACATCTCTGAGTGAATCTGTGATTCTCTGAGCAACTCAATCTGCATGCCTGCTTTGCCTGATTTGGGGTAAAAGTTTCTCTTTTTTTAATAAAAAATATCAATATTTACATAATATTTACGTACAAGCCATGCCCAGCCAGTCACATGTTTCCCAAGCCACCCCCACAAATTAGGCTATGCCCACAAAACCGGTTGTTAAGAAATTTGAATCCCACCCCCGCCTCTGTGTGTTTGTGGGTGAAAGAGAGAGAGAGAGAGAAGGGGAGGGAGGGAGGGAGGGAGAGAGATAAGATCAGATCTCTCTCTCTCTCTCTCCCACCAATGTCAGCAAGCCACCATCAGTCAAAATTCATATTAGTGGTCCCTGGGATTTAGAATTATGATTTTGAAGTCCAAAAGGTTGGTGACAACTGGACTAGAAGACCTCCAAGACTCCTTTCTTGCTTAGATAGAGTTGATCTAAGAGAGACCTTTGAAGATAACCTTCTCTTTCCTTTGATATATTGTGGAAATGAAAAGTAATGGAAAATATTATTTGAAGAACAGCTCCTGAAAAAGAGTCCGGTGGCAGGACAGGGACGTGCAGAGGTGGAGAAGAGTGCTGCGGTTTTCGGTTACCTTCTCTAGCATCTGGAGCAATCCCCAGGGGATACACGAACCCCGGAGAGGTTCGTGTCAGCATAGGAGAATCTGGAGTTACAGGTTGGGGGTAGGCAACCCCCTAGTAATGAAGAGAAGAGCTCCTGAGCCCAGTGCAGAAGAGTTAGCTGCCAGTTTAGGTGGCTCCAAAGTCCGGTCTGCTACTGAGGTGACTAAGCAAGATAGTGACAGCCTGCAAGATCAGAGCAGTAAAAGGTATTGAAAGATCATAATATAATATTTAAGATTGAAGATTGAAAAATGACAGTGGTGTGAGAGATTTCTCTTCCTGGTTGTGAGCAGCACTTTGTGGAAGCAGGAGAGAAAAATGGCCAGAAAAGCAGCTTGAAAAGCGAAAGTGTGACAATTGCAAGCAGAAAGGCGTGATCGTTAGAGCAAAAGTGTGGATTACAACTTTTGAAAGGGAAACCCCTGGGGAGAGAGGAAGAACATTGGAAACCAGGAGATTGGAGACTTGAATTAGTGAGTGATTTAGTATTTGGGACTAACTTTTTGACAATATTTGAGAAGAAGGAGGTGACAAGAGGAGGAAGAACTGTGGCACTGAAAGTGACTTATTAACTCTCTGAGAGCTCAATAGGATTATTGGCTTTATTTAATACTGTTGGGAAGACAGATTGTTAAGCAATCAAGAAGAGATGACGATTAGATTTTGGAGGGAATAATAAGTGAAGGAGATTTGTACATTGAACTCAAAACCGGGAAAGGGAAAGAAGGAAAAGGAGGAAGGAGGAAGAGACCAACGGAAGGCTGGGAAGGATTGACTCCATATTGTGATTAGTCAGCACATTATACCACTCGTTCCCCAGAGTGCTGGGAAGAAACTCAAAACTTAAACCTTTAGCTTGAAGATTGACTATAAAGTTTTTTTTTCTTATCACATTCCTTTATTTGTTGGAATTTCTATTTGATAATACTTTAATATTACTATTTGGGCACTATTTTTACAATTTGAACCTCTAGCCCCTTGCTTATTGATTTCCTGAAATTAATTTAAACTTTTCTCTTTCCCCATTTTTTCAACCTTCCTCCTTCCTATCTTAACCCCTTTAAAAATCTGATAAATTTACCTATTCAAAGGGGAAAAAATGGTATATTATCCTTATAGATTTCAGTGACAATTGATTTGATTGTCTTAAATAGTAACAACAAAGAGTGAAAAATAATGTTGATTTAGATTACTTAGAATGCTTAAGATTAATTCTTAAAGTAGTAATTGGGTTGGATTTGATGTATTATTGGTGATTAATATTGATATTCAGTATATAAATTAATTATAAAGATTATTAGATATTATTAGATAAACTTTTATAATATAGGAGTACAGACTGCCTATCTATATATTTGATGGAATATTAGAATAGAATTTTTATTTTAGGAGTTAAACACTGAATGGTGATCTGGGACAATATATCCAATATAGTGCAACAGCAAAAACAAATATTAAGAGAGATGACCTCCATGACAACTATGGCTTTGAAATCGGAAAGGAAGACCACCCCGACCCTAATGACTACTTTAACTTCTGCTTCACCAACAATCCAAAAAACCATTGAAGAATCTCTAATAGGGGAAAAACAGTCTAATGTCTCTTATGTTAATATACAAACTACCCTACTATCCTTGCAAGAAGCAATGTCTAAGAAGCAATGTCTAAGATGCAAGAAATAATGATTAAGAATCATAACGAAACCAGAGCAGACATTAGCAAATTAAAAGATGAGATGGGAAAGCTTAAAGTGGAAATTAAAGCAGATTTACTTAAGGTGGAGAATAAGATAGCGTCCTTGCAACAGGCTATGGAGAAAAACGAAGTTAAGATAAGAGAAATAGAGAGTAGGATAGAATGGATGGAGACAAATTTTGAAAGGATAGAGGAGGAATTTAGAAATGTAACTAGAGAAACTGAAGACTCCCTGGTCCACCTCGAAATGAATAAAGCATATTTAAGGTGGATTTCTTCCGTCCCGACAAATAAAGAACAATTTAAGAACCGTTATCGATGTCCTAGAATATTATGAAGCCCACCCGGAGAAACAATTGCACTCATGTTTTTAGATGCTGAGAAAGCATTTGATAACTTAAATTGGCACTTTTTAATTCAAAAAATTTACAATATGAGTCTTGGCACCAAATTTGAAAACATTATAACAACAATTTACAATACACAACAGGCTAATATACTAATCAATGGCGAACAAACAGGTCCAATAAATATAGAAAAAGGTGTCAGACCGGGCTGCCCTCTCTCACCTCTTCTTTTCATTTTTGCCCTAGAATCACTCTTAACACGGGTTAAACAAAATTCTGAAATTAGAGGAGTAAGGGTCAAATCAGAAGAATATAAACTACAAGCGTTTGCTGATGATATGGTTTTCTTTTTGGAGGAACCCATGGAAAAAGGATATAATCTCATAAAAGAATTAGAACGATTTGGTGCAGTGGCAGGATTAAAAATTAATAGAAAAAAGATGAAATTAATGACCAAAAACTTAACAGAAAACCAAAAGGAAGAATTAGAAGCAATGATGGGGATACAGGTAACAAAAAGAGTCAAATATTTAGGAATATGGTTAACACCACAAGGTAAATCACTCAAAGAGAACAATTATGATAAACTACTTCAACAAACAAAGAAAGATTTAGAATCCTGGAATAAGCTGCAGCTCTCCTTATTGGGCAGGATTGCCTCGATTAAAATGAACATATTACCAAAATTTCTTTATTTATTCCAGACAATTCCAATTAAGTTGCCAAATTTTTTTTTGAAGATTACACTTAAATTTATTTGGCAGGGGAAAAAATCCAGGATCAATGTAAAGGCCTTACAAGATGCGAAAAGTAGAGGGGGTCTAGCTCTTCCAAATTGGGAGTTATATTATTTGGCAGCTATCCTATTATGGTTAAAAGACTGGGTGAACTTACTTAATAAAAGAATTTTAGCATTAGAAAGGCATGACCTCCAGAGAGGGTGGCATGCCTTCTTATGGGAAGTGGGGAAACCCAAGCAGTCTTACTTTCATAGACACCTCATTAGGGACTCATTATTAATTAATTGGAAAAAAATATGCAAAAAGCACTATCTAAAAATTCTGATCTGGCTATCAACAATGGAGGCAATGGTACACCCCAATAATTTGGACATAACAAAAATGATTAAATATAAAGATTTATTAGATCCGCAAGGAAAATTAAAAACTCGACAAGAATTAAGGGGAACAGGGATTTAAAATTGATCAGTGGTTATATATACAAATCCATAGCAGATACAAACAAGATATAAAAGACTTTGGAATTTATAACAAACTGCAGTATTTAGATAAAATTTTACTAGGATCAAACAAAAAGAACATATCCAAATTCTATAAATACTTACTGAAAGTAGAATTAGAACAAGAGATAGTCAAAGGGAATATGATAGCCTGGAGCAGGAATGTCAGAAGAAGTATTACATTATCAGAATGGGAAAAGATTTGGAACAGAAACATTAAGATTACAAAATCGGCAGCATATAAAGAAAATACATACAAAATGTTTTATAGATGGCACTTGCCCCCTTCGAGGTTGGCAAAAATGAACCCAAACATGAGTCCAAAATGCTGGAAATGTAAAAGCATAGAAGAAACCTACTTTCATATGTGGTGGTCTTGCAAAGAAACCCAGAAATATTGGCAAAAAATCAGAAAATGGTTGGAGAAGATAACCAAAGAACAAATCGAATACAAACCAGAGTTCTTCCTACTAGGGATCTCCGATAAACATTTACCCAAAAAGATGAAATATGTAACAATTCATATCCTAACTGCGGCCAGATTAGCGTTCGCCCAGTGTTGGAAATCACCCTATACACCAACAGAACAAATGGTCATCCAGAAAACATGTGATTATGCAGAAATGGATAAATTAACTATAGCTCTGAAAAACAAAGAGCCTTCAACATTTTATGATAATTGGAACTCTTGGTATAACTGGTTACTCCAGAGATAAACTGCTTAATGGACAATGGGGAATTTAAGCATAGATATTAAAAAGATGTGTGTATTCAAATTAAGGTAGGAGAATTGGATCTTGCAGAATGTCAAAAAGGATATTGTCTGTTTTTAAATATATCCTTTTCTTTTCTTTTCTTTTCTCTTTCTTTCTTTGTTTCTTTTTTTCTTTTATATCTCTTCTTCTCTTCTCTTTCCAGTTCGTAAGACCGAGTGTTTTTTGTTTTTGTTTTTTTCCCTTTTGTGTATGCAATGTCGATATGTTTTTAATTGTAAATTTAATAACATTTATTTATAATCAAAGAACAGCTCCAATTGCAATTAGTCTCTAAATTATGTGGTTTTGTTGGTAGATGTGTTCATAACCCTTAATTAGTGTTGGAAAAAAAGGTAAAAACTATTACTCCTGATATTTCACTCACTTTGCACATAACACATGACTAGTTTCCTCAGTTATCCCAAAATTTATTTCAGATGGATTAATTTATTAGAATGTCATAGTCTCAAGATGAATTTAGGACTCAACAGTGAGTCCTTTATGTTCTTCTTGGAGTTATATTACTCCAAAAATTCAAATGACTTCACTTGTCTGAATGTTGATCTGAATGTTAAGCACAGTCAGAATCAGTTTCCTGTTTTTGCCCAGAAGAGAAGGCAGGATCAGTCACTGTGCATCTCTGGCACAATAATACATGGCAGTGTCAGAAGCTGACATGGAGTTCAACTGAAGGGAATATTCATTCTTAGAGTTGTCTGAAGCAATGGTGGTGCGGCTTTGAAGAGACGATGAGTACCATTTTCTACCATCATTGGGGTAGATTCTGGCAATCCATTCTAAACCTTTCCCTGGAGGTTGACGGACCCAGTTCCAAGCATAGCTACTATCAGTGATGGAAACACCAGTAACTTTACAGAGCAAATTGAGGTTTTGTCCTGGTCTTACAGTTCCAGGCCCCGATGATAAAAGTTGAACCTCAGCAAAGGACCCTAGAGAAGTAAGAGAAATAAAAATTACAATTCATCTACCTCGGAAAAAGAAATAATATTGTCGGTTTCTGTAAAATTATGTACTCACATTTTGGCATGGCTATCAGAAAAAAGAAAACCAGACAGTAATTCATAATGGTTCCTTAAACAAATTTCCTCCAATTCAATGTTTAGACTTTGGAGAAAATATGGCCATCAATCAGAGAATTCTGCTTTTAAAGGAGAACACCTGATGATATTTGCATAAATCAGTGGGCTATAAAAGAGATCTTAGAAAGCAAGATGAGCTTGTATTCTATAGGAGAGTCTGGAGAAAGACTCCCTCCCTCCCTCCCTTCCATCCTTCCTTCCTTCAACAAATCACAATACAAAACTATTTTTCATCCTTGTAGCACAAGTCTGTTTTTCGCAGTGTTACAGGCCTATTGCTTTATTTATTGCTTGCTTGCTTCCTTCCTTCCTCCCTCCCTCCCTCCCTCCCTTCCTTCCTTCCTTTATTTACATTATACTATACACCTCATCTCTTGGCCTTTTTCAACTGCACAATAAAATCATATAATTATATTAATAAAACATAGCCTAAAAACTGAATGAAAAACAAGCTAAAATTTTCCTGGAAAAGTAAATCAAGTTAAAGTTTGAAGGCAAGGAAGTTTACAGTCCAAGAGGGATATGCTCTGGCTCCCAACCATCCCCATAGCTGCAACATAAATTTAGGCCCCTAATGCTAATAGGCAAAGTTAGGTCTTAACACATTTGGAAAAATTGGAAGAATGGGGAGGTTTCCTTCAGCTATCTGGAGAAGTTATTAATAATGTGTGGGGGGGGGGGAGGGGGGAAGACCTCATCCTAGATCCTGTCAGTCAAAATTCCCTTTCCAATGGAAATGCAGCATGCCCTCCCTGGTTGTCTTGGGTGCAAAAGGAAGATATAATTGGTACAGGATTCCTCATGGATGCATGAAGGGTTTTAAAGGTGAAAACCCATCCATTATATTGCACTTGGAAAACATGTGTATGTTCCATTGGATGGAAAAGATAAATGATAGATAAATAGATTAGATTAGATTAGATTAGATTAGATTAGATTAGATTGAGATAGATGGTTGATTAGATAGATAGATAGATAGATAGATAGATAGATAGATAGATAGATAGATAGATAGATAGATAGATAGACAGACAGACAGACAGACAGACAGACAGACAGACAGACATATGGGAGATAAATACTTAGACAGGAAAGATGCTCTTTATATTGAAGTGCAACATTCAGTGCAAATATGGTTAACATTTTAAAAATGAACCAAAACTACAGTATAGGTTTTTCCCTTTAACAGTAAAGTACATGAGATGGTTCACTTAGGGTTTGTAACACACACACATACATACACAGCTTTGCATGAGAGTTTATTTTAAGAAGGATTGTTTTGGAGAGACTATTTCACAAAACCTCTGATACCCATCATTTTTCACAAGGAATGGCTTTTTTGAATTTATCATTTCCTACTTTTTCATATCTTGTGACCATAATTATCTGAGGACCTCAAGTTAGAGTTAAGGTTTTTTGGTTAACACTATTAACCAAGAGATATTTTCTTTTACTCATCCATTGACCATTGAAACAAAGACATGAATATGACATTTTCTCCTATTCCCAAGATCTCAATAATTCCAGTTTGATATAGGGGCTTTAGCTTATGCCTCTGTTGTAAGAAGTGAGAAAGAAAGAAAAATAAGAAAATTGTATCATGAAATTCTGAAACTTTTGAGCTGAAAGTGAGCTTAAAGGTAAAACAGCCCAGCTCTGTATTTGGGCTGAGATCCTACCCTAGCTCCTCTGACAGATACTAGAGAAGACCACTAGTGAAAGAGGACTAACCATGCCATTGAACAGCCTGGACCATGCTTGATACCTGATATGGACCTCTCATTCTTTGTTTTTTAATCCATTGTTTTGAACATCCCATGAGAAAAAAAGTGCACCCCTTCTTTTTGTGTGACCTTCCAGATAGTGAACGACCCCTATTATAATTGTGGACACCTCCGATAGCTTCCTTTTCCTATCACTTCTGATTCTTTTCATTTTGTTTAAGGACATTGTGATCCAAACACTACCCCATTTCTACCCATGCAAAAATAGCATCTCACTTCCATGCCATCAACATCATTGTATTTACAGTTTGGTTTTATACAATTCATATCAATTAACTGGAGTGGATTCAGTTAGATGGATCAAATGGGCAGAATGTCATAGCCTCAAGATGAATTTAAGACTCCACAATAAATTCATTGTTTTGATGTTCTTGGAGTTATATTCCTCCAAAAATTCAAATGATTTTATTTGTCTGAATGTTTATTTTTTTTCATGGAAGAAAAAACAAACAAACCCAGAGCCAGAATCAGTTTCCTGTTTTTGCCCAGAAAATCAGGCAAAATCAGTCAGTGTGCATCTCCAGCACAATAATACATGGCAGTGTCAGAAGCTGACATGGAGTTCAACTGAAGGGAATATTCATTCTTACAGTTGTCTGAAGCAATGGTGGTGCGGCTTTGAAGAGACGATGAGTACCATTTTGTACCATCATTGGGGTAGATTCTGGCAATCCATTCTAAGCCTTTCCCTGGAGGTTGACGGACCCAGTTCCAAGCATAGCTACTATCAGTGATGGAAACACCAGTAACTTTACAGAGCAAATTGAGGTTTTGTCCTGGTCTTACAGTTCCAGGCCCCGATGATACAAGTTGAACCTCAGCAAGGGACCCTAAAGAAGTAAGAGAAATAAAAATTACAATTCATCTACCTCGGAAAAAAAAATAATATTGTCGGTTTCTGTAAAATTATGTACTCACATTTTGGCATGGCTATCAGAAAAAAGAAAACCAGACAGTAATTCATAATGGTTCCTTTAACAAATTTCCTTCAATTCAACGTTTAGACTTTGGAGAAAATATGGCCATCAATCAGAGAGTTCTGCTTTTAAAGGAGAACACCTGATGATATTTGCATATATCAGTGGGCTATAAAAGAGATCTTTGAAAGCAAGGTGAGCTTGTATTCTATAGGATTGTCTGGAGAAAGACTCCCTCCCTCCCTCCCTTCCATCCTTCCTTCCTTCAACAAATCACAATACAAAACTATTTTTCATCCTTGTAGTACAAGTCTGTTTTTCGCAGTGTTACAGTCCTATTGCTTTATTGCTTGCTTGCTTCCTTTCTTCCTTCCTCTCCCTCCCTCCCTCCCTCCCTCCTTTCCTTCCTTCCTTCCTTCCTTCCTTCCTTCCTTCCTTCCTTCCTTCCTTCCTTCCTTCCTTCCTTCCTTCCTTCCTTCCTTCCTTTATTTATATTATACTATATACCTCATCTCTTGGCCTTTTTCAACTGTACAATAAAACCATATAATTATATTAATAAAACATAGCCTAAAAACTGAATGAAAAACAAGCTAAAATTTTCCTGGAAAAGTAAATCAAGTTAAAGTTTGAAGGCAAGGAAGTTTACAGTCCAGGAGGGATATGCTCTGGCTCCCAACCATCCCCATAGCTGCAACATAAATTTAGGCCCCTATGCTAATAGGCAAAGTTAGGTCTTAACACATTTGGAAAAAGTGGAAGAATGGGGAGGTTTCCTTCAACTATCTGGAGAAGTTATTAATAATGTGGGGGGGGGGGAGACCTCATCCTAGATCCTGTCAGTCAATATTCCCTTTCCAATGGAAATGCAGCATGCCCTCCCTGGTTGTCTTGGGTGCAAAAGGAGGATATAATTGGTACAAGATTCCTCATGGATCCATGAAGGGTTTTAAAGGTGAAAACCCATCCATTATATTGCACTTGGAAAACGTGTGAATGTTCCATTGAATGGAAAAGATAAATGATAGATAAATAGATTAGATTAGATTAGATTAGATTAGATTAGATTAGATTAGATTAGATTAGATTAGATTAGATTAGATTGAGATGGATGGATGGATAGATAGATAGATAGATAGATAGATAGACAGACAGACAGACAGACAGACATATGGGAGATAAATACTTAGACAGGAAAGATGCCCTCTTTATATTGAAGTGCAACATTCAGTGCAAATATGGCTAACATTTTAAAAATGAACCAAAACTACAGTATAGGTTTTTCCCTTTAACAGTAAAGTGCATGAGATGGTTCACTTAGGGTTTGTAACACACACACATACATACACAGCTTTGCAGCAGAGTTTATTTTAAGAAGGATTGTTTTGGAGACAGACTATTTCACAAAACCTCTGATACCCATCATTTTTCACAAGGAATGGCTTTTTTGAATTTCTCATTTCCTACTTTTTCATATCTTGTGACCATAATTATCTGAGGACCTCAAGTTAGAGTTAAGGTTTCTTGGTTAACACTATTAACCAAGAGATTTTTTCTTTTACTCATCCATTGACCATTGAAACAAAGACATGAATATGACATTTTCTCCTATTCCAAAGATCTCAATAATTCCAGTTTGATATAGGGGCTTTAGCTTATGCCTCTGTTGTAAGAAGTGAGAAAGAAAGAAAAATAAGAAAATTGTATCATGAAATTCTGAAACGTTCGAGCTGAAAGTGAGCTTAAAGGTAAAACAGCCCAGCTCTGTATTTGGGGTGAGATCCTACTCTAGCTCCTCTGACAGATACTAGAGAAGACCACTAGTGAAAGAAGACTAACCATGCCATTGAACAGCCTGGACCATGCTTGATACCTGATATGGACCTCTCCTTCTTTGTTTTTTAATCCATTGTTTTGAACATCCCACGAGAAAAAAAATGCACCCCTTCTTTTTGTGTGACCTTCCAGATAGTGAACGACTCCTATTATAACTGTGGACACCTCCGATAGCTTCCTTTTCCTATCACTTCTGATTCTTTTCATTTTGTTTAAGGACATTGTGATCTAAACACTACCCCATTTCTACCCATGCAAAAATAGCATCTCACTTCCATGCCATCAACATCATTGTATTTACAGTTTGGCTTTATACAATTCATATCAATGAACTGGAGTGGATTCAGTTAGATGGATCAAATGGGTAGAATGTCATAGCCTCAAGATGAATTTAAGACTCCACAATGAATTCATTGTTTTGATGCTCTTGGAGTTATATTCCTCTAAAAATTCAAATGATTTTATTTGTCTGAATGTTTATTTTTTTTCATGGAAGAAAAAAAAAAAACCCCAGAGCCAGAATCAGTTTCCTGTTTTTGCCCAGAAAATCAGGCAAAATCAGTCAGTGTGCATCTCCAGCACAATAATACATGGCAGTGTCAGAAGCTGACATGGAGTTCAACTGAAGAGAATATTCATTCTTGGGATTGTCTGAAGTAATGGTGGTGCGGCTTTGAAGAGAAGATGAAAACCATTTGCTCCCATCATAGGGGTAGATTCTGGCTATCCATTCTAAGCCATTCCCTGGAGGCTGACGGACCCAACTCCAAGCATAGCTACTACTAGTGATGGAGACACCAGTAACTTTACAGAGCAAATTGAGGTTTTGTCCTGGTCTTACAGTTCCAGGCCCCGATGATACAAGTTGAACCTCAGCAAGGGACCCTAAAGAAGTAAGAGAAATAAAAATTACAATTCATCTACCTCGGAAAAAGAAATAATATTGTCGGTTTCTGTAAAATTATGTACTCACATTTTGGCATGGCTATCAGAAAAAAGAAAACCAGACAGTAATTCATAATGGTTCCTTTAACAAATTTCCTCCAATTCAACGTTTAGACTTTGGAGAAAATATGGCCATAAATCAGAGAGTTCTGCTTTTAAAGGAGAACACCTGATGATATTTGCATAAATCAGTGGGCTATAAAAGAGATCTAAGAAAGCAAGGTGAGCTTGTATTCTATAGGAGAGTCTGGAGAAAGACTCCCTCCCTCCCTTCCTTCCATCCTTCCTTCCTTCAACAAATCACAATACAAAACTATTTTTCATCCTTGTAGCACAAGTCTGTTTTTCACAGTGTTACAGGCCTATTCCTTTATTTATTGCTTGCTTGCTTGCTTGCTTCCTCCCTCCCTCCCTCCCTCCCTCCCTTCCTTCCTTCCTTCCTTTCTTCCTTCCTTTCTTCCTTCCTTCCTTCCTTCCTTTATTTATATTATACAATACACCTCATCTCTTGGCCTTCTTCAATTGTACAATAAAACCATATAATTATATTAATAAAACATAGCCTAAAAACTGAATGAAAAACAAGCTAAAATTTTCCTGAAAAGTAAATCAAGTTAAAGTTTGAAGGCAAGGAAGTTTACAGTCCAGGAGGGATATGCTCTGGCTCCCAACCATCCCCATAGCTGCAAAATTTAGGCCCCTAATGTAGATCCGTTTGCTCTATAAACAAACTGATGTTGATCAAAGGAGGGCGGGAGGCAGTCTCTGATGTGCTGTGAAACTAGTCGCTCAAAAACCTTCAGGATGGAGCTTGTTAACGCTATGGGCCTATAGTCATTGAGAGTGTTTATATTTTTTTTCTTGGGAACAGGGATGATGGTTGCAGCCTTCAGGCATTGTGGGATGATGGTGTAAGAGGAAAACATGAATAAAACCCGTTGTGTATTGTGTAACTGTGACTCAAACCTCAAAACTGCAAGTTGATACTTTTCTAACTATACAAGGGAGAGTTGAAACATTGAACAATCACACGTTGTGCTCTGGGAAAATGTGTACCTGTTAGAAAGCATCTAACTTCCTGATGTCCCATATTAGGTGATGAATTGTATACTGAAATTCAATAGGTGGATTGTAAACCAAGTCATCATAGGATGGGGTGGTAGGTTAAGGTATAAAATGGAATGCAAATTTTGCTCTGGGTTCCTCCCATCTGCCAGGGCAGGAATCCGTTTCTGCAGAAATGCTACAATAAAACTGTTTTCCTTGGATTAAAATCGAATCTTTGGTGGTCTTTCAAGCCCCCACCGCACAATTTGGCAAGCCAGCCAGGAGCCTCAATGGTGGTCTTCCAGAAGCTGGGGACTAGGTAAGTAGTGGCCATGACCTCCCGTTGAGAGGTGCCTCCTCCCCGAATTCTGGTCAACTCCAGAGGTGACTGAAAATCCAGATGATCCTCTGAAACAGCATTTTGCCGGCTGATAGTCTGGGACTGTTGAAAAGGAGAATAGAGGAAAGCCTGAGTTGGTGACGCCCACACATCCACTACCTCGGAGGTCTGGAGTGATTAGGTAAAACTTGTTTCTTTCTTTCATTTGAAAAAGATTAGAGGAGGGAATCCTTAACTCTCAGGAGAGAATCCAGCGCTTGCTGGAGGATCAGACTGGTTAGTCAAGTAAGGAAGTGATGGGAAAGGGACACAGTAAGGGATTGGGGGATCCAGGAAGGGATTATCCAGAGTTAGAAACTGAATCAGATGGCAGGAAACCAATACCCAGAGATTCGCCTTTGGGACAGCTGCTCCAGCAGTGATTCTCCCCGAATCTGAAACACTTTACAAAAGACTTGGAGAAGAAACATATGATCTACCTTAGTATAAACCGGTGGTCAAAATACCCTCTAATTGATCCGAAATTCCCATACCACTGGGCTGTGGACAGGGAGACCAGTATTTATTGGATAAATCAATTAAAAGAATACATAATTAGACATAAGATGAATTTGCAATTACCATATATTGAGGTGTGGTTTCATGTAAATTTTGAAGGTCTGACCCACCGGCGGGACAATATTGCACAAAGCAGAATGAAGAGGGATCGGATGAATATTTGTATAAGACACATCCGTTGCCCCCTCCAATTCTGCAGGCTCCGGTAGCGCTTAACATACTGGTAGACCAAGCAGCGGTGATTCCTCTGCCGCCATCATCCCCTCCCTCTCAGCAGCCGCCCCCATATAGACCGCTGCTGAGAGAACTGCGTCAACTTGAACAAAACGTGAAAAACTTGCCTTTTCCGGAACAACCTCAGGCATCTGCCTTTCCCCTCCGTGAAGTCCCGAATGGAGTAAATGCCCAGGGAAACGCGGTTTCAATGTATGCGATGTTTCCAATTAAGGCAAGTGAACTCCCAAGACTTCACGAAAATGCCAATAATGTGTCAGAACAGTTAGAGTTGTTTTTGGGACCAAATGATTACACGTATCCGGAATTGATGTATGTTTTGGGACATCTATTCACCCCAGAAGAAAGGGATTTGATTAGACAAGGGGCTATAGAAGTCTGGCACAGATCGCAACTGGGGAATGATAATGCGGTTGCTGGAGATGTGAAATTCCCATTGGCCACTCCTGATTGGGACATACAAAATGAGGAGCATAGACGGAATATGCGGGACCTTAAAACAATGATATTAAATGGTATCAAAATTGCTGTGCCACAGGGGAGGAATTTAACCAAAGCCTTTGAAGTAACACAAGGCAAAGATGAATCCCCTGGTGACTATTGTACAAAGTTGAGGGAAAGTCTGGTAAAATACTCTGGAGTAGACCCAAGCACACCTGCATTTGAATCCATGCTGAAAATGCAGTTTGTGACTGGGGCCTGGCCAGATATTCAGAAGAAAATTCAAAAATTAGATAATTGGGGTGCAGTTGGAATGATAGATCTCCTGAAAACCGCTCAACAAGTATTTGTCAACAGGGATACTGTGAAAACCAGACAGAAATCTCAAATGATGTTGGCTACAATGCAGGCTGCAGCTAAGAATGAGGTGAAAAAAAGTGTGGATTGTGTAAGGGAAGCAATGGGAGGCCAGGGTGAGAGAAGGTGAGGTGGAATGCAAGGAGGTTTCAGAGGAAGATATTTCAGAGGGATGGGAATGAGACAGCCTGGAATGGATAGAAGCTGCTTTAGGTGTGGGAAGGAAGGACATTTTGCGCACGAGTGTCCTACCAACCAAAGGGAGAGGAGTTATGCATTGTATGATGATTAGGGCTGTTCCGGCTCCTTTAAGAGGACCTGCAGGGAGCCATTGGTAAACATTTTAGTGGGTCCTAACCATCAGGAACAACTGTTCCTGATAGACACTGGCACAAGCTGGACTTCTGTGTGTGACCCGATAAAGGGTGCACATAGATCAAGGAAAATGATAAAAGTAGTGGGGGTGAGTGGAAAATCACAGGATTTGAGGGTGTTTGAACAAATCAGACTGGAAATGAATGAAGTGGTGACTGAGGCTGAAGTGTTGTATAGTCCTGATTCTGGAGTGAATTTGCTAGGGAGAGATCTGTTGCCTGTGTTTGGTACCCAGCTGTGGGATACTGGGAAGGGAGTAAGGATGTGGTAGATGACTGTGGAAGACGAGAGGGCAATTTCAGATGAGGTTTGGACAGGAGAAGAGAAGGTAGAGTGAATGAACATTCAGCCGATCAAAATTCAAGTGCAGCCTGGGGTGACAAATCTTTGGACATCACAATATCCAATGAGTAGAAGGGGGAGAGAGGGGTTGAAGCCTGTGATTGATAAATTGTTGAAACAGGGCATGTTGGAGCCTACTATCTTACCTTTTAATTCTCCAATGCTTGCTATATTGAAGAAGGATGGGAAACATAGATTGGTTTTGAACTTTAGGAGGATCAATAGCATAGTGGTTCCCAGATTCCCGGTGGTTCCCGACCCCTATACTATCTTGGGACGAATCCCTCCTAAAGACAAATGGTTTACTGTGATAGATCTGAAGGATGCTTTCTGGGCGTGCCCCCTTGAGGAAAGAAGTAGAGACCTGTTTGCATTTGAATGGAATGATCCTGAGAGTGGAAGGAAACAGCAACTAAGGTGGACAGTACTCCCCCAGGGATATACTGAGTGCCCTTTGTTGTTTGGACAGGCTTTGGAAGAGAAGTTAGTGTCTTTTGAGAAAGGGAAAGGGATCACATTGATTCAGTATGTGGATGATATGTTGCTGATTGGGGAGAAAGAGAAAGAGGTTAGAGCAGCATCTGTGGCTTTGTTAAATTGGCTGAAGCAGCAAGGATTGACAGTTTCAAGGGAAAAGATCCAATTTGTGGAAAGGAAGGTGAAATATTTGGGGCATTATATTCAGCAGGGGGTGAGGTCCCTTGATCCTGAGAGGGTGAAAGGGATCATGAGCTTGGCTCCTCCCAGAAATAAGACGGAAGTCAGGAAAGCCCTTGGGTTGCTGGGGTATTGAAGAGTCTGGGTGGACCAATACACTGTGTTACCCCAATTCCTGCACAGGAAGTTGGTAGGGAAAGGAGAGAGTATAGAATGGTTAGAGGGAGATGATGAGAAGTGGGAGGATTTAAAGAAGGCACTGTCATCTGCACCGGTTTTGGCTTTGCCCAATTTGAAGCTCCCATTTCATCTGTATGTTTCAGCAGCCCAGGGAACAGCACTAGGAGTGTTGGCACAGAAGGGGGGGCAGTACCAGCCCATCGCCTTTCTGAGCAAGACTTTGGAGCCGGTAGTAAGGGGATGGCCAATCTGTGTGCAGGCTGTGGCTGCTACAGCTATGTTGGTAGTAGAGAGCAAGAAATTAATTTAACCTTTGGAGGGGCCCTGGTGGTTCATTCTCCTCATCAGGTTACTTCTGTGCTAAGTCAGTTGGCAACAACCTGGTTGACAGAAGGACAGATTCTCAAATATGAGACCATTTTGAGAACCAGCCCTGATGTAGTGATTGGGACAGATAGGAATTTGAACCCAGCTGAATTTTTAGAAGGAAGAAGGCAGGAATGGAAGGCTGAAGACCATGATTGTTTGTTGCAAGTAGATTTGATGACAAAGGTGAGGGAGGATCTGGAAGAGACTGCTTTGAAAGATGGGGAGAGATGGTTTGTGAATGGATCAAGTAGGGTTGAGGAAGGAAAAAGGAAGTCAGGATTTGCAGTCATGACAGGAGAAGGGTAGGTCATAGAAAAAGGCTCCCTTCCTTCTTCATGGTCTGCACAAAAGTGCGAATTGTTTGCTTTGAAGAGAGCCTTGGAATTGGCTGAAGGAATTGATGTGACAATTTGGACTAATTCCAAATACGCCTGGGGTGTAGTCCATACCTTTGGTAAGATCTGGCAGGGGAGGGGTTTTTATTAGGGCTGATGGGAAACAAGTTGAACAATTACAGCTTGTGGAACAGGTTCTGGGGGCCCTGCAACTGCCAAATCAAGTGTCAATAGTACATGTGAATGCTCATCAGAAAGGGAATACCCCAGAGGTAGTTGGAAACAGGTGGGCAGACAAATGGGAAAAAGAAGCGGCAGGGGAGGTGGAACTGGTAATGGTATCAATTCCCTTGTTGAAAGTAGAGGAGGATGAGAATTGGAAGCCAGAGGGAAAAGAGAAAGATGAGTTGCAAGGAGAAGGGTGCATACTAACAGAGAATGGGTGGAGAACATCAGAAGGGGTGAAAGTCATCTCCAGGGATGTAATGAAGGAAATTCTAGAAAAAGTACACGAAGGGGGACACTGGGGAATGGAGGCATTGGTGATGGCTGTAAAACCAGATTTCTGGAGCCCCAAAATGTGGACATTAGCTCAGAGCATTTGCTGGAAGTGCTTGATCTGCCTTAAGGTAAACAAAAAGGCAGCAAGGAAGAAAGAAAAGGGGGGAAGACCTTTGGTTAGTTGGCCATTTCAAAGAACTCAGATTGATTTCACAGAGCTCCCAGAAAAGGGGGGATGGAAGTATTGCTGGTTAAAGACCAATTAACAGGATGGGTAGAGGCATATCCCACCAGAAGGGCAACAGCCCCCACGGTAACCAAGATCTTGTTAGAACAAATTATCCCCAGATATAGCATGATGAAAGCAATTGATTCAGATAGAGGAAAACACTTTACACAAAAAGTTTTGCAGTCAGTGATGGCTGCAATTGGGGTGAAATGGGATTTGCATACCCCTTGGCATCCGGAGGCCAATGGCCGGGTGGGGAGAGCTAATGGCGAGTTGAAGAAACACCTGACCAAGCTCCAATTGGAAAATGGATTGCCTTGGGCAAAGAATCTGCCCCTGTCACTCCTTAGAATTAGAACACGCCCAAGGAAAGACACAGGAGTCTCCCCTTTTGAAATGTTAATGGGGCGACCCTACCTGGCCAAACTGGGAAATCCTTCACCTGAATTTAAAAATTTGTTTCTGAGAAAATATTTGCAGGCACTGTCCAGGTCTTTGTTTTCTCTTTATAAACAGGGATTGTTGGCACAACGACCACCACTTGCGGGAAGCCAACACCCCTATGAAGTTGGAGATTGGATCCTAGTAAAGACTTGGAAAAGTGAGAAGCTGCAACCTAGCTGGGCCCACACCAGGTGCTGTTGACAACTGAATCTGCAGTTCGCACTCGAGAAGGAGGCAGGACGCATTACAGCAGAGTCAAGAAGGCTCCAGATCCAAATTCTACATGGAGGACAGTTCCAGAGGACGCTCAGCCGCTGAAGCGCACCTTAAAAAGATGAAGAAGATTGGACCCTGGACTGAGCTAACCACCTTGACGATAGTACTGATGATTGCATCAGGAGGACAGACTCCATATATTGGACCAGCTGGAAACTTGGGGACAGATTTATGGGAAGACAATACATACATGAAGGATTTGAAGAAGGTATCACAAGCATTGAACATAACTAACTGCTGGATGTACATGCACATGTCAGGGAAGACAGGGGAGGGTTTAACATTACATGCAATCCCACTAAGTCAACAGGATTTGAGACCAAAGGGACATAAATTTGAACAGGCTCCTATGAAAAGAAACCTATCCGGGAAGGTATTTGTCCATTTGAGAGAAAAAGCATATGTGTGTTTCAAGAGAAATGTATCCAAAGGAGTGGATTTGGGTGATTGGGAAAAATGCAACAAAACTTTTGATATGCCATCATCTTGTAGTAACTACAGTTATTCTAACCCTCATCATAAATTGAGTTATTTTAATCACGACCAATATCAGATGTGTATGTATTTTGAAGATATAATCAATTGGACTCGGACTTTGAATCAAAGGTATGCCATGGAAAATTTTAGGTGGGTGTTGTGTGGGAAACATGCGTATAAAGAAATGCCACCACGTTGGAGTAGGATTTGTACAATGGGATACGTGATACCAGTAATATATAAATTGAATACCTTACCCCAGGGACAAAAGAGAAATCAGGAACAAAAGAGAAATCAGTTCAGGACTGGGGGGAAGGTTGAAAACACAGTTAGCATGGGGAATGCTGGCACCGTTGGGAGTAGCCATGAATTATAGAGATTTACATATCCTGAATAACTTTACAGTAGCTATGTTTAATGATACTATCAAGACAATCAAAATGTTCAACATGGAACTTTCTGAAGTTCGGAAAGTGGCTTTGCAAAATAGATATGCATTAGACATTGTATTAGCTGCAAAAGGGTGTGTGTGTGCTTTAATTCATTCACATTGCTGTGTATATAGCCATGATTTCCAACCCAATATTACAAAAGCAGTGCAAATGATGGAGGAACGCATTCGTTCTAATCCATTATTACAAGGAGGTGATTCCTCATTTCCAGATCTGTGGGGGGCATTATGGTCTTGGCTTCCTAGCACTGCTTGGTTGAGATCTACAATCATGGGAGTTATATTAATTATTATGTGCTGTGTGATGTTGTGTTCTTGTATTCAGTGTCTCCCTGGTGTAATAGCAATGTGTGGAAAATTAAGGAAAACTGTAGTTTCAAGATCTGAGAAGCAAGAGGAAGAACCTCTGATGATGTTTCAGAAGGAGATGGCTCTGAAAGAGGCTGGGGATCTGTTGCGTGAGTTTGAGTCAAGAATGTAAGAAGAAAAGGGGGGAATTGTAAGAGGAAAACATGAATTAAATCCATTGTGTATTGTGTAACTGTGACTCAAACCTCAAAACTGCAAATTGGTACTTTTCTAACTATACAAGGAAGAGTTGAAACGTTGAACAATCACACGTCGTGCTCTGGGAAAATGTGTACGTGTTAGGAAGCATCTAACTTCCTGATGTCCCATATGAGTTGATGAATTGTATACTGAAATTCAATAGGTAGATTGTAAACCAAGCCATCATAGGATGGGGCAGTAGGTTAGGGTATAAAATAGAATGCAAATTTTGCTCTGGGTTCCTCCCATCTTCCAGGGCAGGAAACCCGTTTCTGCAGAAATGTTACAATAAAACTGTTTTCCTTGGATTAAGATCGAATCTTTGGTGGTCTTTCAAGCCCCCACCGCACAATGGCATGTGTTAAAGATAGATTGAACAGCTCTGTGAGTATTTCTGCCAACTGGTCTGCACACGCTTTAACTACTGCACCAGGAATGCCATCAGGCCCTGCAGCATTCCTGAAATTTACTGCTCTCAGTGTTTTCCTCACCTCATGCACCTGAAGAGAGAGAGGTGCAGCATCATAGTCCTTGTGAGGCAGTATGTCCAGGTTCTTGGTGGTCTCAAAGCATGCAAAAAAGCTGTTTAGCTCCTCTGCGAGAGTTCTACTGCTCTCGCTGTTTGTTCGACCCTGGTCTTTATCGTGGTTCAGGGCCTTTATCTCCCTCCACATCTGCCTTGGTCACTATCAGTAAAATGGCCCCCGACCTTCCACCTATAAATCTCCTTAGAATGTTTGATGCCCCTTCTCAGCTCAGTTCTGGCAGGGCTGTACTGTGAGGTGACACCTGCTCTAAAAGCCAGGTCACGGGCCCTGATCAGAGCCTGGACTTTACTGGTCACCCAGGATTTCCTGTTTGGGAAGGTCCATATGCATTTCTCCACAGTGACAATTTCTACGCAGGTCTTCATGTAGAAAAGCACAGTCTCTGTTTATGGCTCGAAGTCCTGTTGTTTGAAAATGCTCCAATCTGTGCAGGCCAAACAATGCTGAAGTTGGGAGAGGGCATTTTCAGGCAAGCATCTAATAGTTTGACTGTTAGGATTTGTTCTCTTCCTAAGGGGAGTGTAGGCTGGTAGTAAAGCAATGTGAAATGGTCTGGTGTCCTACGTGGGGAAGAAGTTTTGTTCTATAAGCATGCTTAATCTTTGAATACACATGATCAGTTATGTTTTTTCCTGGGTTGGGCATGTTTAACATGTTGGTAAAGTTTGGGGAGCACAGGTTTTAGGCATGCTCTGTTGAAATCCCCAGCAGTGATGTGAACGCCCTCAGGATGAACTCTTTGTTGTGTGGTAATTATGTCTTGAAGGTGACTGAGCGTCATGCTAACATTAGCATCTGGATGTAAATTTACAGCAGTGAAGGTAACTACTGTTAGCTCCTGTGGCAGATAAAACAGTCTACACTGAACAGTCATGGTCTCTAAATCTGATGAGCACTGGCTGTTTATTATTTTGCTGTTTGTGCACCAGTCTTTATGTACATAAATAATCAGTCCTCCTCCCCTTCTTTTACTGGAGGCTATATTGCGATCTTGACAGTACAATGTTTGGTCCGCTAGCTCCATTGTAGCATCAGGGATTTGCGGGTGCAGCCAGGATTCTGTGATGATTAGTAGACAGCACTCACGAATTGCAGCACTCAAACTAAGAAGTATGATTTTAAAGGAGAACACCCTATGATATTTGTATAAATCAGTGGGCTAAAAAGGAGATATTAGAAAGCAAGATGAGCTTGTATTCTAGAGGAGATTCATCCCTCCCTTCCTTCATCAGATCACAATGCAATTGAATTCTACTGCATAGTGGAGTATTAATGCAATTTCAAGGGGTTTCAATTCAATGTATAGAATGTGAAGGATGTGCGTTTGTGTTTATTTTCATATGAATGTGCAGCATCTAAAATAGTCAACACAGTTCTAGGTTGTATAAACAGAGGGATAAAATCAAGATCACATGAAGTGTTAATACCAATTTATAAGGCCACACTTGGAATACTGCATTCAGTTCTGGTTGGCACGATGTAAAGAAGAAATTGAGACACTAGAAAGAATGCAGAGGAGAGCAACAAAGATGATAACGGGATGCGAGGACAAAACATGTGAAGAAATTGTGGTCCAAGCTCTACCCATTTCTACTCATGTAGTGAGCTGAAAAAAAGCATCTCATTTCCACACCATCAAGATTGTGTTTACTGGAGGGCTGGGATTCTACCAGTTCAAACCACTTCTATAGAACCAGTTGTCATGATTCTTTGCGGTTAGGAGAACTGGCAAATCATCCCACTGGCTGGCCCCACCCCTCTCCACTTGGACAACCAACCTGAAATGATGTAGGGTTTCCTGCCTGAGCAGGGAGTTGGACTAGAACAGTCATCACTAACTGGTGGGCCATAGCCTCATAAGTTGCTATTTTTCCTTTTTTTTCATCTGACCATCAGCTGTTCTTTTAAGCAGAGCTGAAACTTCCTTAGGCCTGAAACTTCCATTATTCAGTGCTGACTCATGTAGCCGATGGCAGAAAGATAGATCTCTGTGTGAATTTGTGATTCTGTGAGCAATTCAATCTGCGTGCCTGCTTTGCCTGATTTGGGGTAAAAGTTTCTCTTTTTTTATAAAAATATCAATATTTACATAATATTTACATACAAGCCATGCCCAGCCAGTCACATGTCCCCCAAGCCACCCCCACAAATTAGGCCATGCCCACAAAACTGGTTGTTAAGAAAGTTGAATCCCACCCCTGCCTCTGTGTGTTTCTGGGTGGGTGGGTGAGAGAGAGAGAGAGAGAAGGAGAGGGAGGGAGAGAGGTTAGATCAGATCTCCCTCTCTCTCTCACCAATGTCAGCAAGTCACCATCAGTCAAAATTCATATTAGTGGTCTCTGGGATTTAAAATTATGATTTTGGTGGTCCAAAAGGTTGGTGACCACTGGATTAGAAGACCTCCAAGACTGCTTTCTTACTCAGATGGAGTTCATCTAAGAGAGACCTTTATAGATAATCTTCTCTTTCCTTTGATATATGGTAGAAATGAAAAGTAATGGAAAATATTATTTGAAGAATATCTCTTATTGCAATTAGTCTCGAAATTATATGGTTTTGTTGGTACATGTGTTCATAAACCTTAATTAGTGTTGGAAAAGAGGTAAAAGCTGTTACTTCTGATATTTCACTCTCTTTGCACATGACACATCACTAGTTTCCTCAGATATCCCAAAATTTACTTCAGATGGATTAATTGGGTAGAATGTCA
This sequence comes from Hydrophis major, assembly GCA_033807585.1. NCBI lineage: Eukaryota > Metazoa > Chordata > Lepidosauria > Squamata > Elapidae > Hydrophis > Hydrophis major. The sequence goes on from CM066343.1 coordinate 6,291,301, forward strand.
TAGTCTCAAGATGAATTTAGGACTCAAACGTGAGTCCTTTATTTTGATGTTTTTCTTGGAGTTATATTCCTCCCAAAATTCAAATGACTTCACTTGTCTGAATGTTGATCTGAATGTTAAACACTGTTCTGTATTAACATATTCTAAATATTAACTTCTGATTGGCCCACACATACAGCATTATGAATGGTCAACTAACCGGCAGTGATTGGTCTGCCAAGAATCAACCGCAATTGGCCGAGCCAATCGTGGGAGATTTAAGGACCTGTCATTGACCGGCGAGCCATGAGCAATCCCTATATGAAAGGCTGCCGCAGCTCCAAGATCTTGTACAGATTTATACATGAAATAAAGAGCTTGAAGTACACTGCTCTCGCGTCTCTTTCATACCCCATCTAACAAACACAGTCAGAATCAGTTTCCTGTTTTTGCCCAGAAGAGAAGGCAGGATCAGTCACTGTGCATCTCTGGCACAATAATACATGGCAGTGTCAGAAGCTGACATGGAGTTCAACTGAAGGGAATATTCATTCTTAGAGTTGTGGTGGTGTAGCTTTGAAGAGAAGATGAGGACCATTTCCCCCCATTATTGGGGTAGACTCTTGCTATACATTCTAAGCCTTTCCCTGGAGGCTGACGGACCCAGTTCCAAGCATAGCTACTATCAGTGATGGAAACACCAGTAACTTTACACAGCAAATTGAGATTTTGTCCTGGTCTTACAATTTCATGCCCCAATGATACAAGTTGAACCTCAGCAAGGGACCCTAAAGAAGTAAGAGAAATAAAAATTACAATTCATACCTCAGAAAAACAAATAATATTGTTGGTTTCTGTAAAATTATGTTCTCACATTTTGGCATGGCTATCAGAAAAAAGAAAACCAGACAGTAATCCATTATGGTTCCTTAAACAAATTTCCTCCAATTCAATGTTTAGACTTTGGAGAAAATATGGCAATCAATCAGAGAGTTCTGTTTTTAATGGAGAACACCTGATGATATTTGCATAAATCAGTGGGCTATAAAAGAGATCTTAGAAAGCAAGGTGAGCTTGTACTCTTTAAAAGAATCTGGATTAAGACTTCCTCCCTTCCTCCCTTCCATCTTTCCTTCCTTCATCAAAGCACAATACAAAACCATTTTTCATCCTTGTAGCACAAGTCAGTTTTTCACCGTGTTACATCAGCCTATTGTTTATTTACTGCTTGCTTGCTCCCTTCCTCCCTCCCTCCCTTCCTTCCTTCCAGTTTACAGCCTGTATACTGAATGAAAAACAAGCTAAAATTTTCCTGGAAAAGTAAATCAAGTTAAAGTTTGAAGGCAAGGAAGTTGACAGGCCAGAAGGGCTATGCTCTGGCTCCCAACAATCCCCATAGCTGCAACATAAATTTAGGCCCCTATGCTAATAGGCAAAGTTAGGTCTTAACACATTTGGAAAAAAATGGAAGAATGGGAAGGTTTTCCTCAGCTATCTGGATAAGTTATTCATAAAGTGGGGGGTGGGAGAACACCTCATCATAGATCCTGTTAGACAAAATTCCAATCCAATGGAAATTCAGCATGCCCTCCCTGGTTGTCTTGGGTGCAGATTCCTCAGGTATCCATGAAGGTTTTAAAGGTGATAACCCATCCATTGTATTGCACTTGGAAAACATGTGAATGTTCCATTGGATGTAAAAGATAGATGATAGATAAATAGATTAGATTAGATTAGATTAGATTAGATTAGATTGAGATAGATAGATAGATAGAGAGAGAGAGAGAGAGAGAGAGAGAGAGAGAGAGAGAGAGAGAGAGAGAAAGAGAGAGAGAGAGAGAGAGAGAGATAGATAGATAGATAGATAGATAGATAGATAGATAGATAGATAGATAGATAGATAGATAGATAGATAGGTTTTTCCCTTTAACAGTAAAGTACATGAGATAGTTCACTTAGGGTTTGTAACACACATGCACATACATGGCTTTGCAGGAGAGTATATTTTAAGAAGGATTGTTTTGGAAACAGACTATTTCACAAAACCTCTGATATCTATCATTTTTCACAAGGAATGGCTTTTTTGAATTTTTCATTTCCTACTTTTTCATATCTTGTGACCATAATTATCTGAGGACCTCAAGTTAGAGTTAAGATTTCTTGGTTAACCCTACTAACCTCAGCAAGGGACCCTAAAGAAGTAAGAGAAATAAAAATTACAATTCATCTACCTCGGAAAAAAAAATAATATTGTCGGTTTCTGTAAAATTATGTACTCACATTTTGGCATGGCTATCAGAAAAAAGAAAACCAGACAGTAATTCATAATGGTTCCTTAAACAAATTTCCTTCAATTCAACGTTTAGACTTTGGAGAAAATATGGCCATCAATCAGAGAGTTCTGCTTTTAAAGGAGAACACCTGATGATATTTGCATAAATCAATGGGCTATAAAAGAGATCTTAGAAAGCAAGGTGAGCTTGTATTCTATAGGATTGTCTGGAGAAAGACTCCCTCCCTCCCTTCCTTCCATCCTTCCTTCCTTCAACAAATCACAATACAAAACTATTTTTCATCCTTGTAGCACAAGTCTGTTTTTCGCAGTGTTACAGTCCTATTGCTTTATTGCTTGCTTGCTTGCTTGCTTCCTTCCTCCCTCCCTCCCTCCCTCCCTCCCTCCCTCCCTTCCTTCCTTCCTTCCTTTATTTATATTATACTATATACCTCATCTCTTGGCCTATTTCAACTGTACAATAAAACCATATAATTATATTAATAAAAAATAGCCTAAAAACTGAATGAAAAACAAGCTAAAATTTTCCTGGAAAAGTAAATCAAGTTAAAGTTTGAAGGCAAGGAAGTTTACAGTCCAGGAGGGATATGCTCTGGCTCCCAACCATCCCCATAGCTGCAACATAAATTTAGGCCCATATGCTAATAGGCAATGTTAGGTCTTAACACATTTGGAAAAAGTGGAAGAATGGGGAGGTTTCCTTCAGCTATCTGGAGAAGTTATTAATAATGTGGGGGGGGGAGACCTCATCCTACATCCTGTCAGTCAAAATTCCCTTTCCAATGGAAATGCAGCATGCCCTCCCTGGTTGTCTTGGGTGCAAAAGGAAGATATAATTGGTACAGGATTCCTCATGGATCCATGAAGGGTTTTAAAGGTGAAAACCCATCCATTATATTGCACTTGGAAAACGGGTGAATGTTCCATTGGATGGAAAAGATAAATGATAGATAAATAGATTAGATTAGATTAGATTAGATTAGATTAGATTAGATTAGAATAGATTAGATTGAGATGGATGGATAGATGGATGGATAGATAGATAGATAGATAGATAGATAGATAGATAGATAGATAGATAGATAGACAGACAGACAGACAGACAGACAGACAGACAGACAGACATATGGGAGATAAATACTTAGACAGGAAAGTTGCCCTCTTTATATTGAAGTGCAACATTCAGTGCAAATATGGCTAACATTTTAAAAATGAACCAAAACTACAGTATAGGTTTTTCCCTTTAACAGTAAAGTACATGAGATGGTTCACTTAGGGTTTGTAACACACACACATACATACACAGCTTTGCATGAGAGTTTATTTTAAGAAGGATTGTTTTGGAGACAGACTATTTCACAAAACCTCTGATACCCATCATTTTTCACAAGGAATGGCTTTTTTGAATTTCTCATTTCCTACTTTTTCATATCTTGTGACCATAATTATCTGAGGACCTCAAGTTAGAGTTAAGGTTTCTTGGTTAACACTATTAACCAAGAGATATTTTCTTTTACTCATCCATTGACCATTGAAACAAAGACATGAATATGACATTTTCTCCTATTCCAAAGATCTCAATAATTCCAGTTTGATATAGGGGCTTTAGCTTATGCCTCTGTTGTAAGAAGTGAGAAAGAAAGAAAAATAAGAAAATTGTATCATGAAATTCTGAAACTTTCGAGCTGAAAGTGAGCTTAAAGGAAAAACAGCCCAGCTCTGTATTCGGGGTGAGATCCTACCCTAGCTCCTCTGACAGATACTAGAGAAGACCACTTGAAAGAGTGAAAGAGGACTAACCATGCCATTGAACAGCCTGGACCATGCTTGATACCTGATGTGGACCTCTCATTCTTTGTTTTTTAATCCATTGTTTTGAACATCCCACGAGAAAAACAGTGCACCCCTTCTTTTTGTGTGACCTTCCAGATAGTGAACGACCCCTATTATAACTGTGGATACCTCCGATAGCTTCCTTTTCCTATCACTTCTGATTTGTTTTATTTTGTTTAAGGACATTGTGATCCAAACACTATCCCATTTCTACCCATGCAAAAATAGCATCTCACTTCCATGCCATCAACATCATTGTATTTACAGTTTGGCTTTATCAATGAACTGGAGTAGATTCAGTTAGATGGATCAAATGGGTAGAATGTCATAGCCTCAAGATGAATTTAAGACTCCACAATGAATTCATTGTTTTGATGTTCTTGGAGTTATATTCCTCCAAAAATTCAAATGATTTTATTTGTCTGAATGTTTATTTTTTTTCATGGAAGAAAAAAAAAACCCCAGAGCCAGAATCAGTTTCCTGTTTTTGTCCAGAAAATCAGGCAAAATCAGTCAGTGTGCATCTCTAGCACAATAATACATGGCAGTGTCAGAAGCTGACATGGAGTTCAACTGAAGAGAATATTCATTCTTGGGATTGTCTGAAGTAATGGTGGTGCGGCTTTGAAGAGAAGATGAAAACAATTTGCTCCCATCATAGGGGTAGATTCTGGCAATCCATTCTAAGCCTTTCCCTGGAGGTTGACGGACCCAGTTCCAAGCATAGCTACTACTAGTGATGGAAACACCAGTAACTTTACAGAGCAAATTGAGGTTTTGTCCTGGTCTTACAGTTCCAGGCCCTGATGATACAAGTTGAACCTCAGCAAGGGACCCTAAAGAAGTAAGAGAAATAAAAATTACAATTCATCTACCTCGGAAAATGAAATAATATTGTCGGTTTTTGTAAAATTATGTACTCACATTTTGGCATGGCTATCAGAAAAAAGAAAACCAGACAGTAATTCATAATGGTTCCTTAAACAAATTTCCTCCAATTCAACGTTTAGACTTTGGATAAAATATGGCCATCAATCAGAGAGTTCTGCTTTTAAAGGAGAACACCTGATGATATTTGCATAAATCAGTGGGCTATAAAAGAGATCTTAGAAAGCAAGATGAGCTTGTATTCTATAGGATTGTCTGGAGAAAGACTCCCTCCCTCCCTTCCTTACATCCTTCCTTCCTTCAACAAATCACAATACAAAACTATTTTTCATCCTTGTACCACAAGTCTGTTTTTCGCAGTGTTACAGGCCTATTGCTTTATTTATTGCTTGCTTGCTTGCTTCCTCCCTCCCTCCCTCCCTCCCTTCCTTCCTCCCTTCCTTCCTTCCTTCCTTCCTTCCTTCCTTTATTTATATTATACTATACACCTCATCTCTTGGCCTTTTTCAACTGTACAATAAAACCATATAATTATATTAATAAAACATAGCCTAAAAACTGAATGAAAAACAAGCTAAAATTTTCCTGGAAAAGTAAATCAAGTTAAAGTTTGAAGGCAAGGAAGTTTGCAGTCCAGGAGGGATATGCTCTGGCTCCCAACCATCCCCATAGCTGCAACATAAATTTAGGCCCCTAATGCTAATAGGCAAAGTTAGGTCTTAACACATTTGGAAAAAATGGAAGAATGGGGAGGTTTCCTTCAGCTATCTGGAGAAGTTATTAATATTGGGGGGGGGGGAGGAGAGAGACCTCATCCTAGATCCTGTCAGTCAAAATTCCCTTTCCAATGGAAATGCAGCATGCCCTCCCTGGTTGTCTTGGGTGCAAAAGGAAGATATAATTGGTACAAGATTCCTCATGGATCTATGAAGGGTTTTAAAGGTGAAAACCCATCCATTATATTGCACTTGGAAAACGTGTGAATGTTCCATTGGATGGAAAAGATAAATGATAGATAAATAGATTAGATTAGATTAGATTAGATTAGATTAGATTAGATTAGATTGAGATAGATGGATAGATAGATAGATAGATAGATAGATAGATAGATAGACAGACAGACAGACAGACAGACAGACAGACATATGGGAGATAAATACTTAGACAGGAAAGATGCCCTCTTTATATTGAAGTGCAACATTCAGTGCAAATATGGCTAACATTTTAAAAATGAACCAAAACTACAGTATAGGTTTTTCCCTTTAACAGTAAAGTACATGAGATGGTTCACTTAGGGTTTGTAACACACACACATACATACACAGTTTTGCATGAGAGTTTATTTTAAGAAGGATTGTTTTGGAGACAGACTATTTCATAAAACCTCTGATACCCATCATTTTTCACAAGGAATGGCTTTTTTGAATTTCTCATTTCCTACTTTTTCATATCTTCTGACCATAATTATCTGAGGACCTCAAGTTAGAGTTAAGGTTTCTTGGTTAACACTATTAACCAAGAGATATTTTCTTTTACTCATCCATTGACCATTGAAACAAAGACATGAATATGACATTTTCTCCTATTCCAAAGATCTCAATAATTCCAGTTTGATATAGGGGCTTTAGCTTATGCCTCTGTTGTAAGAAGTGAGAAAGAAAGAAAAATAAGCAAATTGTATCATGAAATTCTGAAACTTTCGAGCTGAAAGTCAGCTTAAAGATAAAACAGCCCAGCTCTGTATTCGGGGTGAGATCCTACTCTAGCTCCTCTGACAGATACTAGAGAAGACCACTAGTGAAAGAGGACTAACCATGCCATTGAACAGCCTGGACCATGCTTGATACCTGATATGGACCTCTCATTCTTTGTTTTTTAATCCATTGTTCTGAACATCCCACAAGAAAAAAAATGCACCCCTTCTTTTTGTGTGACCTTCCAGATAGTGAACGACCCCTATTATAATTGTGGACACCTCCGATAGCTTCCTTTTCCTATCACTTCTGATTCTTTTCATTTTGTTTAAGGACATTGTGATCCAAACACTACCCCATTTCTACCCATGCAAAAATAGCATCTCACTTCCATGCCATCAACATCATTGTATTTACAGTTTGGCTTTATACAATTCATATCAATGAACTGGAGTGGATTTAGTTAGATGGATCAAATGGGTAGAATGTCATAGCCTCAAGAAGAATTTAAGACTCCACAATGAATTCATTGTTTTGATGTTCTTGGAGTTATATTCCTCCAAAAATTCAAATGACTTTATTTGTCTGAATGTTTATTTTTTTTCATGGAAGAAAAAAAAAAAACCCCAGAGCCAGAATCAGTTTCCTGTTTTTGCCCAGAAAATCAGGCAAAATCAGTCAGTGTGCATCACTAGCACAATAATACATGGCAGTGTCAGAAGCTGACATGGAGTTCAACTGAAGAGAATATTCATTCTTGGGATTGTCTGAAGTAATGGTGGTGCGGCTTTGAAGAGAAGATGAGTACCATTTTCTCCCATCATGGGGGTAGATTCTGGCAATCCATTCTAAGCCTTTCCCTGGAGGTTGACGGACCCAACTCCAAGCATAGCTACTAGTAGTGATGGAAACACCAGTAACTTTACAGAGCAAATTGAGGTTTTGTCCTGGTCTTACAGTTCCAGGCCCCGTTGATACAAGTTGAACCTCAGCAAGGGACCCTAAAGAAATAAAAGACAAAAAACAATCAGGACACACGAGCTTCTAGAAAAAAAATCACAGTTGCTTTCTCTAAAATTATGTTCTTACATTTTGGCATGGCTATCAGAGAAAAGAAAAACAGCAAGAAATTCATAGTGTCTTTTTAATGTCTTTTTCCTCCGGTCTGACATGTACAACTTGAAGGATATATAAAGAACTAAAACGAGAAGCCTGCTTATAAAGGGGAATATTTCATTATGATATTTGCATATTCCTAGAGAGGTATAAAGATGCTCCTAGAAAGTCAGGTTCAGTGAAGAGTTCGTATACAATAAGAGGATATAGATAAAGTCTATATGTTTCCTTCCTTCCTTCCTTCCTTCCTTCCTTCCTTCCTTCCTTCCTTCCTTCCTTCCTTCCTTCCTTCCTTCCTTCATCACATCACAATACAAAACCATTTCTCATGCTTGTAGCACAGGACAGATTTTCAGTCTTATGTCAGCCCCATCCAGATCTTTGGGAATATTTATCAATACTATTGATTGATTGATTTTCTTTTTTCTTTTTAAACAAATTTTATTAATTTTACAAAAAACAATACACAATCCAGGCATAACAACTTGAAAAATCTTTTCTAAAAAAAAAAAAAAATAATTAAAGAAGAAAGCCAATAGAACATATAAAATAATTCCAAATTGTAATATCAATATTTACATTATCTATTTAACTTCATATCTTATCCAGACTTCTCCTTTTATCCAAATTATATTTCTTGCTTATTAAAATTTTATTGCCTTTCATAAACATACAAAACACAAAACATAAACAAAACTAAAAGATCTTTTCTGAAGGCTGCCTGATCCCGGGTTGAAACTCTTCACACAGACACAAATTCAAACATCATATTCACTTTATATATCCTTCCATATCTTATTATCATTTTCTTTTCTTTTTTTTATAAACCAATTTTATCAATTTTACAAAAACAGTGCACAAACAATCAAGGCATAACAGCTTATAAATTCTTTTCTAAAAAAAAAAAAAAATTAAAGAAGAAAACCAATAAAACATGATTCCAAATTATAATATCAATATTTACTTTATCTATTTAACTTCATAACTTATCCCAGCTTCTCCTTTTCATCCAAATTATTTCTTGTTAATTAAAATTTTATTGCCTTTTATCAATATACAAAACCCAAAAAAACATAACAAAACCTTTATATACCCTTCCATATCTTATTACCATTTTCAATAACATTCTTTGTCTGTTCTATTTCCAACTATCCATTCATCTTTTTTCTTTTACTATACTTCTCCTATACACTAATTGGAGTGACGCCTTTAACTCATTACCCTAACTTAAAAGTACTTCATATAACACTTAATTTATCTTGGGATTCTGTTTAGTAGATTCTAAAATTACACAGTAAATTTTATACTCTAAATATACATATAAAAACACAATCTTATATACCTTCCAGAATCCCGCTTTTATCCTTAATTAATTTCACCCATTGTCTCTAAATAAACTTTTTTTCTTTAGATCTTGCTTCCCTCCCCCCCTTTCTCTCTTGCTTATTCTCCTCCTTGCCCTTTTTACCCCTTTGTCTCTCCTCCTCCCTTTTCTTACTCCCTTTCCTTTGCTTTCTAACCTTGCATCCACCTTTCCTCTCATTTTTCTCATTTTTGGTTGTTTTTTCAAATCTTAAAATCCCCCTTTTCTTATCCTCTTTCTCCTCCTCCCTGGAAAAAACCCATTGTTCATCAAAAATGGCTTCTTGTTCCTCTTCTTCTTTGTCCCAGTCATTCTGCTGCGTAATCAATTTTTCATAAGTACATAACGCCATTTCTAAAAATTGAAATAAAGTGCCCAAAATATCTTTTCCATCTTGTTCTTCCTTTTTATATTTTTTATATTCAGTCTTTAGTTCATCCACAAGCGATGCCATCCTGAAAAGAGAAACTTTCCCCAAAACAACCATCCAAGTATTTTTAATCAAAAATAATTCAAAAAAAGTTCCAAAAGTTTATATTTTTCTTCTTTCTTCTATTTCTTTTTCTGGGGTTACTGTTTAATCAAAGAAGTCCAATTACCTTGTATCTTTCTTTCAGATTCTAGGCAATCTCCTCCTTTTTCCACTTCTGCTCCAATTTTTTTTCTCTTGCTTTCCACTTGCAACATCAATTTTTAAATGATCAGAAATCCATACCTCTAATAAGGATTTTCCATTTTCTTAAATTTTTAAGTCAAATGTCCAAGAACTCTTTTGTCCCTTAACTTCAACTTTCAAAATAATTCACTTTCAGTGCCCAAACAAATTTTAAATCTTCATTTGCTGTTTCCATGGGGTAGGAGAGTGAAGAAAAAAAAAAGTTCCCTTTAACAGCTTCTCCGCCGCTTTCGATCTTCCTAGGGATACAATGTATCCTCCAGCAATTCAGACAGCTCAATTCCAACGAATTGAAAAGATGTTGATTGACCTGGCTCAGCCAGCACTTTCACTTTTCTTGCTTCCTCCAGCACAATCTTACCCGGTTGCTGGCTTCTTCGTGGCGGCCATTGCTGACTGCCGCTCCACCACCTTGGGAAAAAGGGTTTTTTCCGGATGAGGAGGGGGTCTGCGGCACCCCCAACCTCCTGTCCAGCTCCCCTCTCTCTTTGGCTGTCCCTACAGGGCAGCCATATCCTCCTGACCCATTTGGATCGGGGGTACCTCGGTGGCAAGCGCAGCAGGAATCGCGAACGGTCGCAAATTCCTGCTGCCATTGAAGCCACGTGGAACCGGAAACTGCGATTGATTTTCTATATTTTCCAACTTGCCTAAGATATAGATAAAGGCCATTGTTTTCCTTCTTCCCTTCCTCCTTTCCTCCCTCCCTCTCTTTAATCACAACACAGCCCGAATGCCTGTTAGAAAACTAAGATTTTCACCATCTTTTGTCTGCCTAATCCTGATCTTTGGGCAAATTTCCCACTTTTCAATAAAAGGATATAGATGAAGTCCATCATTTTCCTTCCTTCCTCCCTCCTTTTCAAAATTTACAACCCAGCCCTAAGGCCCATTAGAATAGTAATCCCAATCAAAATCTTTGGGCAAATTTCCCAATACTCATTATAATGTAAAATAGGAAAAGTTTCCCCTTGAGAACTCAATCATATCTTGTCAGAGAAAGAAGAATCTTATTTCCCTTATTGGACTTCCTGTTTGAATGCAGCTATTTCATTGGCACTTAGCTATTCAGATAAAATACCTAGTATAGGCATACAGGTGGGAAGTTGTTGTAGGATGCTGTTACTCCTGATATTTCACTCTCTTTGCACATTCTTTGAAGAGGTTTTGCTTCTCATTTAAGAAGCTCCTTCATCTTGAAATGTGTTCAAAGAAAAACCAGAAAGCCCGGTGGCCTCTTGAAAAAGCACCTTTGGAACAACCATGATCTGGATGGCTGAAAATCTCCACGGACGTTCCATTGGTTAATTGTCCTCTCTGATAGGAAGTTTCTCCTTAGTTCCACTTGCTTGTCTTCTTGATTAATTTCCAACCATTGTTTCCATCCTTTGGTGCTTTGGAAAATGTAAGTTTCAACGTTTCTTCTTTGTGGTAGCCCCTCAAAGACTGGAATAGTGCTATTATGTCACACCTAGTCTTTCTTTTCTCTAGACCCAATTGCTGCAAGTGTTGTTCATGTTTTTCTGTCTTTAGGCCTTTAATCAGGGGTGTGGAGGTTCCCCCTAGATTGCATTTGTCTTAGAAATATTCTGCTGTTTATATTTACCAATATCATTGCTTGGTCTTAACCTGTATCTGTTTTTCTGATTTGCAGCACTTTGGTGCCCCCTACAGGAAATCTCTTCTGAACTATAAATGAAGAGAGAGTGTTTTCGGCCTTTTTCAATCAGTAAATCAAGGCTCTGGCTTCTACCCTTAACCTGATGATCAGAAGAGAGAAATTTGAAATAGAGATTAGGCTGCATTGTCTCTTTCCTCCTTTATCTGTTCTATTTGTGAGATACCTAGAACATTTTATTTTGATTTTCATTACTGATCTCTGGTGTTAGCAACAGGAGTAAAGGGAAATCTGATACCAGAAATAAGGGAAGAGTCAGAGAAAGAATGAAGGAAGGAAGTGAAAGAAAGAAAAAAGAAAGAAAAATGAATGAATGAATGTGTAAGCACTGGACTTCTCCCTTCAACTGAAAATAATGAACTTCTGAAAGCTAGTTGTTCCAAAAGGAATTCTTTATTGAAAGGAAATGGTCACAGTATTAGTCAAAGCAGAATCTAAGATGCTTTCAGGCATACAGTAACAGATTAAGGGAGTTAGAACCCCTCCCCTTATTCTGATGTGGATTTAGTCAAACAAAGAACCAACATGTTAATTCCCACCCCCTTTTCTGGGAACGTATCTTAGAAGAGTTTCTCAGGGAGTATCTTTCAGAGCTGGAATTTTTATGGTCCCTTCTCCTCTTGCTATATCTCTAAGAGGTGACAAGTTTCTAGACATCTGGCTCCAGTCCTCCAGTTGTATATCATGTGCAAGTTAGACAGATTTAATATAAGATTTAAGATGTTCAGGTTACAGAAAAAGGAATTCTTGTACCAACTTCCCCCCCCCTCTTCTTCTTCCATTGAAGACTGGCAAATACACGGATATGACAGAATGAATGAATGAAAAAATGAATATGAAGGGAAAATTGTGAATGTAACCCATTGTCAGTTTGTGCTCTCTTCAAATCCCAAGAAAGAAATACTCAGACTTCATGGTTAAAGCAAAGTTATCCTTTTACTGGGAAATAAAGTGAAAGCTTCCGATTTAATTCCGAATATAAAGAAATTGGCACGCAGATCACGTATACAAATGAATGAAAATGCTCCCACCCCCCAAAGTCCAAATGAGTCTTCCAATTAAAAGTTCTGAATATGATCATGTGGTCATCTCCAGGTGGTGATGAGACTACTGTCAGTTGACCTTGACATATTTTGATAAAAGTTCGCAGTTGCGCAAAAAGGGACAGAAGCTAGCCAAGAAATGGAAAGTTAAAGAAAAGAATCCCCCCTCCCCTTGCTAACCCAGCAAAGGAATGCAAAACACCTCTCGCTTTCTTCCCCTTCAAATTCCCCCCTCTCTCCATTGCTATTGACAGCCAAAAGACATAAATTAGCATAGCAGCAGAAAAGCAATAATTAGAATGCAGATTATACATATTATGGATATCTTGAGGCTGACACCCACTTTCTGTTTCTTTTTTCATTAAGAACATTATAATCCAAACTCTGCCTTTTTTCTTACCTGGATAGGGAACTGCACAAATATATGTTATTTCTATGCCATCAAGAGTGTATTTACTGATAAATTTTATAAAGGTTCAAAAGAGTAAGGAAACACAATTCAAGGTAGTAAATTGGAACTTTTGGATACAATTTGTTCTGTCATGATCTGCTTCAGCTGGATTTAATAGCATAACAGCATGAGAGAGTTGGAAGGGACCTTGGAGGTCTTCTAGTCCAACCTTCTCCTCAAGCAGGAGACCCTACAGCATTTCAGACAATGGCAGTGTACCTTTGAAAAGAAGATGAATACCATTTTCTGCCATCATGGGAGTAGATTCTGGCAATCCATTCTAAGCCTTTCCCCGGAGGTTGATGGACCCAGTTCCAAGCATACTACAATCAGTGATGGAGACATCAGTAACTTTACAGAGTAAATTGAGATGTTGTCCTGGTCTTACAGTTCCAGGCCCTGATGATACAGGTTGAACCTCAGTAAGGGACCCTAGAAAAGAAAGAAAAATAAAAATTAGAATTCACATACGTTGGAAAAAGAAACAATATAGGCGCTTTCTGTAAAATTTTGTACTCACATTTTGGCATGGCTATCAGAAAAAAGAAAAACAGCCAGTAATTCATAATGGTTTCTTAAGCAAATTTCCTCCGATTCAATGTGAAGAAGAAGAAGAGGAAGAGGAAGAGGAAGAAGAAGAAGAAGAAGAAGAAGAAGAAGAAGAAGAAGAAGAAGAAGAAGAAGAAGAAGAAGAAGAAGAAGAAGAAGAAGAAGAAGAAGAAAAAAAAGAAGAAGAAAAAGAAGAAGAAGAAGAGCAACAACAACAACAACAACTTTATTGTCATTGTACAAGTACAATGAAACTGTGGATGCAGCCCAGCAACTGTTCACAATACCATAAAACCAAAGCACTTAAAGATGAAAATAAGAAAAACAGAGTACCTGTGTCTCCATTTGCAATTAGAGAGTACAAAATCTATGAATATACACAAAATATACATCCAACACTGACTGTGACGCTTTGCCTAGGGTAATACACAAGAGATGGATTGTACTGTAATATGTTCTTGTACATCTGAATGAGGTATTGCAGTTTCATATCTTTTCACATCTTAATAAGGTATTGACTTGTATTTATTTGCAGTTCGGATGGCCCAGGGAAAGAAACTATTTATTAGTCTAGCGGTGTGGGATTTTATTGACCTAAAGTGCTGTCAAGACTGCAGCAGGTCAGAGAGATAATTGCCGGGGTGTGAGTGGTCTTCTATGATTGGCTTGATTCTGCTTTGGGAGCAGGACCTGGATGAGTCTTCAAGGGAGGGCAGAGGGCAACCAATTATCTTTTGAGCTGTGTTTATCACCCTCTGTACAGTTTTCCTGTCCTCAGCTAAGGAGCCTGCACAACACACACCCAGACAGTTTGTCAGAGTGCTCTCCACAGAGGCTTTATAGAAAGCCAGCAACAGCTTCTTATCCAGATTGTTTTTCCTGAGAACCCACAGGAAGTGCAGCCGCTGCTGAGCCTTTTTCACTATGGCCTTGGTTTTTCGGGACCAATAGATATCAGCTGAAATATGGATGCCAAGGAATCTGATCGTAGAGACAGTTTCCACTCATTCTCCATTGATGATGAGTGGGGCGTGGTCCTTTCCATGTTTCCTGAAGTCTATAAAAACTTCTTTGGTTTTATGGGCATTCAGTGACAGATTGTTCTGTGAACACTAAACAGACAGGTTCTCTACTTCTGCCCTATATGCTGTCTCATCCTCTCCAGAGATGAGACCAATCACGGTCATGTCATCCGCAAACTTTATGATGGTGTTTGTTGCGTGGCTTGGTGAGCAGTCAAACGTGTACAAGGCAGGGGGCTCAAGACACAATCCCATGGGGAACAAGTACTAAGTATAATAGTGGAAGAAAGGTGGGGGCAAAGTCTAACAGCCTGTGATTTGTTTGTCAAAAAGTTCTTAATCCAGGTGCATGTGGGAATGGGGACCTAGAGATTATACAGTTTGGTCACTAGTATATCTGGGATAATAGTGTTAAACGCAGAGCTGTAGTCCAAAAAGAGCATCCTCACATAGTTCTGTTTGTCCTCCAGATGACTCAGTGCTCTATGAAGTGTGATGGACACAGCATCCTCTGTAGATCGGTTTGCTCTATAAACAAACTGATGTTGATCAAAGGAGGGCGGGAGGCAGTCTCTGATGTGCTGTGAATCTAGTCGCTCAAAAACCTTCAGGATGGAGCTTGTTAACGCTATGGGCCTATAGTCATTGAGAGTGTTTATATTTGTTTTCTTGGGAACAGGGATGATGGTTGCAGCCTTCAGGCATTGTGGGATGATGGTGTAAGAGGAAAACATGAATAAAACCCATTGTGTATTGTGTAACTGTGACTCAAACCTCAAAACTGCAAGTTGATACTTTTCTAACTATACAAGGGAGAGTTGAAACATTGAACAATCACACGTTGTGCTCTGGGAAAATGTGTATGTGTTAGGAAGCATCTAACTTCCTGATGTCCCATATTAGGTGATGAATTGTATACTGAAATTCAATAGGTAGATTGTAAACCAAGCCATCATAGGATGGGGCGGTAGGTTAAGGTATAAAATAGAATGCAAATTTTGCTCTGGGTTCCTCCCATCTGCCAGGGCAGGAACCCGTTTCTGCAGAAATGCTACAATAAAACTGTTTTCCTTGGATTAAGATTGAATCTTTGGTGGTCTTTCAAGCCCCCACCGCACAATTTGGCAAGCCAGCCAGGAGCCTCAATGGTGGTCTTCCAGAAGCTGGGGACTAGGTAAGTAGTGGCCATGACCTCCCGTTGAGAGGTGCCTCCTCCCCGAATTCTGGTCAGCTCCAGAGGCGACTGAAAATCCAGATGATCTTCTGAAACAGCATTTTGCTGGCTGATAGTCTGGGACTGTTGAAAAGGAGAATAGAGGAAAGCCTGAGTTGGTGACGCCCACACATCCACTACCTCGGAGGTCTGGAGTGATCAGGTAAAACTTGTTTCTTTCATTTGAAAAAGATTAGAGGAGGGAATCCTTAACTCTCAGGAGAGAATCCAGCGCTTGCTGGAGGATCAGACTGGTTAGTCAAGTAAGGAAGTGATGGGAAAGGGACACAGTAAGGGATTGGGGGATCCAGGAAGGGATTATCCAGAGTTAGAAACTGAATCAGATGGCAGGAAACCAATACCCAGAGATTCGCCTTTGGGACAGCTGCTCCAGCAGTGATTCTCCCCGAATCTGAAACACTTTACAAAAGACTTGGAGAAGAAACATATGATCTACCTTAGTATAAACCGTTGGCCAAAATACCCTTTAATTGATCCGAAATTCCCATACCACTGGGCTGTGGACGGGGAGACCAGTATTTATTGGATAAATCAATTAAAAGAATACATAATTAGACATAAGTTGAATTTGCAATTACCATATATTGAGGTGTGGTTTCATGTAAATTTTGAAGGTCTGACCCACCGGCGGGACAATATTGCACAAAGCAGAATGAAGAGGGATCGGATGAATATTAGTATAAGACACATCCGTTGCCCCCTCCAATTCTGCAGGCTCCGGTAGCGCTTAACACACCGATAGACCAAGCAGAGGTGATTCCTCTGCCGCCATCATCCCCTCCCTCTCAGCAGCCACCCCCATATAGACCGCTGCTGAGAGAACTGCGTCAACTTGAACAAAATGTGAAAAACTTGCCTTTTCCGGAACAACCTCAGGCATCTGCCTTTCCCCTCCGTGAAGTCCCGAACGGAGTAAATACCCAGGGAAACGCGGTTTCAATGTATGCGGTGTTTCCAATGAAGGCAAGTGAACTCCCAAGACTTCACGAAAATGCCAATAATGTGTCAGAACAGTTAGAGTTGTTTTTGGGACCAAATGATTACACGTATCCGGAATTGATGTATGTTTTGGGACATCTATTCACCCCAGAAGAAAGGGATTTGATTAGACAAGGGGCTATAGAAGTCTGGCACAGATCGCAACTGGGGAATGATGATGCGGTTGCTGGAGAAGTGAAATTTCCATTGGCCACTCCTGATTGGGACATACAAAATGAGGAGCATAGACGGAATATGCGGGACCTTAAAACAATGATATTAAATGGTATCAAAATTGCTGTGCCACAGGGGAGGAATTTAACCAAAGCCTTTGAAGTAACACAAGGCAAAGATGAATCCCCTGGTGACTATTGTACAAAGTTGAGGGAAAGTCTGGTAAAATACTCTGGAGTAGACCCAAGCACACCTGCATTTGAATCCATGCTGAAAATGCAGTTTGTGACTGGAGCCTGGCCAGATATTCAGAAGAAAATTCAAAAATTAGATAATTGGGGTGCAGTTGGAATGACAGATCTCCTGAAAATCGCTCAACAAGTATTTGTTAACAGGGATACTGTGAAAACCAGACAGAAATCTCAAATGATGTTGGCTACAGTGCAGGCTGCAGCTAAGAATGAGGTGAAGAAAAGTGTGGATTGTGTAAGGGAAGCAATGGGAGGCCAGGGTGAGAGAAGGCGAGATGGAATGCAAGGAGGTTTCAGAGGAAGAGATTTCAGAGGGATGGGAATGAGACAGCCTGGAATGGATAGAAGCTGCTTTAGGTGTGGGAAGGAAGGACATTTTGCGCACGAGTGTCCTACCAACCAAAGGGAGAGGAGTTATGCATTGTATGATGATTAGGGCTGTTCCGGCTCCTTTAAGAGGACCTGCAGGGAGCCATTGGTAAACATTTTAGTGGGTCCTAACCATCAGGAACAGTTGTTCCTGATAGACACTGGCGCAAGCTGGACTTCTGTGTGTGACCCGATAAAGGGTGCACATAGATCAAGGAAAATGATAAAAGTAGTGGGGGTGAGTGGAAAATCACAGGATTTGAGGGTGTTTGAATAAATCAGACTGGAAATGAATGAAGTGGTGACTGAGGCTGAAGTGTTGTATAGTCCTGATTCTGGAGTGAATTTGCTAGGGAGAGATCTGTTGCCTGTGTTTGGTATCCAGCTGTGGGATACTGGGAAGGGAGTAAGGATGTGGAAGATGACTGTGGAAGACGAGAGGGCAATTTCAGATGAGGTTTGGACAGGAGAAGAGAAGGTAGAGTGAATGAACATTCAGCCGATCAAAATTCAAGTGCAGCCTGGGGTGACAAAACTTTGGACCTCACAATATCCAATGAGTAGAAGGGGGAGAGAGGGGTTGAAGCCTGTGATTGATAAATTGTTGAAACAGGGCATGTTGGAGCCTACTATCTTACCTTTTAATTCTCCAATGCTTGCTATATTGAAGAAGGATGGGAAACATAGATTGGTTTTGAACTTTAGGAGGATCAATAGCATAGTGGTTCCCAGATTCCCGGTGGTTCCCGATCCCTATACTATCTTGGGACGAATCCCTCCTAAAGACAAATGGTTTACTGTGATAGATCTGAAGGATGCTTTCTGGGCGTGCCCCCTTGAGGAAAGAAGTAGAGACCTGTTTGCATTTGAATGGAATGATCCTGAGATTGGAAGGAAACAGCAACTAAGGTGGACAGTACTCCCCCAGGGAAATACTGAGAGCCCTTTGTTGTTTGGACAGGCTTTGGAAGAGAAGTTAGTGTCTTTTGAGAAAGGGAAAGGGATCACATTGATTCAGTATGTGGATGATTTGTTGCTGATTGGGGAGAAAGAGAAAGAGGTTAGAGCAGCATCTGTGGCTTTGTTAAATTGGCTGAAGGAGCAAGGATTGACAGTTTCAAGGGAAAAGATCCAATTTGTGGAAAGGAAGGTGAAATATTTGGGGCATTATATTCAGCAAGGGGTGAGGTCTCTGGATCCTGAGAAGGTGAAAGGGATCATGAGCTTGGCTTTTCCCAGAAATAAGACGGAAGTCAGGAAAGCCCTTGGGTTGCTGGGGTATTGAAGAGTCTGAGTGGACCAATACACTGTGTTAGCCCAATTCCTGCACAGGAAGTTGGTAGGGAAAGGAGAGAGTATAGAATGGTTAGAGGGAGATGATGAGAAGTGGGAGGATTTAAAGAAGGCACTGTCATCTGCACCGGTTTTGGCTTTGCCCAATTTGAAGCTCCCATTTCATCCTCTTTCACTAGTGGTCTTCTCTAGTATCTGTCAGAGGAGCTAGGGTAGGTCTCACCCCGAATACAGAGCTGGGCTGTTTTACCTTTAAGCTCACTTTCAGCTCGAAAGTTTCAGAATTTCATGATACAATTTTCTTATTTTTCTTTCTTTCTCACTTCTTACAACAGAGGCATAAGCTAAAGCCCCTTTATAAAACTTGAATTATTGAGATCTTGGGAATAGGAGAAAATGTCATATTCATGTCTTTGTTTCAATGGTCAATGGATGAGCAAATGAAAATATCTCTTGGTTAATAGGGTTAACCAAGAAACCTTAACTCTAACTTGAGGTCCTCAGATAATTATGGTTACAAGATATGAAAAAGTAGGAAATGAAAAATTCAAAAAAGCCATTCCTTGTGAAAAATGATGGATATCAGAGGTTTTGTGAAATAGTCTGTTTCCAAAACAATCCTTCTTAAAATATACTTTCCTGCAAAGCCATGTATGTGCATGTGTGTTACAAACCCTAAGTGAACTATCTCATGTACTTTACTGTTAAAGGGAAAAACCTATCTATCTATCTATCTATCTATCTATCTATCTATCTATCTATCTATCTATCTATCTATCTATCTCAATCTAATCTAATCTAATCTAATCTAATCTAATCTAATCTAATCTAATCTAATCTAATCTAATCTATTTATCTATCATCTATCTTTTACATCCAATGGAACATTCACATGTTTTCCAAGTGCAATACAATGGATGGGTTATCACCTTTAAAACCTTCATGGATACCTGAGGAATCTGCACCCAAGACAACCAGGGAGGGCATGCTGAATTTCCATTGGATTGGAATTTTGTCTAACAGGATCTATGATGAGGTGTTCTCCCACCCCCCACTTTATGAATAACTTATCCAGATAGCTGAGGAAAACCTCCTCATTCTTCCATTTTTTTCCAAATGTGTTAAGACCTAACTTTGCCTATTAGCATAGGGGCCTAAATTTATGTTGCAGCTATGGGGATGGTTGGGAGCCAGAGCATAGCCCTTCTGGCCTGTTAACTTCCTTGCCTTCAAACTTTAACTTGATTTACTTTTCCAGGAAATTTTTAGCTTGTTTTTCATTCAGTATACAGGCTGTAAACTGGAAGGAAGGAAGGAAGGGAGGGAGGGAGGGAGCAAGCAAGCAGTAAATAAACAATAGGCTGATGTAACACGATGAAAAACTGACTTGTGCTACAAGCATGAAAAATGGTTTTGTATTGTGATTTGATGAAGGAAGGAAAGATGGAAGGGAGGAAGTCTTAATCCAGATTCTTTTAAAGAGTACAAGCTCACCTTGCTTTCTAAGATCTCTTTTATAGCCCACTGATTTATGCAAATATCATCAGGTGTTCTCCATTAAAAGCAGAACTCTCTGATTGATTTCCATATTTTCTCCAAAGTCTAAACATTGAATTGGAGGAAATTTGTTTAAGGAACCATAATGGATTACTGTCTGGTTTTCTTTTTTCTGATAGCCATGCCAAAATGTGAGAACATAATTTTACAGAAACCAACAATATTATTTGTTTTTCTGAGGTATGAATTGTAATTTTTATTTCTCTTACTTCTTTAGGGTCCCTTGCTGAGGTTCAACTTGTATCATTGGGGCATGAAATTGTAAGACCAGGACAAAATCTCAATTTGCTGTGTAAAGTTACTGGTGTTTCCATCACTGAAAGTAGCTATGCTTGGAACTGGGTCCGTCAGCCTCCAGGGAAAGGCTTAGAATGTATAGCAAGAGTCTACCCCAATAATGGGGGGAAATGGTCCTCATCTTCTCTTCAAAGCTACACCACCATTGCTTCAGACAACTCTAAGAATGAATATTCCCTTCAGTTGAACTCCATGTCAGCTTCTGACACTGCCATGTATTATTGTGCCAGAGATGCACAGTGACTGATCCTGCCTTCTCTTCTGGGCAAAAACAGGAAACTGATTCTGACTGTGTTTGTTAGATGGGGTATGAAAGAGACGCGAGAGCAGTGTACTTCAAGCTCTTTATTTCATGTATAAATCTGTACAAGATCTTGGAGCTGCGGCAGCCTTTCATATAGGGATTGCTCATGGCTCGCCGGTCAATGACAGGTCCTTAAATCTCCCGCGATTGGCTCGACCAATTGCGGTTGATTCTTGGCAGACCAATCACTGCCGGTTAGTTGACCAATCATAATGCTGTACGTGTGGGCCAATCAGAAGTTAATATTTGGAATATGTTAATACAGAACAGTGTTTAACATTCAGATCAACATTCAGACAAGTGAAGTCATTTGAATTTTGGGAGGAATATAACTCCAAGAAAAACATCAAAATAAAGGACTCACTTTTGAGTCCTAAATTCATCTTGAAACTATGACATTCTACCCAATTAATCCATCTGAAGTAAATTTTGGGATATCTGAGGAAACTAGTGATGTGTCATGTGCAAAGAGAGTGAAATATCAGGAGTAACAGCTTTTACCTCTTTTCCAACACTAATTAAGGTTTATGAACACATGTACCAACAAAACCATATAATTTCGAGACTAATTGCAATAAGAGATGTTCTTCAAATAATATTTTCCATTACTTTTCATTTCCACCATATATCAAAGGAAAGAGAAGATTATCTATAAAGGTCTCTCTTAGATGAACTCCATCTGAGTAAGAAAGCAGTCTTGGAGGTCTTCTAATCCAGTGGACCACCAAAATCATAATTTTAAATCCCAGAGACCACTAATATGAATTTTGACTGATGGTGACTTGCTGACATTGGTGAGAGAGAGAGGGAGATCTGCTCTAACCTCTCTCCCTCCCTCTCCTTCTCTCTCTCTCTCTCTCTCACCCACCCACCCAGAAACATACAGAGGCAGGGGTGGGATTCAACTTTCTTAACAACCAGTTTTGTGGGCATGGCCTAATTTGTGGGGGTGGCTTGGGGGACATGTGACTGGCTGGGCATGGCTTGTATGTAAATATTATGTAAATATTGATATTTTTATAAAAAAAGAGAAACTTTTACCCCAAAGCAGGCAAAGCAGGCACGCAGATTGAATTGCTCACAGAATCACAAATTCACACAGAGATCTATCTTTCTGCCATCGGCTACATGAGTCAGCACTGAATAATGGAAGTTTCAGGCCTAAGGAAGTTTCAGCTCTGCTTAAAAGAACAGCTGATGGTCAGATGAAAAAAAAGGAAAAATAGCAACTTATGAGGCTATGGCCCACCAGTTAGTGATGACTGTTCTAGTCCAACTCCCTGCTCAGGCAGGAAACCCTACATCATTTCAGGTTGGTTGTCCAAGTGGAGAGGGGTGGGGCCAGCCAGTGGGATGATTTGCCAGTTCTCCTAACCGCAAAGAATCGTGACAACTGGTTCTATAGAAGTGGTTTGAACTGGTAGAATCCCAGCCCTCCAGTAAACACAGTCTTGATGGTGTGGAAATGAGATGCTTTTTTTCAGCTCACTACATGAGTAGAAATGGGTAGAGCTTGGACCACAATTTCTTCACATGTTTTGTCCTCGCATCCCGTTATCATCTTTGTTGCTCTCCTCTGCATTCTTTCTAGTGTCTCAATTTCTTCTTTACATCGTGCCGACCAGAACTGAATGCAGTATTCCAAGTGTGGCCTTATAAATTGGTATTAACACTTCATGTGATCTTGATTTTATCCCTCTGTTTATACAACCTAGAACTGTGTTGATTATTTTAGATGCTGCACATTCATATGAAAATAAACACAAACACACATCCTTCACATTCTATACATTGAATTGAAACCCCTTGAAATTGCATTAATACTCCACTATGCAGTAGAATTCAATTGCATTGTGATCTGATGAAGGAAGGGAGGGATGAATCTCCTCTAGAATACAAGCTCATCTTGCTTTCTAATATCTCCTTTTTAGCCCACTGATTTATACAAATATCATAGAGTGTTCTCCTTTAAAAGCATAATTCTTAGTTTGAGTGCTGCAATTTGTGAGTGCTGTCTACTAATCATCACAGAATCCTGGCTGCACCCGCAAATCCCTGATGCTACAATGGAGCCAGCGGACCAAACATTGTACTGTCAAGATCGCAATATAGCCTCCAGTAAAAGAAGGGGAGGAGGACTGATAATTTATGTACATAAAGACTGGTGCACAAACAGCAAAATAATAAACAGCCAGTGCTCATCAGATTTAGAGACCATGACTGTTCAGTGTAGACTGTTTTAACTGCCACAGGAGCTAACAGTAGTTACCTTCACTGCTGTAAATTTACATCCAGATGCTAATGTTAGCATGACGCTCAGTCACCTTCAAGACATAATTACCACACAACAAAGAGTTCATCCTGAGGGCGTTCACATCACTGCTGGGGATTTCAACAGAGCATGCCTAAAACCTGTGCTCCCCAAACTTTACCAACATGTTAAATGCCCAACCCAGGAAAAAACATAACTGATCATGTGTATTCAAAGATTAAGCATGCTTATAGAACAAAACTTCTTCCCCACGTAGGACACCAGACCATTTCACACTGCTTTTACTACCAGCCTACACTCCCCTTAGGAAGAGAACAAATCCTAGCAGTCAAACTATTAGATGCTTGCCTGAAAATGCCCTCTCCCAACTTCAGCATTGTTTGGCCTGCACAGATTGGAGCATTTTCAAACAACAGGACTTCGAGCCATAAACAGAGACTGTGCTTTTCTACATGAAGACCTGAGTAGAAAATGTCACTGTGGAGAAATGCATACAGACCTTCCCAAACAGGAAACCCTGTGTGACCAGTAAAGTCCAGGCTCTGATCAGGGCCCGTGACCTGGCTTTTAGAGCAGGTGTCACCTCACAGTACAGCCCTGCCAGAACTGAGCTGAGAAGGGGCATCAAACATTCTAAGGAGATTTATAGGTGGAAGGTCGAGGGCCATTTTACTGATAGTGACCAAGGCAGATGTGGAGGGAGATACAGGCCCTGAACAATGATAAAGACCAGGGTTGAACAAACAGGGAGAGCAGTAGAACTCTCGCAGAGAAGCTAAACATCTTTTTTGCATGCTTTGAGACCACCAAGAACCTGGACATACTGCCTCACAAGGACTATGATGCTGCACCTCTCTCTCTTCAGGTGCATGAAGTGAGGAAAACACTGAGAGCAGTAAATTCCAGGAATGCTGCAGGGCCTGATGGCATTCCTGGTGCAATAGTTAAAGCGTGTGCAGACCAGTTGGCAGAAATACTCACAGAGCTGTTCAATCTATCTTTAACACATGCCATTGTGCGGTGGGGGCTTGAAAGACCACCAAAGATTCGATCTTAATCCAAGGAAAACAGTTTTATTGTAACATTTCTGCAGAAACGGGTTTCCTGCCCTGGAAGATGGGAGGAACCCAGAGCAAAATTTGCATTCTATTTTATACCCTAACTTACTGCCCCATCCTATGATGGCTTGGTTTACAATCTACCTATTGAATTTCAGTATACAATTCATCAACTCATATGGGACATCAGGAAGTTAGATGCTTCCTAACACGTACACATTTTTCCAGAGCACGACGTGTGATTGTTCAACGTTTCAACTCTCCCTTGTATAGTTAGAAAAGTATCAATTTGCAGTGTTGAGGTTTGAGTCACAGTTACACAATACACAATGGATTTTATTCATGTTTTCCTCTTACAATTCCCCCCTTTTCTTCTTACATTCTTGACTCAAACTCACGCAACAGATCCCCAGCCTCTTTCAGAGCCATCTCCTTCTGAAACATCATCAGAGGTTCTTCCTCCTGCTTCTCAGATCTTGAAACTACAGTTTTCCTTAATTTTCCACACATTGCTATAACACCAGGGAGACACTGAATACAAGAACACAACATCACACAGCATATAATAATTAATATAACCCCCATGATTGTAGATCTCAACCAAGCAGTGCTGGGAAGCCAAGACCATAATGCCCCCCACAGATCTGGAAATGAGGAATCATCTCCTTGTAATAATGGATTAGAACGAATGCGTTCCTCCATCATTTGCACTGCTTTTGTAATATTGGGTTGGAAATCATGGCTATATACACAGCAATGTGAATGAATTAAAGCACACACACACCCTTTTGCAGCTAATATAATGTCTAATGCATATCTATTTTGCAAAGCCACTTTCCGAACTTCAGAAAGTTCCATGTTGAGCATTTTGATTGTCTTGATAGTATCATTAAACATAGCTACTGTAAAGTTATTCAGGATATGTAAATCTCTATAATTCATGGCTACTCCCAACGGTGCCAGCATTCCCCATGCTATCTGTGTTTTCAACCTTCGCCCCAGTCCTGAACTGATTTCTCTTTTGTTCCTGATTTCTCTTTTGTCCCTGGGGTAAGGTATTCAATTTATATATTACTGGTATCACGTATCCCATGGTACAAATCCCACTCCAACGTGGTGGCATTTCTCCATACGCATGTTTCCCACACAACACCCACCTAAAATTTTCCATGGCGTACCTTTGATTTGAAGTCCGAGTCCAATTGATTATATCCTCAAAATACATACACATCTGATATTGGTCTTGATTAAAATAACTCAATTTATGATGAGGGTTAGAATAGCTGTGGTTACTACAAGATGATGGCATATCAAAAGTTTTGTTGCATTTTTCCCAATCACCCAAATCCACTCCTTTGGATACATTTCTCTTGAAACACACATATGTTTTTTCTCTCAAATGGACAAATACCTTCCCGGATAGGTTTCTTTTCATAGGAGCCTGTTCAAATTTATGTCCCTTTGGTCTCAAATCCTGTTGACTTAGTGGGATTGCATGTAATGTTAAACCCTCCCCTGTCTTCCTTGGCATGTGCATGTACATCCAGCAGTTAGTTATGTTCAATGCTTGTGATACCTTTTTCAAATCCTTCATGTATGTATTGTCTTCCCATAAATCTGTCCCCAAGTTTCCAGCTGGTCCAATATATGGAGTCTGTCCTCCTGATGCAGTCATCAGTATTATCGTCAAGGTGGTTAGCTCAGTCCAGGGTCCAATCTTCTTCATCTTTTTAAGGTGAGCTTCAGCGGCTGAGCGTCCACTGGAACTGCCCTTCATGTAGAATTTGGATCTGGTGCCTTCTTGACTCTGCTGTAATGCGTCCTGCCTCCTTCTAGAGTGCGAACTGCAGATTCAGTTGTCAACAGCACCTGGTGCGGGCCCAGCTAGGTTGCAGCTTCTCACTTCTCCAAGTCTTTGCTAGGATCCAATCTCCAACTTCATAGGGGTGTTGGCTTCCCGCAAGTGGTGGTCGTTGTGCCAACAATCCCTGTTTATAAAGAGAAAACAAAGACCTGGACAGTGCCTGCAAATATTTTCTCAGAAACAAATCTTTAAATTCAGGTATAGGATTTCCCAGTTTGGCCAGGTAGGGTCGCCCCATTAACATTTCAAAAGGTGAGACTCCTGTGTCTTTCCTTGGGCGTGTTCTAATTCTAAGGAGTGACAGGGGCAGATTCTTTGTCCAAGGCAATCCATTTTCCAATTGGAGCTTGGTCAGGTGTTTCTTCAACTCGCCATTAGCTCTCCCCACCCGGCCATTGGCCTCCGGATGCCAAGGGATGTGCAAATCCCATTTCACCCCAATTGCAGCGATCACTGACTGCAAAACTTTTTGTGTAAAGTGTGTTCCTCTATCTGAATCAATTGCTTCCATCATGCCATATCTGGGGATAATTTGTTCTTACAAGATCTTGGTTACCATGGGGGCTGTTGCCCTTCTGGTGGGATATGCCTCTACCCATCCTGTTAATTGGTCTTTAACCAGCAATAAGTACTTCCATCCCCCCTTTTCTGGGAGCTCTGTGAAATCGATCTGAGTTCTTTGAAATGGCCAACTAACCAAAGGTCTTCCCCTCTTTTCTTTCTTCCTTGCTGCCTTTTTGTTTACCTTAAGGCAGATCAAGCACTTCCAGCAAATGCTCTGAGCTAATGTCCACATTTTGGGGCTCCAGAAATGTGGTTTTACAGTGATCACCAATGCCTCCATTCCCCAGTGTCCCCCTTCGTGTACTTTTTCTAGAATTTCCTTCATTACATCCCTGGAGATGACTTTCACCCCTTCTGATGTTCTCCACCCATTCTCTGTTAGTATGCACCCTTCTCCTTCCAACTCATCTTTCTCTTTTCCCTCTGGCTTCCAATTCTCATCCTCTTCTACTTTCAGCAAGGGAATTGATATCATTACCAGTTCCACCTCCCCTGCCGCTTCTTTTTCCCATTTGTCTGCCCATCTGTTTCCAACTACCTCTGGGGTATTCCCTTTCTGATGAGCATTCACATGTACTATTGACACTTGATTTGGCAGTTGCAGGGCCCCCAGAACCTGTTCCACAAGCTGTAATTGTTCAACTTGTTTCCCATCAGCCCTAATAAAACCCCTCTCCTACCAGATCTTACCAAAGGTATGGACTACACCCAGGCGTATTTGGAATTAGTTCAAATTGTCACATCAATTCCTTCAGCCAATTCCAAGGCTCTCTTCAAAGCAAACAATTCGCACTTTTGTGCAGACCATGAAGAAGGAAGGGAGCCTTTTTCTATGACCTCCCCTTCTCCTGTCATGACTGCAAATCCTGACTTCCTTTTTCCTTCCTCAACCCTACTTGATCCATCCACAAACCATCTCTCCCCATCTTTCAAAGGAGTCTCTTCCAGATCCTCCCTCACCTTTGTCATCAAATCTACTTGCAACAAACAATCATGGTCTTCAGCCTCCCATTCCTGCCTTCTTCCTTCTAAAAATTCAGCTGGGTTCAAATTCCTATCTGTCCCAATCACTACATCAGGGCTGGTTCTCAAAATGGTCTCATATTTGAGAATCCGTCCTTCTGTCAACCAGGTTGTTGCCAACTGACTTAGCACAGAAGTAACCTGATGAGGAGAATGAACCACCAGGGCCCCTCCAAAGGTTAATTTCTTGCTCTCTACTACCAACATAGCTGTAGCAGCCACAGCCTGCACACAGATTGGCCATCCCCTTACTACCGGCTCCAAAGTCTTGCTCAGAAAGGCAATGGGCTGGTACTGCCCCCCCCTTCTGTGCCAACACTCCTAGTGCTGTTCCCTGGGCTGCTGACACATACCTAACCATGCCATTGAACAGCGTGGACCATGCTTGATACCTGATGTGGTCCTCTCATTCTTTGTTTTTTAATCCATTGTTTTGAACATCCCACGAGAAAAAAAGTGCACCCCTTCTTTTTGTGTGACCTTCCAGATAGTGAACGACCCCTATTATAACTGTGGACACCTTCGATAGCTTCCTTTTCCTATCACTTCTGATTCTTTTCATTTTGTTTAAGGACATTGTGATCCAAACACTACCCCATTTCTACCCATGCAAAAATAGCATCTCACTTCCATGCCATCAACATTATTGTATTTACAGTTTGGCTTTATACAATTCATATCAATTAACTGGAGTGGATTCAGTTAGATGGATCAAATGGGTAGAATGTCATAGCCTCAAGATGAATTTAAGACTCCACAATAAATTCATTGTTTTGATGTTCTTGGAGTTATATTCCTCTAAAAATTCAAATGATTTTATTTGCCTGAATGTCGATTAATTTTCATGGAAGAAAAAAAAAAAACCCCAGAGTCAGAATCAGTTTCCTGTTTTTGTCCAGAAAATCAGGCAAAATCAGTCAGTGTGCATCTGTAGCACAATAATACATGGCAGTGTCAGAAGCTGACATGGAGTTCAACTGAAGAGAATATTCATTCTTGGGATTGTCTGAAGTAATGGTGGTGCGGCTTTGAAGAGAAGATGAGTACCATTTTCTACCATTATAGGGGTAGATTCTAGCTATCCATTCTAAGCCTTTCCCTGGAGGTTGACGGACCCAGTTCCAAGCATAGCTACTATCAGTGATGGAAACACCAGTAACTTTACAGAGCAAATTGAGGTTTTGTCCTGGTCTTACAGTTCCAGGCCCCGATGATACAAGTTGAACCTCAGCAAAGGACCCTAGAGAAGTAAGAGAAATAAAAATTACAATTCATCTACCTCGGAAAAAGAAATAATATTGTCGGTTTCTGTAAAATTATGTACTCACATTTTGGCGTGGCTATCAAAAAAAAGAAAACCAGACAGTAATTCATAATGGTTCCTTAAACAAATTTCCTCCAATTCAACGTTTAGACTTTGGAGAAAATATGGCCATCAATCAGAGAGTTCTGCTTTTAAAGGAGAACACCTGATGATATTTGCATAAATCAGTGGGCTATAAAAGAGATCTTAGAAAGCAAGGTGAGCTTGTATTCTATAGGATTGTCTGGAGAAAGACTCCCTCCCTCCCTTCCTCCATCCTTCCTTCCTTCAACAAATCACAATACAAAACTATTTTTCATCCTTGTAGCACAAGTCTGTTTTTCACAGTGTTACAGTCCTATTGCTTTATTTATTGCTTGCTTGCTTGCTTGCTTGCTTGCTTGTTTGCTTGCTTCCTCCCTCCCTCCCTCCCTCCCTTCTTTCCTTCCTTCCTTTATTTATATTATACTATATACCTCATCTCTTGGCCTTTTTCAACTGTACAATAAAACCATATAATTATATTAATAAAACATAGCCTAAAAACGGAATGAAAAACAAGCTAAAATTTTCCTGGAAAAGTAAATCAAGTTAAAGTTTGAAGGCAAGGAAGTTTACAGTCCAGGAGGGATATGCTCTGGCTCCCAACCATCCCCATAGCTGCAACATAAATTTAGGCCCCTAATGCTAATAGGCAAAGTTAGGTCTTAACACATTTGGAAAAAATGGAAGAATGGGGAGGTTTCCTTCAGCTATCTGGAGAAGTTATTAATAATGTGGGGGGGGGAGACCTCATCCTAGATCCTGTCAGTCAACATTCCCTTTCCAATGGAAATGCAGCATGCCCTCCCTGGTTGTCTTGGGTGCAAAAGGAAGATATAATTGGTACAGGATTCCTCATGGATCCATGAAGGGTTTTAAAGGTGAAAACCCATCCATTATATTGCACTTGGAAAACGTGTGAATGTTCCATTGAATGGAAAAGATAAATGATAGATAAATAGATTAGATTAGATTAGATTAGATTAGATTAGATTAGATTGAGATAGATGGATGGATAGATAGATAGATAGATAGATAGATAGATAGATAGATAGATAGATAGATAGACAGGCAGACAGACAGACAGACATATGGGAGATAAATACTTAGACAGGAAAGATGCCCTCTTTATATTGAAGTGCAACATTCAGTGCAAATATGGCTAACATTTTAAAAATGAACCAAAACTACAGTATAGGTTTTTCCCTTTAACAGTATAGGATTGTCTGAAGAAAGACTCTCTCCCTCCCTTTCTTACATCCTTCCTTCCTTCAACAAATCACAATACAAAACTATTTTTCATCCTTGTAGCACAAGTCTGCTTTTCGCAGTGTTACAGTCCTATTGCTTTATTGCTTGCTTGCTTGCTTGCTTGCTTGCTTCCTTCCTCCCTCCCTCCCTCCCTCCCTTCCTTCCTCCCTTCCTTCCTTCCTTCCTTCCTTTATTTATATTATACTATATACCTCATCTCTTGGCCTTTTTCAACTGTACAATAAAACCATATAATTATATTAATAAAAAATAGCCTAAAAACTGAATGAAAAACAAGCTAAAATTTTCCTGGAAAAGTAAATCAAGTTAAAGTTTGAAGGCAAGGAAGTTTACAGTCCAGGAGGGATATGCTCTGGCTCCCAACCATCCCCACAGCTGCAACATAAATTTAGGCCCATATGCTAATAGGCAAAGTTAGGTCTTAACACATTTGGAAAAAGTGGAAGAATGGGGAGGTTTCCTCAGCTATCTGGAGAAGTTATTAATAATGGGGGGGGGGGAGACCTCATCCTAGATCCTGTCAGTCAAAATTCCCTTTCCAATGGAAATGCAGCATGCCCTCCCTGGTTGTCTTGGGTGCAAAAGGAAGATATAATTGGTACAAGATTCCTCATGGATCCATGAAGGATTTTAAAGATGAAAACCCATCCATTATATTGCACTTGGAAAACGTGTGAATGTTCCATTGGATCGAAAAGATAAATGATAGATAAATAGATTAGATTAGATTAGATTAGATTAGATTAGATTGAGATAGATGGATGGATAGATAGATAGATAGATAGATAGATAGATAGATAGATAGATAGATAGATAGATAGATAGATAGATAGACAGACAGACAGACAGACAGACAGACAGACAGACAGACAGACATATGGGAGATAAATATTTAGACAGGAAAGGTGCCCTCTTTATATTGAAGTGCAACATTCAGTGCAAATATGGTTAACATTTTAAAAATGAACCAAAACTACAGTATAGGTTTTTCCCTTTAACAGTAAAGTACATGAGATGGTTCACTTAGGGTTTGTAACACACACACATACATACACAGCTTTGCAGCAGAGTTTATTTTAAGAAGGATTGTTTTGGAGACAGACTATTTCACAAAACCTCTGATATCCATCATTTTTCACAAGGAATGGCTTTTTTGAATTTCTCATTTCCTACTTTTTCATATCTTGTGACCATAATTATCTGAGGACCTCAAGTTAGAGTTAAGGTTTCTTGGTTAACACTATTAACCAAGAGATATTTTCTTTTACTCATCCATTGACCATTGAAACAAAGACATGAATATGACATTTTCTCCTATTCCCAAGATCTCAATAATTCCAGTTTGATATAGGGGCTTTAGCATATGCCTCTGTTGTAAGAAGTGAGAAAGAAAGAAAAATAAGAAATTTGTATCATGAAATTCTGAAACTTTCAAGCTGAAAGTGAGCTTAAAGGTAAAACAGCCCAGCTCTGTATTCGGGGTGAGATCCTACCCTAGCTCCTCTGACAGATACTAGAGAAGACCACTAGTGAAAGAGGACTAACCATGCCATTGAACAGCCTGGACCATGCTTGATACCTGATATGGACCTCTCCTTCTTTGTTTTTTAATCCATTGTTTTGAACATCCCATGAGAAAAAAAGTGCACCCCTTCTTTTTGTGTGACCTTCCAGATAGTGAACGACTCCTATTATAACTGTGGACACTTCCTTTTCCTATCACTTCTGATTCTTTTCATTTTGTTTAAGGACATTGTGATCCAAACACTACCCCATTTCTACCCATGCAAAAATAGCATCTCACTTCCATGCCATCAACATCATTGTATTTACAGTTTGGCTTTATACAATTCATATCAATTAACTGGAGTGGATTCAGTTAGATGGATCAAATGGGTAGAATGTCATAGCCTCAAGAGGAATTTAAGACTCCACAATGAATTCATATTGTTTTGATGCTCTTGGAGTTATATTCCTCCAAAAATTCAAATGATTTTATTTGTCTGAATGTTTATTTTTTTTCATGGAAGAAAAAAACAACAACCCAGAGCCAGAATCAGTTTCCTGTTTTTGCCCAGAAAATCAGGCAAAATCAGTCAGTGTGCGTCTCCAGCACAATAATACATGGCAGTGTCAGAAGCTGACATGGAGTTCAACTGAAGGGAATATTCATTCTTGGAGTTGTCTGAAGCAATGGTGGTGTGGCTTTGAAGAGACGATGAGTACCATTTTCTACCACCATTGGGGTTGGTTCTGGCAATCCATTCTAAACCTTTCCCTGGAGGTTGACGGACCCAGTTCCAAGCATAGCTACTATCAGTGATGGAAACACCAGTAACTTTACAGAGCAAATTGAGGTTTTGTCCTGGTCTTACAGTTCCAGGCCCCGATGATACAAGTTGAACCTCAGCAAGGGACCCTAAAGAAGTAAGAGAAATAAAAATTACAATTCATCTACCTCAGAAAAAAAAATAATATTGTCGGTTTCTGTAAAATTATGTACTCACATTTTGGCATGGCTATCAAAAAAAAGAAAACCAGACAGTAATTCATAATGGTTCCTTAAACAAATTTCCTTCAATTCAACGTTTAGACTTTGGAGAAAATATGGCCATCAATCAGAGAGTTCTGCTTTTAAAGGAGAACACCTGATGATATTTGCATAAATCAGTGGGCTATAAAAGAGATCTTAGAAAGCAAGGTGAGCTTGTATTCTATAGGATTGTCTGGAGAAAGACTCCCTTCCTTTCATCCTTCCTTCCTTCAACAAATCACAATACAAAACTATTTTTCATCCTTGTAGCACAAATCTGTTTTTCGCAGTATTACAGTCCTATTGCTTTATTGCTTGCTTGCTTGCTTGCTTCCTTCCTCCCTCCCTCCCTCCCTCCCTCCCTTCCTTCCTTCCTTCCTTTATTTATATTATACTATATACCTCATCTCTTGGCCTTTTTCAACTGTACAATAAAACTATATAATTATATTAATAAAAAATAGCCTAAAAACTGAATGAAAAACAAGCTAAAATTTTCCTGGAAAAGTAAATCAAGTTAAAGTTTGAAGGCAAAGAAGTTTACAGTCCAGGAGGGATATGCTCTGGCTCCCAACCATCCCCATAGCTGCAACATAAATTTAGGCCCCTAATGCTCATAGGCAAAGTTAGGTCTTAACACATTTGGAAAAAGTGGAAGAATGGGGAGGTTTCCCTCAGCTATCTGGAGAAGTTATTTATAATGTGGGGGGTGGGTGGGGGAAGACCTCATCCTAGATCCTGTCAGTCAAAATTCCCTTTCCAATGGAAATGCAGCATGCCTCCCTGGTTGTCTTGGGTGCAAAAGGAAGATATAATTGGTACAGGATTCCTCATGGATCCATGAAGGGTTTTAAAGGTGAAAACCCATCCATTATATTGCACTTGAAAAACGTGTGAATGTTCCATTGGATGGAAAAGATAGATAATAGATAAATAGATTAGATTAGATTAGATTAGATTAGATTAGATTAGATTAGATTGAGATAGATGGATGGATAGATAGGTAGACAGAGAGACAGACAGACAGACAGACAGACAGACAGCCATATGGGAGACAAATACTTAGACAGGAAAGGTGCCCTCTTTATATTGAAGTGCAACATTCAGTGCAAATATGGCTAACATTTTAAAAATGAACCAAAACTACAGTATAGGTTTTTCCCTTTAACAGTAAAGCACATGAGATGGTTCACTTAGGGTTTGTAACACACACACATACATACACAGCTTTGCAGCAGAGTTTATTTTAAGAAGGATTGTTTTGGAGACAGACTATTTCACAAAACCTCTGATATCCATCATTTTTCACAAGGAATGACTTTTTTGAATTTCTCATTTCCTACTTTTTCATATCTTGTGACCATAATTATCTGAGGACCTCAAGTTAGAGTTAAGGTTTCTTGGTTAACATTATTAACCAAAAGATATTTTCTTTTACTCATCCATTGACCATTGAAACAAAGACATGAATATGACATTTTCTCCTATTCCCAAGATCTCAATAATTCCAGTTTGATATAGGGGCTTTCGCTTATGCCTCTGTTGTAAGAAGTGAGAAAGAAAGAAAAATAAGAAAATTGTATCATGAAATTCTGAAACTTTCGAGCTGAAAGTGAGCTTAAAGGTAAAACAGCCCAGCTCTGTATTCGGGGTGAGATCCTACCCTAGCTCCTCTGACAGATACTAGAGAAGACCACTAGTGAAAGAGGACTAACCATGCCATTGAACAGCCTGGACCATGCTTGATACCTGATATGGACCTCTCCTTCTTTGTTTTTTAATCCATTGTTTTGAACATCCCATGAGAAAAAAAATGCACCCCTTCTTTTTGTGTGACCTTCCAGATAGTGAACGACCCCTATTATAACTGTGGACACCTCCGATAGCTTCCTTTTCCTATCACTTCTGATTCTTTTCATTTTGTTTAAGGACATTGTGATCCAAACAGTACCCCATTTCTACCCATGCAAAAATAGCATCTCACTTCCATGCCATCAACATCATTGTATTTACAGTTTGGTTTTATACAATTCATATCAATTAACTGGAGTGGATTCAGTTAGATGGATCAAATGGGCAGAATGTCATAGCCTCAAGATGAATTTAAGACTCCACAATAAATTCATTGTTTTGATGTTCTTGGAGTTATATTCCTCCAAAAATTCAAATGATTTTATTTGTCTGAATGTTTATTTTTTTTCATGGAAGAAAAAACAAACAAACCCAGAGCCAGAATCAGTTTCCTGTTTTTGCCCAGAAAATCAGGCAAAATCAGTCAGTGTGCATCTCCAGCACAATAATACATGGCAGTGTCAGAAGCTGACATGGAGTTCAACTGAAGAGAATATTCATTCTTGGGATTGTCTGAAGTAATGGTGGTGCGGCTTTGAAGAGAAGATGAAAACCATTTGCTCCCATCATAGGGGTAGATTCTGGCAATCCATTCTAAGCCTTTCCCTGGAGGTTGATGGACCCAGTTCCAAGCATAGCTACTATCAGTGATGGAAACACCAGTAACTTTACAGAGCAAATTGAGGTTTTGTCCTGGTCTTACAGTTCCAGGCCCCGATGATACAAGTTGAACCTCAGCAAGGGACCCTAAAAAAGTAAGAGAAATAAAAATTACAATTCATCTACCTCGGAAAAAGAAATAATATTGTCGGTTTCTGTAAAATTATGTACTCACATTTTGGCGTGGCTATCAGAAAAAAGAAAACCAGACAGTAATTCATAATGGTTCCTTAAACAAATTTCCTTCAATTCAACGTTTAGACTTTAGAGAAAATATGGCCATCAATCAGAGAGTTCTGCTTTTAAAGGAGAACACCTGATGATATTTGCATAAATCAGTGGGCTATAAAAGAGATCTTAGAAAGCAAGGTGAGCTTTTATTCTATAGGATTGTCTGGAGAAAGACTCCCTTCCTTCCATCCTTCCTTCCTTCAACAAATCACAATACAAAACTATTTTTCATCCTTGTAGCACAAGTCTGTTTTTCGCAGTGTTACAATCCTATTGCTTTATTGCTTGCTTGCTTGCTCCCTTCCTTCCTTCCTTCCTTCCTTCCTTCCTTCCTTCCTTCCTTCCTTCCTTCCTTCCTTTATTTATATTATACTATATACCTCATCTCTTGGCCTTTTTCAACTGTACAATAAAACCATATAATTATATTAATAAAACATAGCCTAAAAACTGAATGAAAAACAAGCTAAAATTTTCCTGGAAGAGTAAATCAAGTTAAAGTTTGAAGGAAAGGAAGTTTACAGTCCAGGAGGGATATGCTCTGGCTCCCAACCATCCCCATAGCTGCAACATAAATTGAGGCCCCTATGCTAATAGGCAAAGTTAGGTCTTAACACATTTTGAAAAAGTGGAAGAATGGGGAGGTTTCCTTCAGCTATCTGGAGAAGTTATTAATAATGTGGGGGGGAGGGGGGAAGACCTCATCCTAGATCCTGTCAGTCAACATTCCCTTTCCAATGGAAATGCAGCATGCCCTCCCTGGTTGTCTTGGGTGCAAAAGGAAGATATAATTGGTACAAGATTCCTCATGGATCCATGAAGGGTTTTAAAGCTGAAAACCCATCCATTATATTGCACTTGGAAAACGTGTGAATGTTCCATTGGATGGAAAAGATAAATGATAGATAAATAGATTAGATTAGATTAGATTAGATTAGATTAGATTAGATTGAGATAGATGGATGGATAGGTAGATAGATAGATAGATAGATAGATAGATAGATAGATAGATAGATAGATAGATAGACAGACAGACAGACAGACAGACAGACAGACAGACAGATATATGGGAGATAAATACTTAGACAGGAAAGGTGCCCTCTTTATATTGAAGTGCAACATTCAGTGCAAATATGGCTAACATTTTAAAAATGAACCAAAACTACAGTATAGGTTTTTCCCTTTAACAGTAAAGTACATGAGATGGTTCACTTAGGGTTTGTAACATACACACATACATACAAAGCTTTGCAGCAGAGTTTATTTTAAGACGGATTGTTTTGGAGACAGACTATTTCACAAAACCTCTGATATCCATCATTTTTCACAAGGAATGGCTTTTTTGAATTTCTCATTTCCTACTTTTTCATATCTTGTGACCATAATTATCTGAGGACCTCAAGTTAGAGTTAAGGTTTCTTGGTTAACACTATTAACCAAGAGATATTTTCTTTTACTTATCCATTGACGATTGAAACAAAGACATGAATATGACATTTTCTCCTATTCCCAAAGATCTCAATAATTCCAGTTTGATATAGGGGCTTTAGCATATGCCTCTGTTGTAAGAAGTGAGAAAGAAAGAAAAATAAGAAAATTGTATCATGAAATTCTGAAACTTTCGAGCTGAAAGTGAGCTTAAAGGTAAAACAGCCCAGCTCTGTATTCGGGGTGAGATCCTACTCTAGCTTCTCTGACAGATACTAGAGAAGACCACTAGTGAAAGAGGACTAACCATGCCATTGAACAGCCTGGACCATGCTTGATACCTGATATGGACCTCTCATTCTTTGTTTTTTAATCCATTGTTTTGAACATCCCATGAGAAAAAAAATGCACCCCTTCTTTTTGTGTGACCTTCCAGATAGTGAACGACTCCTATTATAACTGTGGACACCTCCGATAGCTTCCTTTTCCTACCACTTCTGATTCTTTTCATTTTGTTTAAGGACATTGTGATCCAAACACTACCCCATTTCTACCCATGCAAAAATAGCATCTCGCTTCCATGCCATCAACATCATTGTATTTACAGTTTGGCTTTATACAATTCATATCAATTAACTGGAGTGGATTCAGTTAGATGGATCAAATGGGTAGAATGTCATAGCCACAAGAGGAATTTAAGACTCCACAATGAATTCATTGTTTTGATGTTCTTGGAGTTATATTCCTCTAAAAATTCAAATGATTTTATTTGTCTGAATGTTTATTTTTTTTCATGGAAGAAAAAAAAAAAATCCCAGAGCCAGAATCAGTTTCCTGTTTTTGCCCAGAAAATCAGGCAAAATCAGTCAGTGTGCATCTCCAGCACAATAATACATGGCAGTGTCAGAAGCTGACATGGAGTTCAACTGAAGAGAATATTCATTCTTGGGATTGTCTGAAGTAATGGTGGTGCGGCTTTGAAGAGAAGATGAGTACCATTTGCTCCCATCATAGGGGTAGATTCTGGCAATCCATTCTAAGCCTTTTCCTGGAGGTTGACGGACCCAGTTCCAAATATAGCTACTACTAGTGATGGAGACACCAGTAACCTTACAGACCAAATTGAGATTTTGTCCTGGTCTTACAGTTCCAGGCCCCGATGATACAAGTTGAACCTCAGCAAGGGAACCTAAAGAAATAAAAGACAAAAAACAATCAGGACACACGAGCTTCTGGAAAAAAAATCACAGTTGCTTTCTCTAAAATTATGTTCTTACATTTTGGCATGGCTATCAGAGAAAAGAAAAACAGCAAGAAATTCATAGTGTCTTTTTAATGTCTTTTTCCTTCGGTCTGACATGTACAACTTGAAGGATATATAAAGAACTAAAACGAGAAGCCTGCTTATAAAGGGGAATATTTCATTATGATATTTGCATATTCCTAGAGAGGTATAAAGATGCTCCTAGAAAGTCAGGTTCAGTGAAGAATTTGTATACAATAAGAGGATATAGATAAAGTCTATATGTTTTCTTTCTTTCTTTCTTTCTTTCTTTCTTTCTTTCTTTCTTTCTTTCTTTCTTTCTTTCTTTCTTTCTTTCTTTCTTCCTTCCTTCCTTCCTTCCTTCCTTCCTTCCTTCCTTCCTTCCTTCCTTCCTTCCTTCCTTCCTTCATCACATCACAATACAAAACCATTTCTCATGCTTGTAGCACAGGACAGATTTTCAGTCTTATGTCAGCCCCATCCAGATCTTTGGGAAAATTTATGAATACTATTGATTGATTGATTTTCTTTTTAAACAAATTTTATTAATTTTACAAAAAACAATACACAATCCAGGCATAACAACTTGAAAAATCTTTTCTAAAAAAATAATAATAATAATTAAAGAAGAAAGCCAATAGAACATATAAAATAATTCCAAATTGTAATATCAATATTTACATTATCTATTTAACTTCATATCTTATCCAGACTTCTCCTTTTATCCAAATTATATTTCTTGCTTATTAAAATTTTATTGCCTTTCATAAACATACAAAACACAAAACATAAACAAAACTAAAAGATCTTTTCTGAAGGCTGCCTGATCCCGGGTTGAAACTCTTCACACAGACACAAATTCAAACATCATATTCACTTTATATATCCTTCCATATCTTATTATCATTTTCTTTTCTTTTTTTTATAAAGCAATTTTATCAATTTTACAAAAACAGTGCACAAACAATCAAGGCATAACAGCTTATAAATTATTTTCTAAAAAAATAATAATAATTAGAGAAGAAAACCAATAAAACATAATGATTCCAAATTATAATATTTACTTTATCTATTTAACTTCATATCTTATACCAGCTTCTCCTTTTCATCCAAATTATTTCTTGTTAATTAAAATTTTATTGCCTTTTATCAATATACAAAACCCAAAAAAACATAACAAAACGTTTATATACCCTTCCATATCTTATTACCATTTTCAATAACATTCTTTGTCTGTTCTATTTCCAACTATCCATTCATCTTTTTTCTTTTATTATACTTCTCCTATACACTAATTGGAGTGACGCCTTTAACTCATTACCCTAACTTAAAAGTACTTCATATAACACTTAATTTATCTTGGGATTCTGTTTAGTAGATTCTAAAATTACACAATGAATTTTATACTCTAAATACATATATAAAAAACACAATCTTATATACCTTCCAGAATCCCCCTTTTATCCTTAATTAAATTCACCCATTGTCTCTGAATAAACTTTTTTTCTTTAGATCTTGCTTCCCACCATTAAGGCTTCTCCTCCCCCCCCCCTTTCTCTCTTGCTTATTCTCCTCCTTGCCCTTTTTACCCCTTTGTCTCTCCTCCTCCCTTTTCTTACTCCCTTTCCTTTGCTTTCTAACCTTGCATCCACCTTTCCTCTCATTTTTCTCATTTTTGGTTGTTTTTTCAAATCTTAAAATCCCCCTTTTCTTATCCTCTTTCTCCTCCTCCCTGGAAAAAACCCATTGTTCATCAAAAATGGCTTCTTGTTCCTCTTCTTCTTTGTCCCAGTCATTCTGCTGCGTAATCAATTTTTCATAAGTACATAACGCCATTTCTAAAAATTGAAATAAAGTGCCCAAAATATCTTTTCCATCTTGTTCTTCCTTTTTATATTTTTTATATTCAGTCTTTAGTTCATCCACAAGCGATGCCATCCTGAAAAGAGAAACTTTCCCCAAAACAACCACCCAAGTATTTTTAATCAAAAATAATTCAAAAAAAGTTCCAAAAGTTTATATTTTTCTTCTTTCTTCTATTTCTTTTTCTGGGGTTACTGTTTAATCAAAGAAGTCCAATTACCTTGTATCTTTCTTTCAGATTCTAGGCAATCTCCTCCTTTTTCCACTTCTGCTCCAATTTTTTTTCTCTTGCTTTCCACTTGCAACATCAATTTTTAAATGATCAGAAATCCATACCTCTAATAAGGGTTTTCCAATTTCTTAAATTTTTAAGTCCAATGTCCAAGAACTCTTTTGTCCCTTAACTTCAACTTTCAAAATAATTCACTTTCAGTGCCCAAACAAATTTTAAATCTTCATCTGCTGTTTCCATGGGGTAGGAGAGTGAAGAAAAGAAAAAGTTCCCTTTAACAGCTTCTCCGCCTTCTTAGGGATACAATGTATCCTCCAGCAATTCAGACAGCTCAATTCCAACGAATTTAAAAGATGTTGATTGACCCGGCTCAGCCAGCACTTTCACTTTTCTTGCTTCCTCCAGCACAATCTTACCCGGTTGCTGGATTCTTCGTGGCGGCCATTGCTGACTGCCGCTCCACCACCTTGGGAAAAAGGGTTTTTTCCGGATGAGAAGGGGGTCTACGGCACCCCCAACCTCCTGTCCAGCTCCCCTCTCTCTTCGGCTGTCCCTACAGGGCAGCCATATCCTCCTGACCCATTTGGATCGGGGGTACCTCGGTGGCAAGCACAGCAGGAATCGCGAACGGTCGTGAATTCCTGCTGCCATTGAAGCCACGTGGAACTGGAAACTGCGATTGATTTTCTATATTTTCCACCTTGCCTAAGATATAGATAAAGGCCATTGTTTTCCTTCTTCCCTTCCTCCTTTCCTCCCTCCCTCTCTTTAATCACAACCCAGCCCGAATGCCTGTTAGAAAACTAAGATTTTCACCATCTTTTGTCTGCCTAATCCTGATCTTTGGGCAAATTTCCCACTTTTCAATAAAAGGATATAGATGAAGTCCATCATTTTCCTTCCTTCCTTCCTCCCTCCCTTTCAAATTTACAACCCAGCCCTAATGCCCATTAGAATAGTAATTCCAATCAAAATCTTTGGGCAAATTTCCCAATACTCATTATAATGTAAAATAGGAAAAGTTCCCCCTTGAGACCTCAATCATACCTTGTCAGAGAAAAAAGAATGTTATTTCCCATATTGGACTTCCTGTTTGAATGCAGCTATTTCATTGGCACTTAGCTATTCAGATAAAATACCTAGTATAGGCATACAGCAGGGCTGTCAACCTTGAGTGATAGTTCGGAGTGAGACACTGCGAGGGAGCGGAGCGACCAAGCTCGAGGGAGCGAAGCGACTGAGGGGGGGATGGTGTGGAAGGGGGGTGTCCCCCTTCCACGGTAGGGAGCTTTGACAATTTTACATTTTAAATGGTGCAATCTGATGCATACTTTAGTCATGATTTGGACATATACATACATACATACATGCAAGCAGCACCAATGTACTTGAATCGGATTTGTAAGATAATAATGCAGTTCACTGACCATGAATAATTGAAGTTCCTGACTTGTAACTGCAGTATTCTACCTCAACTGACTTTATTAGCTTAGTGATGTACTA
Source organism: Hydrophis major (assembly GCA_033807585.1). NCBI lineage: Eukaryota > Metazoa > Chordata > Lepidosauria > Squamata > Elapidae > Hydrophis > Hydrophis major. Next base: position 6,333,306 of record CM066343.1, read on the forward strand.
TAGACCACTATAGGATGAATTCAATGTGCAACAAAAAGACAAAAAACCCGAAACAACTACAGAAATAATGCAAATACATCAATGGGTATTCTTCTTTCTGTATCAAATACCATACTACATGCCAATATGCTATAGTCAAATGCTATAGTCTCAGTCTTTAAAAGAGATCCAACACAACTCTGAATAAAATTCTGTGAACATTATATTTTGCATCAGTCTTCTTTTCTTCCACCTTCCTCTCCTTTCCTTGTATCTTACACAGTGCAAACCCCAGGGTGGTGCTCGTAAAATTACTTTTTTTAAAGAGCCATTATAGCAACTTTATTTGGCTGAAGAATTAAGCAGATGTTTAATTAATTACCATTTGGAGGAGACTACTTCCAATATTAGAAAAAGGGAAACCCTAACCTTGTTTTTAAAGTATTTTCAAAAATGCCGTCTTGAAAACTCACCTGCTACCAAGGCCCAGAGTAAACCGGAGGGGGAAAGGGGGAAGGTTACTAAACCAAATCCAAGTTATTAAAGGAACCCAACTGCACTGTCAATGCTGGAGTGTCATGCGATCGCTTGGAAATACATAACCTTTCATCCTGGTTGATCCCATTGTCCTAACAGAACATTGTCCTAATGCTTTTAGCATGTGGGTGTATGAGCAAACTTCCACCACCACCACCACCCCTTTACACGCCTTATGCTCTCTTTTAGCTGATCCAAAAGAGTCTTCCCAAACCAGCAAGGCGAGAAGCGCGCCAGGCTGATCTATAAAGCGGCTGGGCAGCTTTGTGCAAAATAGAAAGTTGGAGGACTGACAGGATGTGATCCTCTGGAACAAATGTCTTTCAGAGAGAGAGAGACGCCCCAGCTTCTAATTACATCTCTGGCAGCGGACAATTCTCAGCTTTGCTTACCAGGGTTATTACTGGCCGAGGCTGTTGCCTGCAAAAGAGGCTTTGCCAGCCCCCTCGTGTCCTTCTTTGAAAAGGGCAGCTGGCTTGTCCCAGAGGACATTGCAGAGAGGGAGAGCGTGGGGCAAAGTGGCTGCGAGCGCCCCAGGTGGGAAGAAGCCTCTTGCTCTTCGCTTTTCCTGAAGCGAATTTGCTAATCGGCATCATGCACAGTTACGGGACGCCGAGGCAGAACGAGGATTAAGGTGGGAAAAGAGGCGCGGTGGGGTGGCTGGGCAGGGTGGGACGGCGCTGGGAGCTCATCCTTCTCCTAAGGGGAATATTTGGAATATCAGAGAATGTAGAGATATATTTATTTTTGTACATTCCATTTTGGGGGTTTAGCGTGAGATTTCATTTATCAGAGTGAGACAATCAAAATTGGTTGAATTGCGTGAGTCACACTCTGATTGCGTGAGAGTTGGCAGCACTGATACAGGTGGGAAGTTGTTGTAGGATGCTGTTACTCCTGATATTTCACTCTCTTTGCACATTCTTTGAAGAGGTTTTGCTTCTCATTTAAGAAGCTCCTTCATCTTGAAATGTGTTCAAAGAAAAACCAGAAAGCCCGGTGACCTCTTGAAAAAGCACCTTTGGAACAACCATGATCTGGATGGCTGAAAATCTCCACGGACGTTCCATTGGTTAATTGTCCTCTCTGATAGGAAGTTTCTCCTTAGTTCCACTTGCTTGTCTTCTTGATTAATTTCCAACCATTGTTTCCATCCTTTGGTGCTTTGGAAAATGTAAGTTTCACTGTTTCTTCTTTGTGATAGCCCCTCAAAGACTGGAATAGTGCTATTCACACCTAGTCTTTCTTTTCTCTAGACCCAATTGCTGCAAGTGTTGTTCATGTTTTTCTGTCTTTAGGCCCTTAATCAGGGGTGTGGAGGTTCCCCCTAGATTGCATTTGTCTTAGAAATATTCTGCTGTTTATATTTACCAATATCATTGCTTGGTCTTAACCTGTATCTGTTTTTCTGATTTGCAGCACTTTGGTGCCCCCTACAGGAAATCTCTTCTGAACTATAAATGAAGAGAGAGTGTTTTCGGCCTTTTTCAATCAGTAAATCAAGGCTCTGGCTTCTACCTTTAACCTGATGATCAGAAGAGATAAATTTGAAATAGAGATTAGGCTGCATTGTCTCTTTCCTCCTTTATCTGCTCTATTTGTGAGATACCTAGAACATTTTATTTTGATTTTCAGTACTGATCTCTGGTGTTAGCAACAGGAGTAAAGGGAAATCTGATACCAGAAATAAGGGAAGAGTGAGAGAAAGAATGAAGGAAGGAAGTGAAAGAAAGAAAAAAGAAAGAAAAATGAATGAATGAATGTGTAAGCACTGGACTTCTCCCTTCAACTGAAAATAATGAACTTCTGAAAGCTAGGTGTTCCAAAAGGAATTCTTTATTGAAAGGAAATGGTCACAGTATTAGTCAAAGCAGACTCTAAGATGCTTTCAGGTACAGTAACAGATTAAGGGAGTTAGAACCCCTCCCCTTATTCTGATGTGGATTTAGTCAAACAAAGAACCAACATGTTAATTCCCACCCCCTTTTCTGGGAACGTATCTTAGAAGAGTTTCTCAGGGAGTATCTTTCAGAGCTGGAATTTTTATGGTCCCTTCTCCTCTTGCTATATCTCTAAGAGGTGACAAGTTTCTAGACATCTGGCTCCAGTCCTCCAGTTGTATATCATGTGAAAATTAGACAGATTCAATATAAGATTTAAGATGTTCAGGTTACAGAAAAAGGATTTCTTGTACCAACTTCCCCCCTCTCTTCTTCTTCCATTGAAGACTGGCAAATACACGGATATGACAGAATGAATGAATGAAAAAATGAATATGAAGGGAAAATTGTGAATGTAACCCATTGTCAGTCTGTGCTCTCTTCAAATCCCAAGAAAGAAATACTCAGACTTCATGGTTAAAGCAAAGTTATCCTTTTACTGGGAAATAAAGTGAAAGCTTCAGATTTAATTCCGAATATAAAGAAATTGGCGCGCAGATCACATATACAAAGGAATGGAAATGCTCCCACCCCCCAAAGTCCAAATGAGTCTTCCAATTAAAAGTTCTGAATATGATCATGTGGTCATCTCCAGGTGGTGATGAGACTGCTGTCAGTTGACCTTGACATATTTTGATAAAAGTTCGCAGTTGCGCAAAAAGGGACAGAAGCTAGCCAAGAAATGGAAAGTTAAAGAAAAGAATCCCCCCTCCCCTTGCTAACCCAGCAAAGGAATGCAAAACACCTCTAGATTTCTTCCCCTTCAAATTCCCCCCTCTCTCCATTGCTATTGACAGCCAAAAGACATAAATTAGCATAGCAGCAGAAAAGCAATAATTAGAATGCAGATTATACATATTATGGATATCTTGAGGCTGACACCCACTTTCTGTTTCTTTTTTCATTAAGAACATTATAATCCAAACTCTGCCTTTTTTCTTACCTGGATAGGGAACTGCACAAATATATGTTATTTCTATGCCATCAAGAGTGTATTTACTGATAAATTTTATAAAGGTTCAAAAGAGTAAGGAAACACAATTCAAGGTAGTAAATTGGAACTTTTGGATACAATTTGTTCTGTCATGATCTGCTTCAGCTGGATTTAATAGCATAACAGCATGAGAAAGTTGGAAGGGACCTTGGAGGTCTTCTAGTCCAACCTTCTCCTCAAGCAGGAGACCCTACAGCATTTCAGACAATGGCAGTGTACCTTTGAAAAGAAGATGAATACCATTTTCTGCCATCATGGGAGTAGATTCTGGCAATCCATTCTAAGCCTTTCCCCGGAGGTTGATGGACCCAGTTCCAACCATACTACAATCAGTGATGGAGACATCAGTAACTTTACAGAGTAAATTGAGATGTTGTCCTGGTCTTACAGTTTCAGGCCCTGATGAAACAGGTTGAACCTCAGTAAGGGACCCTAGAAAAGAAAGAAAAATAAAAATTAGAATTCACATACGTTGGAAAAAGAAACAATATAGGCGCTTTCTGTAAAATTTTGTACAACAACAACAACAACAACAACAACTTTATTGTCATTGTACAAGTACAATGAAACTGTGGATGCAGCCCAGCAACTGTTCACAATACCATAAAACCAAAGCACTTAAAGATGAAAATAAGAAAAACAGAGTACCTGTGTCTCCATTTGCAATTAGAGAGTACAATATCTATGAATATACACAAAATATACATCCAACACTGACTGTGACGCTTTGCCTAGGGTAATACACAAGAGATGGATTGTACTGTAATATGTTCTTGTACATCTGAATGAGGTATTGCAGTTTCATATCTTTTCACATCTTAATAAGGTATTGACTTGTATTTATTTGCAATTCGGATGGCCCACGGAAAGAAACTATTTATTAGTCTAGCGGTGTGGGATTTTATTGACCTAAAGTGCTGTCAAGACTGCAGCAGGTCAGAGAGATAATTGCCGGGGTGTGAGGGGTCTTCTATGATTGCCTTGATTTTGCTTTGGGAGCAGGACCTGGATGAGTCTTCAAGGGAGGGCAGAGGGCAACCAATTATCTTTTGAGCTGTGTTTATCACCCTCTGTACAGTTTTCCTGTCCTCAGCTAAGGAGCCTGCACAACACACACCCAGACAGTTTGTCAGAGTGCTCTCCACAGAGGCTTTATAGAAAGCCAGCAACAGCTGCTTATCCAGATTGTTTTTCCTGAGAACCCACAGGAAGTGCAGCTGCTGCTGAGCCTTTTTCACTATGGCCTTGGTTTTTCGGGACCAATAGATATCAACTGAAATATGGATGCCAAGGAATCTGATCGTAGAGACAGTTTCCACTCATTCTCCATTGATGATGAGTGGGGCGTGGTCCTTTCCATGTTTCCTGAAGTCTATAAAAACTTCTTTGGTTTTATGGGCATTCAGTGACAGATTGTTCTGTGAACACTAAACAGACAGGTTCTCTACTTCTGCCCTATATGCTGTCTCATCCTCTCCAGAGATGAGACCAATCACGGTCATGTCATCCACAAACTTGAGGATGGTGTTTGTTGCATGGCTTGGTGAGCAGTCAAACGTGTACAAGGCAGGGGGCTCAAGACACAATCCCGTGGGGAACAAGTACTAAGTATAATAGTGGAAGAAAGGTGGGGGCAAAGTCTAACAGACTGTGATTTGTTTGTCAAAAAGTTATTAATCCAGGAGCATGTGGGAATGGGGACCTAGAGATTATACAGTTTGGTCACTAGTATATCTGGGATGATAGTGTTAAATGCAGAGCTGTAGTCCAAAAAGAGCATCCTCACATAGTTCTGTTTGTCCTCCAGATGACTCAGTGCTCTATGAAGTATGATGGCCACAGCATCCTCTGTAGATCGGTTTGCTCTATAAACAAACTGATGTTGATCAAAGGAGGGCAGGAGGCAGTCTCTGATGTGCTGTGAATCTAGTCGCTCAAAAACCTTCAGGATGGAGCTTGTTAACGTTATGGGCCTATAGATTGAGAGTGTTTATATTTGTTTTCTTGGGAACAGGGATGATGGTTGCAGCCTTCAGGCATTGTGGGATGATGGTGTAAGAGGAAAACATGAATAAAACCCATTGTGTATTGTGTAACTGTGACTCAAACCTCAAAACTGCAAGTTGATACTTTTCTAACTATACAAGGGAGAGTTGAAACATTGAACAATCATACGTTGTGCTCTGGGAAAATGTGTATGTGTTAGGAAGCATCTAACTTCCTGATGTCCCATATTAGGTGATGAATTGTATACTGAAATTCAATAGGTAGATTGTAAACCAAGCCATCATAGGATGGGGCAGTAGGTTAAGGTATAAAATAGAATGCAAATTTTGCTCTGGGTTCCTCCCATCTGCCAGGGCAGGAACCCGTTTCGCAGAAATGCTACAATAAAACTGTTTTCCTTGGATTAAGATTGAATGTTTGGTGGTCTTTCAAGCCCCCACCGCACAATTTGGCAAGCCAGCCAGGAGCCTCAATGGTGGTCTTCCAGAAGCTGGGGACTAGGTAAGTAGTGGCCATGACCTCCCGTTGAGAGGTGCCTCCTCCCCGAATTCTGGTCAGCTCCAGAGGCGACTGAAAATCCAGATGATCTTCTGAAACAGCATTTTGCCGGCTGATAGTCTGGGACTGTTGAAAAGGAGAATAGAGGAAAGCCTGAGTTGGTGACGCCCACACATCCACTACCTCGGAGGTCTGGAGTGATCAGGTAAAACTTGTTTCTTTCATTTGAAAAAGATTAGAGGAGGGAATCCTTAACTCTCAGGAGAGAATCCAGCGCTTGCTGGAGGATCAGACTGGTTAGTCAAGTAAGGAAGTGATGGGAAAGGGACACAGTAAGGGATTGGGGGATCCAGGAAGGGGTTATCCAGAGTTAGAAACTGAATCAGATGGCAGGAAACCAATACCCAGAGATTCGCCTTTGGGACAGCTGCTCCAGCAGTGATTCTCCCCGAATCTGAAACACTTTACAAAAGACTTGGAGAAGAAACATATGATCTACCTTAGTATAAACCGTTACCCTTTAATTGATCCAAAATTCCCATACCACTGGGTTGTGGACGGGGAGACCAGTATTTATTGGATAAATCAATTAAAAGAATACATAATTAGACATAAGATGAATTTGCAATTACCATATATTGAGGTGTGGTTTCATGTAAATTTTGAAGGTCTGACCCACCGGCGGGACAATATTGCACAAAGCAGAATGAAGAGGGATCGGATGAATATTTGTATAAGACACATCCGTTGCCCCCTCCAATTCTGCAGGCTCCGGTAGCGCTTAACACACTGGTAGACCAAGCAGCGGTGATTCCTCTGCCACCATCATCCCCTCCCTCTCAGCAGCCGCCCCCATATAGACCGCTGCTGAGAGAACTGCGTCAACTTGAACAAAATGTGAAAAACTTGCCTTTTCTGGAACAACCTCAGGCATCTGCCTTTCCCCTCCGTGAAGTCCCGAACGGAGTAAATGCCCAGGGAAACGTGGTTTCAATGTATGCGGTGTTTCCAATTAAGGCAAGTGAACTCCCAAGACTTCACGAAAATGCCAATAATGTGTCAGAACAGTTAGAGTTGTTTTTGGGACCAAATGATTACACGAATCTGGAATTGATGTATGTTTTGGGACATCTATTCACCCCAGAAGAAAGGGATTTGATTAGACAAGGGGCTATAGAAGTCTGGCACAGATCGCAACTGGGGAATGATAATGCGGTTGCTGGAGATGTGAAATTCCCATTGGCCACTCCTGATTGGGACATACAAAATGAGGAGCATAGACAGAATATGCGGGACCTTAAAACAATGATATTAAATGGTATCAAAATTGCTGTGCCACAGGGGAGGAATTTAACCAAAGCCTTTGAAGTAACACAAGGCAAAGATGGATCCCCTGGTGACTATTGTACAAAGTTGAGGGAAAGTCTGGTAAAATACTCTGGAGTAGACCCAAGCACACCTACATTTGAATCCATGCTTAAAATGCAGTTTGTGATTGGGGCCTGGCCAGATATTCAGAAGAAAATTCAAAAATTAGATAATTGGGGTGCAGTTGGAATGACAGATCTCCTGAAAACCGCTCAATGAGTATTTGTTAACAGGGATACTGTGAAAACCAGACAGAAATCTCAAATGATGTTGGCTACAGTGCAGGCTGCAGCTAAGAATGAGGTGAAGAAAAGTGTGGATTGTATAAGGGAAGCAATGGGAGGCCAGGGTGAGAGAAGGCGAGGTGGAATGCAAGGAGGTTTCAGAGGAAGAGATTTCAGAGGGATGGGAATGAGACAGCCTGGAATGGATAGAAGCTGCTTTAGGTGTGGGAAGGAAGGACATTTTGCGCACGAGTGTCCTACCAACCAAAGGGAGAGAAGTTATGCATTGTATGATGATTAGGGCTGTTAAGGCTCCTTTAAGAGGACCTGCAGGGAGCCATTGGTAAACATTTTAGTGGGATGGAACAGCTGTTCCTGATAGACACTGGCGCAAGCTGGACTTCTGTGTGTGACCCGATAAAGGGTGCACATAGATCAAGGAAAATGATAAAAGTAGTGGGGGTGAGTGGAAAATCACAGGATTTGAGGGTGTTTGAACAAATCAGACTGGAAATGAATGAAGTGGTGACTGAGGCTGAAGTGTTGTATAGTCCTGATTCTGGAGTGAATTTGCTAGGGAGAGATCTGTTGCCTGTGTTTGGTATCCAGCTGTGGGATACTGGGAAGGGAGTAAGGATGTGGAAGATGACTGTGGAAGACGAGAGGGCAATTTCAGATGAGGTTTGGACAGGAGAAGAGAAGGTAGAGTGAATGAACATTCAGCCGATCAAAATTCAAGTGCAGCCTGGGGTGACAAAACTTTGGACCTCACAATATCCAATGAGTAGAAGGGGGAGAGAGGGGTTGAAGCCTGTGATTGATAAATTGTTGAAACAGGGCATGTTGGAGCCTACTATCTTACCTTTTAATTCTCCAATGCTTGCTATATTGAAGAAGGATGGGAAACATAGATTGGTTTTGAACTTTAGGAGGATCAATAGCATAGTGGTTCCCAGATTCCCGGTGGTTCCCGATCCCTATACTATCTTGGGACGAATCCCTCCTAAAGACAAATGGTTTACTGTGATAGATCTGAAGGATGCTTTCTGGGCGTGCCCCCTTGAGGAAAGAAGTAGAGACCTGTTTGCATTTGAATGGAATGATCCTGAGATTGGAAGGAAACAGCAACTAAGGTGGACAGTACTCTCCCAGGGATATACTGAGAGCCCTTTGTTGTTTGGACAGGCTTTGGAAGAGAAGTTAGTGTCTTTTGAGAAAGGGAAAGGGATCACATTGATTTAGTATGTGGATGATTTGTTGCTGATTAAGGAGAAAGAGAAAGAGGTTAGAGCAGCATCTGTGGCTTTGTTAAATTGGCTAAAGGAGCAAGGATTGACAGTTTCAAGGGAAAAGATCCAATTTGTGGAAAGGAAGGTGAAATATTTGGGGCATTATATTCAGCAAGGGGTGAGGTCTCTGGATCCTGAGAGGGTGAAAGGGATCATGAGCTTGGCTTTTCCCAGAAATAAGACGGAAGTCAGGAAAGCCCTTGGGTTGCTGGGGTATTGAAGAGTCTGAGTGGACCAATACACTGTGTTAGCCCAATTCCTGCACAGGAAGTTGGTAGGGAAAGGAGAGAGTATAGAATGGTTAGAGGGAGATGATGAGAAGTGGGAGGATTTAAAGAAGGCACTGTCATCTGCACTGGTTTTGGCTTTGCCCAATTTGAAGCTCCCATTTCATCTGTATGTGTCAGCAGCCCAGGGAACAGCACTAGGAGTGTTGGCACAGAAGGGGGGGGCAGTACCAGCCCATCGCCTTTCTGAGCAAGACTTTGGAGCCGGTAGTAAGGGGATGGCCAATCTGTGTGCAGGCTGTGGCTGCTACAGCTATGTTGGTAGTAGAGAGCAAGAAATTAACCTTTGGAGGGGCCCTGGTGGTTCATTCTCCTCATCAGGTTACTTCTGTGCTAAATCAGTTGGCAACAACCTGGTTGACAGAAGGACGGATTCTCAAATATGAGACCATTTTGAGAACCAGCCCTGATGTAGTGATTGGGACAGATAGGAATTTGAACCCAGCTGAATTTTTAGAAGGAAGAAGGCAGGAATGGGAAGCTGAAGACCATGATAGTTTGTTGCAAGTAGAGTTGATGACAAAGGTGAGGGAGGATCTGGAAGAGACTCCTTTGAAAGATGGGGAGAGATGGTTTGTGGATGGATCAAGTAGGGTTGAGGAAGGAAAAAGGAAGTCAGGATTTGCAGTCATGACAGGAGAAGGGGAGGTCATAGAAAAAGGCTCCCTTCCTTCTTCATGGTCTGCACAAAAGTGCGAATTGTTTGCTTTGAAGAGAGCCTTGGAATTGGCTGAAGGAATTGATGTGACAATTTGGACTAATTCCAAATACGCCTGGGTGTAGTCCATACCTTTGGTAAGATCTGGCAGGAGAGGGGTTTTATTAGGGCTGATGGGAAACAAGTTGAACAATTACAGCTTGTGGAACAGGTTCTGGGGGCCCTGCAACTGCCAAATCAAGTGTCAATAGTACATGTGAATGCTCATCAGAAAGGGAATACCCCAGAGGTAGTTGGAAACAGGTGAGCAGACAAATGGGAAAAAGAAGCGGCAGGGGAGGTGGAACTGGTAATGGTATCAATTCCCTTGTTGAAAGTAGAAAAGGATGAGAATTGGAAGCCAGAGGGAAAAGAGAAAGATGAGTTGGAAGGAGAAGGGTGCATACTAACAGAGAATGGGTGGAGAACATCAGAAGGGGTGAAAGTCATCTCCAGGGATGTAATGAAGGAAATTCTAGAAAAAGTACACAAAGGGGGACACTGGGGAATGGAGGCATTGGTGATGGCTGTAAAACCACATTTCTGGAGCCCCAAAATGTGGACATTAGCTCAGAGCATTTGCTGGAAGTGCTTGATCTGCCTTAAGGTAAACAAAAAGGCAGCAAGGAAGAAAGAAAAGGGGGGAAGACCTTTGGTTAGTTGGCCATTTCAAAGAACTCAGATCGATTTCACAGAGCTCCCAGAAAAGGGGGGATGGAAGTACTTATTGCTGGTTAAAAACCAATTAACAGGATGGGTAGAGGCATATCCCACCAGAAGGGCAACAGCCCCCACGGTAACCAAGATCTTGTAAGAACAAATTATCCCCAGTGATGGCATGATGGAAGCAATTGATTCAGATAGAGGAACACACTTTACACAAAAAGTTTTGCAGTCAGTGATGGCTGCAATTGGGGTGAAATGGGATTTGCACACCCCTTGGCATCTGGAGGCCAATGGCCGGGTGGGGAGAGCTAATGGTGAGTTGAAGAAACACCTGACCAAGCTCCAATTGGAAAATGGATTGCCTTGGACAAAGAATCTGCCCCTGTCACTCCTTAGAATTAGAACATGCCCAAGGAAAGACACAGGAGTCTCCCCTTTTGAAATGTTAATGGGGCGACCCTACCTGGCCAAACTGGGAAATCCTATACCTGAATTTAAAGATTTGTTTCTGAGAAAATATTTGCAGGCACTGTCCAGGTCTTTGTTTTCTCTTTATAAACAGGGATTGTTGGCACAACGACCACCACTTGCGGGAAGCCAACACCCCTATGAAGTTGGAGATTGGATCCTAGTAAAGACTTGGAGAAGTGAGAAGCTGCAACCTAGCTGGGCCCGCACCAGGTGCTGTTGACAACTGAATCTGCAGTTCGCACTCTAGAAGGAGGCAGGACGCATTACAGCAGAGTCAAGAAGGCACCAGATCCAAATTCTACATGGAGGGCAGTTCCAGTGGACGCTCAGCCGCTGAAGCTCACCTTAAAAAGATGAAGAAGATTGGACCCTGGACTGAGCTAACCACCTTGACGATAGTACTGATGATTGCATCAGGAGGACAGACTCCATATATTGGACCAGCTGGAAACTTGGGGACAGATTTATGGGAAGACAATACATACATGAAGGATTTGAAGAAGGTATCACAAGCATTGAACATAACTAACTGCTGGATGTACATGCACATGCCAGGGAAGACAGGGGAGGGTTTAACATTACATGCAATCCCACTAAGTCAACAGGATTTGAGACCAAAGGGACATAAATTTGAACAGGCTCCTATGAAAAGAAACCTATCCGGGAAGGTATTTGTCCATTTGAGAGAAAAAACATATGTGTGTTTCAAGAGAAATGTATCCAAAGGAGTGGATTTGGGTGATTGGGAAAAATGCAACAAAACTTTTGATATGCCATCATCTTGTAGTAACCACAGTTATTCTAACCCTCATCATAAATTGAGTTATTTTAATCACGACCAATATCAGATGTGTATGTATTTTGAGGATATAATCAATTGGACTCGGACTTCAAATCAAAGGTACGCCATGGAAAATTTTAGGTGGGTGTTGTGTGGGAAACATGCGTATAAAGAAATGCCACCACGTTGGAGTGGGATTTGTACCATGGGATACGTGATACCACTAATATATAAATTGAATACTTTACCCCAGGGACAAAAGAGAAATCAGGAACAAAAGAGAAATCAGTTCAGGACTGGGGGGAAGGTTGAAAACACAGATAGCATGGGGAATGCTGGCACCGTTGGGAGTAGCCATGAATTATAGAGATTTACATATCCTGAATAACTTTACAGTAGCTATGTTTAATGATACTATCAAGACAATCAAAATGCTCAACATGGAACTTTCTGAAGTTCGGAAAGTGGCTTTGCAAAATAGATATGCATTAGACATTATATTAGCTGCAAAAGAGTGTGTGTGTGCTTTAATTCATTCACATTGCTGTGTATATAGCCATGATTTCCAACCCAATATTACAAAAGCAGTGCAAATGATGGAGGAACGCATTCGTTCTAATCCATTATTACAAGGAGGTGATTCCTCATTTCCAGATCTGTGGGGGGCATTATGGTCTTGGCTTCCCAGCACTGCTTGGTTGAGATCTACAATCATGGGGGTTATATTAATTATTATATGCTGTGTGATGTTGTGTTCTTGTATTCAGTGTCTCCCTGGTGTTATAGCAATGTTTGGAAAATTAAGGAAAACTGTAGTTTCAAGATCTGAGAAGCAGGAGGAAGAACCTCTGATGATGTTTCAGAAGGAGATGGCTCTGAAAGAGGCTGGGGATCTGTTGCGTGAGTTTGAGTCAAGAATGTAAGAAGAAAAGGGGGGAATTGTAAGAGGAAAACATGAATAAAATCCATTGTGTATTGTGTAACTGTGACTCAAACCTCAACACTGCAAATTGATACTTTTCTAACTATACAAGGGAGAGTTGAAACGTTGAACAATCACACGTCGTGCTCTGGAAAAATGTGTACGTGTTAGGAAGCATTTAACTTCCTGATGTCCCATATGAGTTGATGAATTGTATACTGAAATTCAATAGGTAGATTGTAAACCAAGCCATCATAGGATGGGGCAGTAAGTTAGGGTATAAAATAGAATGCAAATTTTGCTCTGGGTTCCTCCCATCTTCCAGGGCAGGAAACCCGTTTCTGCAGAAATGTTACAATAAAACTGTTTTCCTTGGATTAAGATCGAATCTTTGGTGGTCTTTCAAGCCCCCACCGCACAATGGCATGTGTTAAAGATAGATTGAACAGCTCTGTGAGTATTTCTGCCAACTGGTCTGCACACGCTTTAACTATTGCACCAGGAATGCCATCAGGCCCTGCAGCATTCCTGGAATTTACTGCTCTCAGTGTTTTCCTCACTTCATGCCCCTGAAGAGAGAGAGGTGCAGCATCATAGTCCTTGTGAGGCAGTATGTCCAGGTTCTTGGTGGTCTCAAAGCATGCAAAAAAGATGTTTAGCTTCTCTGCGAGAGTTCTACTGCTCTCCCTGTTTGTTCAACCCTGGTCTTTATCATTGTTCAGGGCCTGTATCTCCCTCCACATCTGCCTTGGTCACTATCAGTAAAATGGCCCTCGACCTTCCACCTATAAATCTCCTTAGAATGTTTGATGCCCCTTCTCAGCTCAGTTCTGGCAGGGCTGTAACGTGAGGTGACACCTGCTCTAAAAGCCAGGTCACGGGCCCTGATCAGAGCCTGGACTTTACTGGTCACCCAGGGTTTCCTGTTTGGGAAGGTCTGTATGCATTTCTCCACAGTGACATTTTCTACTCAGGTCTTCATGTAGAAAAGCACAGTCTCTGTTTATGGCTCGAAGTCCTGTTGTTTGAAAACGCTCCAATCTGTGCAGGCCAAACAATGCTGAAGTTGGGAGAGGGAATTTTCAGGCAAGCATCTAATAGTTTGACTGCTAGGATTTGTTCTCTTTCTAAGGGAAGCGTAGGTTGGTACTAAAAGCAGTGTGAAATGGTCTGATTGTCCTAAGTGGGGAAGAGGTTTTTCGTCTATAAGAATGCTTAATATTTGAGTAGACAAGATCAAGTGTGTTTTTTCCCCTGACTGGGCATTTAACATGTTGGTAAAGTTTGGGGAGCACAGGTTTTAGGCATGCTCTGTTGAAATCCCCAGCAGTGATGTGAACGCCCTCAGGATGAACTCTTTGTTGTGTGGTAATTATGTCTTGAAGGTGACTGAGCGTCATGCTAACATTAGCATCTGGATGTAAATTTACAGCAGTGAAGGTAACTACTGTTAGCTCCTGTGGCAGATAAAACAGTCTACACTGAACAGTCATGGTCTCTAAATCTGATGAGCACTGGCTGTTTATTATTTTGCTGTTTGTGCACCAGTCTTTTTTTTTTTTTGAAACAAATTTTTATTAATTTTAAAGGTAAAACAACACATCATTAACCATTAAATACATAAACACATAAAACCTCTTAACATTGTAAATCCTTACAAGTCAAACAAAACATTATTTTTATACAGCATAATTCCAATTTATCCATCTCCATATGGACACACAAATATCTTTCAGCAAATTTCTCATTATTTCTCTTTACTCCTATTCAATTTCATTTCTCTTCCATATTTATCCATTTTATAGTCATCATATTCTTTTCTTTCTGGCTTGTTTAAATTATTCTCGTCTAACATTCCTCCAAGGTTTTATTGATTCTTTTTTCCTTTTTTTTTTTATAAAAAACAAATTTTGTTAGTTTTACCATAAACACAATACACAAACATACAAACACTAAACATAAACAAAACTAAAAGATCTTTTCTGAAGGTTGTCTGTTCCCGGGTTAAAACTCTTTACACAGACACAAATTCAAACATCATATTCAACCCATATCTCCTTCCATATCTTATTATCATTTTCTTTTTTATATATATATATAAAAACCATTTTTATCAGTTTTATAAAAACAATGCACAAAGAATCAAGGCATAGCAGCTTATAAATTCTTTTTTAAGAAAAAATAATAATAAAAGACCAATAAGGCATAACATTTCCAGCTTATAATATCAATATTTCATATAATATTAACTTCATATCTTGTCCCTACTTCTCTTTTCCATCCAAATTATTTATTAATTAAAATTTTATTGCCTTTTATCAATATACAAAATCCAAAAAAAAAAAAAGCAAATATATCCTTCCATATCTTATTACCATTTTCAACAACATTCTTTGTCTGTTCTATTTCCAATTATCCATTCATCTTTTTTTTCTTTTACTATACTTCTCCTGTACACCAATTGGAGTAACATCTATAACTCATTACCCTAACTTAGAAATACTACATATAGCAATCTTTCTTGGGATTCTGTTTAAAAGATTCTAAAATTACATAATAAATTTTATATTCTAAATATACATATAAAAACACACTCTTATATACCCTCCAGAATCCCTCTTTTAATCTAAATTAAATTCACCCATTATCTCTAAATAAACTTTTTTTCTTTAGGTCTTGCTTCCCCCCGTTAAGGCTTCTCCTCCTCCCCTTTCTCTCTTGCTTATTCTTCTCCTTGCCCTTTCTACCCCTTTGCTTTTTCTCTTCGCTTTTCTTGCTCCTTTTCCTTTGCTTTCTAACCTTGCCTCCATCTTTTTGCTCCTTTTTCTCTCTTTTGGTTGTTTTTATAATTCTTAAAATCCCCTTTTTCTTATCCTTTTTCTCCTCCTCTCCGGAAGGGACCCATTGTTCATCAAAGATGGCTTCTTCTTCCTCTTCTTCCTTGTCCCAGTCCTTCTGCTGCATAATCAACTTTTCAAAAGAACATAACGCCATTTCTAAGAATTGAAACAAAGCGCCCAAAGTATCTTCTTTTTTATATTTTTGATATTCAATCTCTAGTTCATCCACAGACGATGCCATTATGAAAAGGGAAACTTTTTCCAAAACAACCACAAGTATTTTTAATCAAAGACAATCAAAAGCAATTAAAAAAAAAGAAAAAAAAGTTCCAAAAGTTAATACTTTTCTTCCTTCTTCTCTTTCTCTTTCTGAATTAATTTTTAATCAAAGAGGTCCAATTACCATATATCTTCTTTTGGGATCCACAAAGACGTTCCAGACAATCTCCTCCTTTTTCATCTTCTGCTCCAATTTTTTTTTTCTCCCTTCCCACTTGCAATGACAATTTTAAATAATCAAAAATCCATACCTCCAGCAGAGATTTTCCAATTTCTTAAATTTTTCAATGTCCAAAAATCCCTTTGTCTCTTAGCTTCAGCTTTCAAGGCAATCCACTTTCAATGTCTAATATATCCAAATATTTCTGCTTTTTCCGTGGGGTGGGAGAGTAAAAAAAAAAAAAATCCCTTTAACAGCTTCTCCGCCGCTTTTCGCTCTTCTTAGGGATACAATGTATCCTCCAGCAATTCAAGCAGCTCAATTCCAGGCAATTTAAAAGGTGTTACTTGACCCGGCTCAGACAGAACTTTCACTCTTCACACTTCCTCCAGCACAGTTCTTACCCGGTTGCTGGCTTCTTCGTGGCGGCCATTGCTGACCGCCGCTCCACCGCCTTGGGAAAAAGGGGTTTTCCCAGAGAAGGGGGGGGTCTGTGATACCCCCACCTCCCTATCCGACTCCCCTCTCTCTTCAGCTGTCCCTACAGGGCAGCCATATCCCCCTGACCCATCTGGATCGGGGGTACCTCGACGGCTAGCACAGCAGGAATCGCGAGCTGTCACGAATTCCTACTGCCCCGAAGCCACACAAACCGGAAGTCCCTGTGCACCAGTCTTTATGTACATAAATAATCAGTCCTCCTCCCCTTCTTTTACTGGAGGCTATATTGCGATCTTGACAGTACAATGTTTGGTCCGCTGGCTCCATTGTAGCATCAGGGATTTGCGGGTGCAGCCAGGATTCTGTGATGATTAGTAGACAGCACTCACGAATTGCAGCACTCAAACTAAGAATTATGCTTTTAAAGGAGAACACCCTATGATATTTGTATAAATCAGTGGGCTAAAAAGGAGATATTAGAAAGCAAGATGAGCTTGTATTCTAGAGGAGATTCATCCCTCCCTTCCTTCATCAGATCACAATGCAATTGAATTCTACTGCATAGTGGAGTATTAATGCAATTTCAAGGGGTTTCAATTCAATGTATAGAATGTGAAGGATGTGTGTTTGTGTTTATTTTCATATGAATGTGCAGCATCTAAAATAGTCAACACAGTTCTAGGTTGTATAAACAGAGGGATAAAATCAAGATCACATGAAGTGTTAATACCAATTTATAAGGCCACACTTGGAATACTGCATTCAGTTCTGGTCGGCACGATGTAAAGAAGAAATTGAGACACTAGAAAGAATGCAGAGGAGAGCAACAAAGATGATAACGGGATGCGAGGACAAAACATGTGAAGAAATTGTGGTCCAAGCTCTACCCATTTCTACTCATGTAGTGAGCTGAAAAAAAGCATCTCATTTCCACACCATCAAGACTGTGTTTACTGGAGGGCTGGGATTCTACCAGTTCAAACCACTTCTATAGAACCAGTTGTCACGATTCTTTGCGGTTAGGAGAACTGGCAAATCACCCCCACTGGCTGGCCCCACCCCTCTCCACTTGGACAACCAACCTGAAATGATGTAGGGTTTCCTGCCTGAGCAGGGAGTTGGACTAGAACAGTCATCACTAACTGGTGGGCCATAGCCTCATAAGTTGCTATTTTTCCTTTTTTTTCATCTGACCATCAGCTGTTCTTTTAAGCAGAGCTGAAACTTCCTTAGGCCTGAAACTTCCATTATTCAGTGCTGACTCATGTAGCCGATGGCAGAAAGATAGATCTCTGTGTGAATTTGTGATTCTGTGAGCAATTCAATCTGCGTGCCTGCTTTGCCTGCTTTGGGGTAAAAGTTTCTCTTTTTTTATAAAAATATCAATATTTACATAATATTTACATACAAGCCATTCCCAGCCAGTCACATGTCCCCCAAGCCACCCCCACAAATTAGGCCATGCCCACAAAACTGGTTGTTAAGAAATTTGAATCCCACCCCTGCCTCTGTGTGTTTCTGGGTGGATGGGTGAGAGAGAGAGAGAGAGAGAGAAGGAGAGAGAGGGAGAGAGGTTAGATCAGATCTCCCTCTCTCTCTCACCAATGTCAGCAAGTCACCATCAGTCAAAATTCATATTAGTGGTCTCTGGGATTTAAAATTATGATTTTGGTGGTCCACTGGATTAGAAGACCTCCAAGACTGCTTTCTTACTCAGATGGAGTTCATCTAAGAGAGACCTTTATAGATAATCTTCTCTTTCCTTTGATATATGGTGGAAATGAAAAGTAATGGAAAATATTATTTGAAGAACATCTCTTATTGCAATTAGTCTCGAAATTATATGGTTTTGTTGGTACATGTGTTCATAAACCTTAATTAGTGTTGGAAAAGAGGTAAAAGCTGTTACTCCTGATATTTCACTCTCTTTGCACATGACACATCACTAGTTTCCTCAGATATCCCAAAATTTACTTCAGATGGATTAATTGGGTAGAATGTCATAGTTTCAAGATGAATTTAGGACTCAAAAGTGAGTCCTTTATTTTGATGTTTTTCTTGGAGTTATATTCCTCCCAAAATTCAAATGACTTCACTTGTCTGAATGTTGATCTGAATGTTAAACACTGTTCTGTATTAACATATTCCAAATATTAACTTCTGATTGGCCCACACGTACAGCATTATGATTGGTCAACTAACCGGCAGTGATTGGTCTGCCAAGAATCAACCGCAATTGGCCGAGCCAATCGCGGGAGATTTAAGGACCTGTCATTGACCAGCGAGCCATGAGCAATCCCTATATGAAAGGCTGCCGCAGCTCCAAGATCTTGTACAGATTTATACATGAAATAAAGAGCTTGAAGTACACTGCTCTCGCGTCTCTTTCATACCCCATCTAACAAACACAGTCAGAATCAGTTTCCTGTTTTTGCCCAGAAGAGAAGGCAGGATCAGTCACTGTGCATCTCTGGCACAATAATACATGGCAGTGTCAGAAGCTGACATGGAGTTCAACTGAAGGGAATATTCATTCTTAGAGTTGTGGTGGTGTAGCTTTGAAGAGAAGATGAGGACCATTTCCCCCCATTATTGGGGTAGACTCTTGCTATACATTCTAAGCCTTTCCCTGGAGGCTGACGGACCCAGTTCCAATCATAGCTACTATCAGTGATGGAAACACCAGTAACTTTACACAGCAAATTGAGATTTTGTCCTGGTCTTACAATTTCATGCCCCAATGATACAAGTTGAACCTCAGCAAGGGACCCTAAAGAAGTAAGAGAAATAAAAATTAGAATTCATACCTCAGAAAAACAAATAATATTGTTGGTTTCTGTAAAATTATGTTCTCACATTTTGGCATGGCTATCAGAAAAAAGAAAACCAGACAGTAATCCATTATGGTTCCTTAAACAAATTTCCTCCAATTCAATGTTTAGACTTTGGAGAAAATATGGCAATCAATCAGAGAGTTCTGCTTTTAATGGAGAACACCTGATGGTATTTGCATAAATCAGTGGGCTATAAAAGAGATCTTAGAAAGCAAGGTGAGCTTGTACTCTTTAAAAGAATCTGGATTAAGACTTCCTCCCTTCCATCTTTCCTTCCTTCATCAAATCACAATACAAAACCATTTTTCATCTTTGTAGCACAAGTCAGTTTTTCACCGTGTTACATCAGCCTATTGTTTATTTACTGCTTGCTTGCTCCCTCCCTCCCTCCCTCCCTCCCTTCCTTCCTTCCAGTTTACAGCCTGTATACTGAATGAAAAACAAGCTAAAAATTTCCTGGAAAAGTAAATCAAGTTAAAGTTTGAAGGCAAGGAAGTTAACAGGCCAGAAGGGCTATGCTCTGGCTCCCAACCATCCCCATAGCTGCAACATAAATTGAGGCCCCTATGCTAATAGGCAAACTTAGGTCTTAACACATTTGGAAAAAAATGGAAGAATGGGGAGGTTTTCCTCAGCTATCTGGATAAGTTATTCATAAAGTGGGGGGTGGGAGAACACCTCATCATAGATCCTGTTAGACAAAATTCCAATCCAATGGAAATTCAGCATGCCCTCCCTGGTTGTCTTGGGTGCAGATTCCTCAGGTATCCATGAAGGTTTTAAAGGTGATAACCCATCCATTGTATTGCACTTGGAAAACATGTGAATGTTCCATTGGATGTAAAAGATAGATGATAGATAAATAGATTAGATTAGATTAGATTAGATTAGATTAGATTAGATTAGATTAGATTAGATTAGATTAGATTAGATTGAGATAGATAGATAGATAGATAGATAGATAGATAGATAGATAGATAGATAGATAGATAGGTTTTTCCCTTTAACAGTAAAGTACATGAGATAGTTCACTTAGGGTTTGTAACACACATGCACATACATGGCTTTGCAGGAGAGTATATTTTAAGAAGGATTGTTTTGGAAACAGACTATTTCACAAAACCTCTGATATCCATCATTTTTCACAAGGAATGGCTTTTTTGAATTTTTCATTTCCTACTTTTTCATATCTTGTAACCATAATTATCTGAGGACCTCAAGTTAGAGTTAAGGTTTCTTGGTTAACCCTACTAACCAAGAGATATTTTCATTTGCTCATCCATTGACCATTGAAACAAAGACATGAATATGACATTTTCTCCTATTCCCAAGATCTCAATAATTCAAGTTTTATAAAGGGGCTTTAGCTTATGTCTCTGTTGTAAGAAGTGAGAAAGAAAGAAAAATAAGAAAATTGTATCATGAAATTCTGAAACTTTCGAGCTGAAAGTGAGCTTAAAGGTAAAACAGCCCAGCTCTGTATTCGGGGTGAGATCCTACTCTAGCTCCTCTGACAGATACTAGAGAAGACCACTAGTGAAAGAGGACTAACCATGCCATTGAACAGCGTGGACCATGCTTGATACCTGATGTGGTCCTCTCATTCTTTGTTTTTTAATCCATTGTTTTGAACATCCCACGAGAAAAAAAGTGCACCCCTTCTTTTTGTGTGACCTTCCAGATAGTGAACGACCCCTATTATAACTGTGGACACCTCTGATAGCTTCCTTTTCCTATCACTTCTGATTCTTTTCATTTTGTTTAAGGACATTGTGATCCAAACACTACCCCATTTCTACCCATGCAAAAATTGCATCTCACTTCCACGCCATCAACATTATTGTATTTACAGTTTGGCTTTATACAATTCATATCAATTAACTGGAGTGGATTCAGTTAGATGGATCAAATGGGTAGAATGTAATAGCCTCAAGATGAATTTAAGGCTCCACAATAAATTCATTGTTTTGATGTTCTTGGAGTTATATTCCTCTAAAAATTCAAATGATTTTATTTGCCTGAATGTCGATTAATTTTCATGGAAGAAGAAAAAAAAACCCCAGAGCCAGAATCAGTTTCCTGTTTTTGTCCAGAAAATCAGGCAAAATCAGTCAGTGTGCATCTCTAGCACAATAATACATGGCAGTGTCAGAAGCTGACATGGAGTTCAACTGAAGAGAATATTCATTCTTGGGATTGTCTGAAGTAATGGTGGTGCGGCTTTGAAGAGAAGATGAGTACCATTTTCTACCATTATAGGGGTAGATTCTAGCTATCCATTCTAAGCCTTTCCCTGGAGGTTGACGGACCCAGTTCCAATCATAGCTACTATCAGTGATGGAAACACCAGTAACTTTACAGAGCAAATTGAGGTTTTGTCCTGGTCTTACAGTTCCAGGCCCCGATGATGCAAGTTGAACCTCAGCAAATGACCCTAGAGAAGTAAGAGAAATAAAAATTACAATTCATCTACCTCGGAAAAAGAAATAATATTGTCGGTTTCTGTAAAATTATGTACTCACATTTTGGCGTGGCTATCAAAAAAAAGAAAACCAGACAGTAATTCATAATGGTTCCTTAAACAAATTTCCTCCAATTCAACGTTTAGATTTTGGAGAAAATATGGCCATCAATCAGAGAGTTCTGCTTTTAAAGGAGAACACCTGATGATATTTGCATAAATCAGTGGGCTATAAAAGAGATCTTAGAAAGCAAGGTGAGCTTGTATTCTATAGGATTGTCTGGAGAAAGACTCCCTCCCTCCCTTCCTCCATCCTTCCTTCCTTCAACAAATCACAATACAAAACTATTTTTCATCCTTGTAGCACAAGTCTGTTTTTCGCAATGTTACAGTCCTATTGCTTTATTTATTGCTTGCTTGCTTGCTTGTTTGCTTGATTCCTTCTTCCCTCCCTCCCTCCCTCCCTCCCTTCCTTCCTTCCTTCCTTCCTTCCTTCCTTTATTTATATTATACTATATACCTCATCTCTTGGCTTTTTTCAACTGTACAATAAAACCATATAATTATATTAATAAAACATAGCCTAAAAACTGAATGAAAAACAAGCTAAAATTTTCCTGGAAAAGTAAATCAAGTTAAAGTTTGAAGGCAAGAAAGTTTACAGTCCAGGAGGGATATGCTCTGGCTCCCAACCATCCCCATAGCTGCAACATAAATTTAGGCCCCTAATGCTAATAGGCAAAGTTAGGTCTTAACACATTTGGAAAAAATGGAAGAATGGGGAGGTTTCCCTCAGCTATCTGGAGAAGTTATTAATAATGTGGGTGGTGGGTGGGGGAAGACCTCATCCTAGATCCTGTCAGTCAAAATTCCCTTTCCAATGGAAATGCAGCATGCCCTCCCTGGTTGTCTTGGGTGCAAAAGGAAGGTATAATTGGTACAAGATTCCTCATGGATCCATGAAGGGTTTTAAACGTGAAAACCCATCCATTATATTGCACTTGGAAAACGTGTGAATGTTCCATTGGATGGAAAAGATAAATGATAGATAAATAGATTAGATTAGATTAGATTAGATTAGATTAGATTGAGATAGATGGATGGATGGATAGATAGATAGATAGATAGATAGATAGATAGATAGATAGATAGATAGATAGATAGATAGACAGACAGACAGACAGACAGACAGACAGACATATGGGAGATAAATACTTAGACAGGAAAGATGCCCTCTTTATATTGAAGTGCAACATTCAGTGCAAATATCGCTAACATTTTAAAAATAAACCAAAACTACAGTATAGGTTTTTCCCTTTAACAGTATAGGATTGTCTGGAGAAAGACTCTCTCCCTCCCTTCCTTACATCCTTCCTTCCTTCAACAAATCACAATACAAAACTATTTTTCATCCTTGTAGCACAAGTCTGTTTTTCGCAGTGTTACAGTCCTATTGCTTTATTGCTTGCTTGCTTGCTTGCTTCCTTCCTTCCTCCCTCCCTCCCTCCCTCCCTTCCTTCCTCCCTTCCTTCCTCCCTTTATTTATATTATACTATATACCTCATCTCTTGGCCTTTTTCAACTGTACAATAAAACCATATAATTATATTAATAAAAAATAGCCTAAAAACTGAATGAAAAACAAGCTAAAATTTTCCTGGAAAAGTAAATCAAGTTAAAGTTTGAAGGCAAGGAAGTTTACAGTCCAGGAGGGATATGCTCTGGCTCCCAACCATCCCCATAGCTGCAACATAAATTGAGGCCCCTATGCTTATAGGCAAACTTAGGTCTTAACACATTTGGAAAAAGTGGAAGAATGGGGAGGTTTCCTTCAGCTATCTGGAGAAGTTATTAATAATGTGTGTGGGGGGGGAGACCTCATCCTAGATCCTGTCAGTCAACATTCCCTTTCCAATGGAAATGCAGCATGCCCTCCCTGGTTGTCTTGGGTGCAAAAGGAAGATATAATTGGTACAAGATTCCTCATGGATCCATGAAGGGTTTTAAAGGTGAAAACCCATCCATTATATTGCACTTGGAAAACGTGTGAATGTTCCATTGGATGGAAAAGATAGATAATAGATAAATAGATTAGATTAGATTAGATTAGATTGAGATAGATGGATGGATAGATAGGTAGACAGAGAGACAGACAGACAGACAGACAGACAGACAGACATATGGGAGACAAATACTTAGACAGGAAAGGTGCCCTCTTTATATTGAAGTGCAACATTCAGTGCAAATATGGCTAACATTTTAAAAATGAACCAAAACTACAGTATAGGTTTTTCCCTTTAACAGTAAAGTACATGAGATGGTTCACTTAGGGTTTGTAACACACACACATACATACACAGCTTTGCAGCAGAGTTTATTTTAAGAAGGATTGTTTTGGAGACAGACTATTTCACAAAACCTCTGATATCCATCATTTTTCACAAGGAATGGCTTTTTTGAATTCCTCATTTCCTACTTTTTCATATCTTGTGACCATAATTATCTGAGGACCTCAAGTTAGAGTTAAGGTTTCTTGGTTAACATTATTAACCAAGAGATATTTTCTTTTACTCATCCATTGACCATTGAAACAAAGACATGAATATGACATTTTCTCCTATTCCCAAGATCTCAATAATTCCAGTTTGATATAGGGGCTTTCGTTTATGCCTCTGTTGTAAGAAGTGAGAAAGAAAGAAAAATAAGAAAATTGTATCATGAAATTCTGAAACTTTCGAGCTGAAAGTGAGCTTAAAGGTAAAACAGCCCAGCTCTGTATTTGGGATGAGATCCTACCCTAGCTCCTCTGACAGATACTAGAGAAGACCACTAGTGAAAGAGGACTAACCATGCCATTGAACAGCCTGGACCATGCTTGATACCTGATATGGACCTCTCATTCTTTGTTTTTTAATCCATTGTTTTGAACATCCCATGAGAAAAAAAATGCACCCCTTCTTTTTGTGTGACCTTCCAGATAGTGAACGACCCCTATTATAACTGTGGACACCTCCGATAGCTTCCTTTTCCTATCACTTCTGATTCTTTTCATTTTGTTTAAGGACATTGTGATCCAAACACTACCCCATTTCTACCCATGCAAAAATAGCATCTCACTTCCATGCCATCAACATCATTGTATTTACAGTTTGGCTTTATACAATTCATATCAATTAACTGGAGTGGATTCAGTTAGATGGATCAAATGGGCAGAATGTCATAGCCTCAAGATGAATTTAAGACTCCACAATGAATTCATTGTTTTGATGTTCTTGGAGTTATATTCCTCTAAAAATTCAAATGATTTTATTTGTCTGAATGTTTATTTATTTTCATGGAAGAAAAAAAAAAAAAACCCCAGAGCCAGAATCAGTTTCCTGTTTTTGCCCAGAAAATCAGGCAAAATCAGTCAGTGTGCATCTCTAGCACAATAATACATGGCAGTGTCAGAAGCTGACATGGAGTTCAACTGAAGAGAATATTCATTCTTGGGATTGTCTGAAGTAATGGTGGTGCGGCTTTGAAGAGAAGATGAAAACCATTTGCTCCCATCATAGGGGTAGATTCTGGCAATCCATTCTAAGCCTTTCCCTGGAGGTTGGCGGATCCAGTTCCAAGCATAGCTACTATCAGTGATGGAAACACCAGTAACTTTACAGAGCAAATTGAGGTTTTGTCCTGGTCTTACAGTTCCAGGCCCCGATGATACAAGTTGAACCTCAGCAAGGGACCCTAAAAAAGTAAGAGAAATAAAAATTACAATTCATCTACCTCGGAAAAAGAAATAATATTGTCGGTTTCTGTAAAATTATGTACTCACATTTTGGCATGGCTATCAGAAAAAAGAAAACCAGACAGTAATTCATAATGGTTCCTTAAACAAATTTCCTCCAATTCAACGTTTAGACTTTGGAGAAAATATGGCCATCAATCAGAGAGTTCTGCTTTTAAAGGAGAACACCTGATGATATTTGCATAAATCAGTGGGCTATAAAAGAGATCTTAGAAAGCAAGGTGAGCTTTTATTCTATAGGATTGTCTGGAGAAAGACTCCCTTCCTTCCATCCTTCCTTCCTTCAACAAATCACAATACAAAACTATTTTTCATCCTTGTAGCACAAGTCTGTTTTTCGCAGTGTTACAATCCTATTGCTTTATTGCTTGCTTGCTTGCTCCCTTCCTTCCTTCCTTCCTTCCTTCGTTCCTTCCTGCTTTCCTTTATTTATATTATACTATATACCTCATCTCTTGGCCTTTTTCAACTGTACAATAAAACCATATAATTATATTAATAAAACATAGCCTAAAAATTGAATGAAAAACAAGCTAAAATTTTCCTGGAAGAGTAAATCAAGTTAAAGTTTGAAGGCAAGGAAGTTTACAGTCCAGGAGGGATATGCTCTGGCTCCCAACCATCCCCATAGCTGCAACATAAATTGAGGCCCCTATGCTAATAGGCAAAGTTAGGTCTTAACACATTTGGAAAAAGTGGAAGAATGGGGAGGTTTCCTTCAACTATCTGGAGAAGTTATTAATAATGGGGGGGGGAGGGGGGAAGACCTCATCCTAGATCCTGTCAGTCAACATTCCCTTTCCAATGGAAATGCAGCATGCCCTCCCTGGTTGTCTTGGGTGCAAAAGGAAGATATAATTGGTACAAGATTCCTCATGGATCCATGAAGGGTTTTAAAGGTGAAAACCCATCCATTATATTGCACTTGGAAAATGTGTGAATGTTCCATTGGATGGAAAAGATAAATGATAGATAAATAGATTAGATTAGATTAGATTAGATTAGATTAGATTAGATTAGATTAGATTGAGATAGATAGATAGATAGATAGATAGATAGATAGATAGACAGACAGACAGACAGACAGACATATGGGAGATAAATACTTAGACAGGAAAGGTGCGCTCTTTATATTGAAGTGCAACATTCAGTGCAAATATGGCTAACATTTTAAAAATGAACCAAAACTACAGTATAGGTTTTTCCCTTTAACAGTAAAGTACATGAGATGGTTCACTTAGGGTTTGTAACACACACACATACATACACAGCTTTGCAGCAGAGTTTATTTTAAGAAGGATTGTTTTGGAGACAGACTATTTCACAAAACCTCTGATACCCATCATTTTCACAAGGAATGGCTTTTTTGAATTTCTCATTTCCTACTTTTTCATATCTTGTGACCATAATTATCTGAGGATCTCAAGTTAGAGTTAAGGTTTCTTGGTTAACACTATTAACCAAGATATATTTTCTTTTACTCATCCATTGACCATTGAAACAAAGACATGAATATGACATTTTCTCCTATTCCAAAGATCTCAATAATTCAAGTTTTATAAAGGGGCTTTAGCATATGCCTCTGTTGTAAGAAGTGAGAAAGAAAGAAAAATAAGAAAATTGTATCATGAAATTCTGAAACTTTCGAGCTGAAACTGAGCTTAAAGGTAAAACAGCCCAGCTCTGTATTCGGGGTGAGATCCTACTCTAGCTCCTCTGACAGATACTAGAGAAGACCACCAGTGAAAGAGGACTAACCATGCCATTGAACAGCCTGGACCATGCTTGATACCTGATATGGACCTCTCCTTCTTTGTTTTTTAATCCATTGTTTTGAACATCCCACAAGAAAAAAAATGCACCCCTTCTTTTTGTGTGACCTTCCAGATAGTGAACGACCCCTATTTTAACTGTGGACACCTCCGATAGCTTCCTTTTCCTACCACTTCTGATTCGTTTCTTTTTGTTTAAGGACATTGTGATCCAAACACTACCCCATTTCTACCCATGCAAAAATAGCATCTCACTTCCATGCCATCAACATCATTGTATTTACAGTTTGGCTTTATACAATTCATATCAATTAACTGGAGTGGATTCAGTTAGATGGATCATATGGGTAGAATGTCATAGCCTCAAGATGAATTTAAGACCCCACAATGAATTCATTGTTTTGATGTTCTTGGAGTTATATTCCTCTAAAAATTCAAATGATTTTATTTGTCTGAATGTTTATATTTTTTCATGGAAGAAAAAAAAAAAAAACCCAGAGCCAGAATCAGTTTCCTGTTTTTGCCCAGAAAATCAGGCAAAATCAGTCAGTGTGCATCTCCAGCACAATAATACATGGCAGTGTCAGAAGCTGACATGGAGTTCAACTGAAGAGAATATTCATTCTTGGGATTGTCTGAAGTAATGGTGGTGCGGCTTTGAAGAGAAGATGAGTACCATTTTCTCCCATCATAGGGGTAGATTCTGGCAATCCATTCTAAGCCTTTCCCTGGAGGCTGACGGACCCAACTCCAAGCATAGTGATGGAAACACCAGTAACTTTACAGAGCAAATTGAGGTTTTGTCCTGGTCTTACAGTTCCAGGCCCCGATGATACAAGTTGAACCTCAGCAAGGGACCCTAAAGAAATAAAAGACAAAAAACAATCAGGACACACGAGCTTCTAGAAAAAAAATCACAGTTGCTTTCTCTAAAATTATGTTCTTACATTTTGGCATGGCTATCAGAGAAAAGAAAAACAGCAAGAAATTCATAGTGTCTTTTTAATGTCTTTTTCCTTCGGTCTGACATGTACAACTTGAAGGAAATATAAAGAACTAAAACGAGAAGCCTGCTTATAAAGGGGAATATTTCATTATGATATTTGCATATTCCTAGAGAGGGATAAAGATGCTCCTAGAAAGTCAGGTTCAGTGAAGAGTTTGTATACAATAAGAGGATATAGATAAAGTCTATATGTTTCCTTCCTTCCTTCCTTCCTTCCTTCCTTCCTTCCTTCCTTCCTTCCTTCCTTCCTTCCTTCCTTCCTTCCTTCCTTCCTTCATCACATCACAATACAAAACCATTTCTCATGCTTGTAGCACAGGACAGATTTTCAGTCTTATGTCAGCCCCATCCATATCTTTGGGAAAATTTATCAATACTATTGATTGATTGATTTTCTTTTTTCTTTTTAAACAAATTTTATTAATTTTACAAAAAACAATACACAATCCAGGCATAACAACTTGAAAAATCTTTTCTAAAAAAATAATAATAATAATTAAAGAAGAAAGCCAATAGAACATATAAAATAATTCCAAATTGTAATATCAATATTTACATTATCTATTTAACTTCATATCTTATCCAGACTTCTCCTTTTATCCAAATTATATTTCTTGCTTATTAAAATTTTATTGCCTTTCATAAACATACAAAACACAAAACATAAACAAAACAAAAAGATCTTTTCTGAAGGCTGCCTGATCCCGGGTTGAAACTCTTCACACAGACACAAATTCAAACATCATATTCACTTTATATATCCTTCCATATCTTATTATCATTTTCTTTTCTTTTTTTTATAAAGCAATTTTATCAATTTTACAAAAACAGTGCACAAACAATCAAGGCATAACAGCTTATAAATTCTTTTCTAAAAAAATAATAATAATTAGAGAAGAAAACCAATAAAACATAATGATTCCAAATTATAATATCAATATTTACTTTATCTATTTAACTTCATATCTTATACCAGCTTCTCCTTTTCATCCAAATTATTTCTTGTTAATTAAAATTTTATTGCCTTTTATCAATATACAAAACCCAAAAAAACATAACAAAACGTTTATATACCCTTCCATATCTTATTACCATTTTCAATAACATTCTTTGTCTGTTCTATTTCCAACTATCCATTCATCTTTTTTCTTTTACTATACTTCTCCTATACACTAATTGGAGTGACGCCTTTAACTCATTACCCTAACTTAAAAGTACTTCATATAACACTTAATTTATCTTGGGATTCTGTTTAGTAGATTCTAAAATTACACAATGAATTTTATACTCTAAATACATATATAAAAAACACAATCTTATATACCTTCCAGAATCCCCCTTTTATCCTTAATTAAATTCACCCATTGTCTCTGAATAAACTTTTTTTCTTTAGATCTTGCTTCCCACCATTAAGGCTTCTCCTCCCCCCCCCCCTTTCTCTCTTGCTTATTCTCCTCCTTGCCCTTTTTACCCCTTTGTCTCTCCTCCTCCCTTTTCTTACTCCCTTTCCTTTGCTTTCTAACCTTGCATCCACCTTTCCTCTCATTTTTCTCATTTTTGGTTGTTTTTTCAAATCTTAAAATCCCCCTTTTCTTATCCTCTTTCTCCTCCTCCCTGGAAAAAACCCATTGTTCATCAAAAATGGCTTCTTGTTCCTCTTCTTCTTTGTCCCAGTCATTCTGCTGCGTAATCAATTTTTCATAAGTACATAACGCCATTTCTAAAAATTGAAATAAAGTGCCCAAAATATCTTTTCCATCTTGTTCTTCCTTTTTATATTTTTTATATTCAGTCTTTAGTTCATCCACAAGCGATGCCATCCTGAAAAGAGAAACTTTCCCCAAAACAACCACCCAAGTATTTTTAATCAAAAATAATTCAAAAAAAGTTCCAAAAGTTTATATTTTTCTTCTTTCTTCTATTTCTTTTTCTGGGGTTACTGTTTAATCAAAGAAGTCCAATTACCTTGTATCTTTCTTTGAGATTCCAGGCAATCTCCTCCTTTTTCCACTTCTGCTCCAATTTTTTTTCTCTTGCTTTCCACTTGCAACATCAATTTTTAAATGATCAGAAATCCATACCTCTAATAAGGGTTTTCCAATTTCTTAAATTTTTAAGTCCAATGTCCAAGAACTCTTTTGTCCCTTAACTTCAACTTTCAAAATAATTCACTTTCAGTGCCCAAACAAATTTTAAATCTTCATCTGCTGTTTCCATGGGGTAGGAGAGTGAAGAAAAAAAAAGTTCCCTTTAACAGCTTCTCCGCCGCTTTTGATCTTCTTAGGGATACAATGTATCCTCCAGCAATTCAGACAGCTCAATTCCAACGAATTTAAAAGATGTTGATTGACCCGGCTCAGCCAGCACTTTCACTTTTCTTGCTTCCTCCAGCACAATCTTACCTGGTTGCTGGCTTCTTCGTGGCGGCCATTGCTGACTGCCGCTCCACCACCTTGGGAAAAAGGGTTTTTTCCGGATGAGAAGGGGGTCTACGGCACCCCCAACCTCCTGTCCAGCTCCCCTCTCTCTTCGGCTGTCCCTACAGGGCAGCCATATCCTCCTGACCCATTTGGATCGGGGGTACCTCGGTGGCAAGCGCAGCAGGAATCGCGAACGGTCGTGAATTCCTGCTGCCATTGAAGCCACGTGGAACCGGAAACTGCGATTGATTTTCTATATTTTCCACCTTGCCTAAGATATAGATAAAGGCCATTGTTTTCCTTCTTCCCTTCCTCCTTTCCTCCGTCCCTCTCTTTAATCACAACCCAGCCCGAATGCCTGTTAGAAAACTAAGATTTTCACCATCTTTTGTCTGCCTAATCCTGATCTTTGGGCAAATTTCCCACTTTTCAATTAAAGGATATAGATGAAGTCCATCATTTTCCTTCCTTCCTTCCTCCCTCCCTTTCAAATTTACAACCCAGCCCTAATGCCCATTAGAATAGTAATCCCAATTAAAATCTTTGGGCAAATTTCCCAATACTCATTATAATGTAAAATAGGAAAAGTTTCCCCTTGAGACCTCAATCATACCTTGTCAGAGAAAAAAGAATGTTATTTCCCATATTGGACTTTCTGTTTGAATGCAGCTATTTCATTGGCACTTAGCTATTCAGATAAAATACCTAGTATAGGCATACAGCAGGGCTGCCAACCTTGAGTGATAGTTCGGAGTGAGACACTGCGAGGGAGCGGAGCGACCAAGCTCGAGGGAGCGAAGCGACCGAGGGGGGGATGGTGTGGAAGGGGGGTGTCTCCCCTTCCACGGTAGGGAGCTTTGACAATTTTACATTTTAAATGGTGCAATCTGATGCATACTTTAGTCATGATTTGGACATATACATACATACATACATGCAAGCAGCACCAATGTACTTGAACCGGATTTGTAAGATAATAATGCAGTTCACTGACCATGAATAATTGAAGTTCCTGACTTGTAACTGCAGTATTCTACCTCAACTGACTTTATTAGCTTAGTGATGTACTATAGACCACTATAGGATGAATTCAATGTGCAACAAAAAGACAAAAAACCCGAAACAACTACAGAGATAATGCAAATACATCAATGGGTATTCTTCTTTCTGTATCAAATACCATACTACATGCCAATATGCTATAGTCAAATGCTATAGTCTCAGTCTTTAAAAGAGATCCAACACAACTCTGAATAAAATTCTGTGAACATTATATTTTGCATCAGTCTTCTTTTCTTCCACCTTCCTCTCCTTTCCTTGTATCTTACACAGTGTAAACCCCAGGGTGGTGCTCGTAAAATTACTTTTTTTAAAGAGCCATTATAGCAACTTTATTTGGCTGAAGAATTAAGCAGATGTTTAATTAATTACCATTTGGAGGAGACTGCTTCCAATATTAGAAAAAGGGAAACCCTAACCTTGTTTTTAAAGTATTTTCAAAAATGCCGTCTTGAAAACTCACCTGCTACCAAGGCCCAGAGTAAACCGGAGGGGGAAAGGGGGAAGGTTACTAAACCAAATCCAAGTTATTAAAGGAACCCAACTGCACTGTCAATGCTGGAGTGTCATGCGATCGCTTGGAAATACATAACCTTTCATCCTGGTTGATCCCATTGTCCTAACAGAACATTGTCCTAATGCTTTTAGCATGTGGGTGTATGAGCAAACTTCCACCACCACCACCACCCCTTTACACGCCTTATGCTCTCTTTTAGCTGATCCAAAAGAGTCTTCCCAAACCAGCAAGGCGAGAAGCGCGCCAGGCTGATCTATAAAGCGGCTGGGCAGCTTTGTGCAAAATAGAAAGTTGGAGGACTGACAGAATGTGATCCTCTGGAACAAATGTCTTTCAGAGAGAGAGAGACGCCCCAGCTTCTAATTACATCTCTGGCAGCGGACAATTCTCAGCTTTGCTTACCAGGGTTATTACTGGCCGAGGCTGTTGCCTGCAAAAGAGGCTTTGCCAGCCCCCTCGTGTCCTTCTTTGAAAAGGGCAGCTGGCTTGTCCCAGAGGACATTGCAGAGAGGGAGAGCGTGGGGCAAAGTGGCTGCGAGCGCCCCAGGCGGGAAGAAACCTCTTGCTCTTCGCTTTCCTGAAGCGAATTTGCTAATCGGCATCATGCACAGTTACGGGACACCGAGGCAGAACGAGGATTAAGGTGGGAAAAGAGGCGCGGTGGGGTGGCTGGGCAGGGCGGCACGGCGCTGGGAGCTCATCCTTCTCCTAAGGGGAATATTTGGAATATCAGAGAATGTAGAGATATATTTATTTTTGTACATTCCATTTTGGGGGTTTAGCGTGAGATTTCATTTATCAGAGTGAGACAATCTAAATTGGTTGAATTGCGTGAGTCACACTCTGATTGCGTGAGAGTTGGCAGCACTGATACAGGTGGGAAGTTGTTGTAGGATGCTGTTACTCCTGATATTTCACTCTCTTTGCACATTCTTTGAAGAGGTTTTGCTTCTCATTTAAGAAGCTCCTTCATCTTGAAATGTGTTCAAAGAAAAACCAGAAAGCCCGGTGGCCTCTTGAAAAAGCACCTTTGGAACAACCATGATCTGGATGGCTGAAAATCTCCACGGACGTTCCATTGGTTAATTGTCCTCTCTGATAGGAAGTTTCTCCTTAGTTCCACTTGCTTGTCTTCTTGATTAATTTCCAACCATTGTTTCCATCCTTTGGTGCTTTGGAAAATGTAAGTTTCACTGTTTCTTCTTTGTGGTAGCCCCTCAAAGACTGGAATAGTGCTATTATGTCACACCTAGTCTTTCTTTTCTCTAGACCCAATTGCTGCAAGTGTTGTTCATGTTTTTCTGTCTTTAGGCCCTTAATCAGGGGTGTGGAGGTTCCCCCTAGATTGCATTTGTCTTAGAAATATTCTGCTGTTTATATTTACCAATATCATTGCTTGGTCTTAACCTGTATCTGTTTTTCTGATTTGCAGCACTTTGGTGCCCCCTACAGGAAATCTCTTCTGAACTATAAATGAAGAGAGAGTGTTTTCGGCCTTTTTCAATCAGTAAATCAAGGCTCTGGCTTCTACCTTTAACCTGATGATCAGTAGAGATAAATTTGAAATAGAGATTAGGCTGCATTGTCTCTTTCCTCCTTTATCTGCTCTATTTGTGAGATACCTAGAACATTTTATTTTGATTTTCAGTACTGATCTCTGGTGTTAGCAACAGGAGTAAAGGGAAATCTAATACCAGAAATAAGGGAAGAGTGAGAGAAAGAATGAAGGAAGGAAGTGAAAGAAAGAAAAAAAAAAGAAAAATGAATGAATGAATGTGTAAGCACTGGACTTCTCCCTTCAACTGAAAATAATGAACTTCTGAAAGCTAGGTGTTCCAAAAGGAATTCTTTATTGAAAGGAAATGGTCACAGTATTAGTCAAAGCAGACTCTAAGATGCTTTCAGGTACAGTAACAGATTAAGAGAGTTAGAACCCCTCCCCTTATTCTGATGTGGATTTAGTCAAACAAAGAACCAACATGTTAATTCCCACCCCCTTTTCTGGGAACGTATCTTAGAAGAGTTTCTCAGGGAGTATCTTTCAGAGCTGGAATTTTTATGGTCCCTTCTCCTCTTGCTATATCTCTAAGAGGTGACAAGTTTCTAGACATCTGGCTCCAGTCCTCCAGTTGTATATCATGTGCAAGTTAGACAGATTCAATATAAGATTTAAGATGTTCAGGTTACAGAAAAAGGATTTCTTGTACCAACTTCCCCCCTCTCTTCTTCTTCCATTGAAGACTGGCAAATACACGGATATGACAGAATGAATGAATGAATGAAAAAATGAATATGAAGGGAAAATTGTGAATGTAACCCATTGTCAGTCTGTGCTCTCTTCAAATCCCAAGAAAGAAATACTCAGACTTCATGGTTAAAGCAAAGTTATCCTTTTACTGGGAAATAAAGTGAAAGCTTCAGATTTAATTCCGAATATAAAGAAATTGGCACGCAGATCACATATACAAAGGAATGGAAATGCTCCCACCCCCCAAAGTCCAAATGAGTCTTCCAATTAAAAGTTCTGAATATGATCATGTGGTCATCTCCAGGTGGTGATGAGACTGCTGTCAGTTGACCTTGACATATTTTGATAAAAGTTCGCAGTTGCGCAAAAAGGGACAGAAGCTAGCCAAGAAATGGAAAGTTAAAGAAAAGAATCCCCCCTCCCCTTGCTAACCCAGCAAAGGAATGCAAAACACCTCTAGCTTTCTTCCCCTTCAAATTCCCCCCTCCCTCCATTGGTATTGGCAGCCGAAAGACATAAATTAGCATAGCAGCAGAAAAGCAATAATTAGAATGCAGATTATACATATTATGGATATCTTGAGGCTGACACCCACTTTCTGTTTCTTTTTTCATTAAGAACATTATAATCCAAACTCTGCCTTTTTTCTTACCTGGATAGGGAACTGCACAAATATATGTTATTTCTATGCCATCAAGAGTGTATTTACTGATAAATTTTATAAAGGTTCAAAAGAGTAAGGAAACACAATTCAAGGTAGTAAATTGGAACTTTTGGATACAATTTGTTCTGTCATGATCTGCTTCAGCTGGATTTAATAGCATAACAGCATGAGAAAGTTGGAAGGGACCTTGGAGGTCTTCTAGTCCAACCTTCTCCTCAAGCAGGAGACCCTACAGCATTTCAGACAATGGCAGTGTACCTTTGAAAAGAAGATGAATACCATTTTCTGCCATCATGGGAGTAGATTCTGGCAATCCATTCTAAGCCTTTCCCTGGAGGTTGATGGACCCAGTTCCAAGCATACTACAATCAGTGATGGAGACATCAGTAACTTTACAGAGTAAATTGAGATGTTGTCCTGGTCTTACAGTTCCAGGCCCTGATGAAACAGGTTGAACCTCAGTAAGGGACCCTAGAAAAGAAAGAAAAATAAAAATTAGAATTCACATACGTTGGAAAAAGAAACAATATAGGCGCTTTCTGTAAAATTTTGTACTCACATTTTGGCATGGCTATCAGAAAAAAGAAAAACAGCCAGTAATTCATAATGGTTTCTTAAGCAAATTTCCTCTGATTCAATGCGAAGAAGAAGAAGAAGAAGAAGAAGAAGAAGAAGAAGAAGAAGAAGAAGAAGAAGAAGAAGAAGAAGAAGAAGAAGAAGAAGAAGAAGAAGAAGAAGAAGAAGAAGAACAACAACAACAACAACAACAACAACAACAACAACAACAACAACTTTATTGTCATTGTACAAGTACAATGAAACTGTGGATGCAGCCCAGCAACTGTTCACAATACCATAAAACCAAAGCACTTAAAGATGAAAATGAGAAAAACAGAGTACCTGTGTCTCCATTTGCAATTAGAGAGTACAATATCTATGAATATACACAAAATATACATCCAACACTGACTGTGACGCTTTGCCTAGGGTAATACACAAGAGATGGATTGTACTGTAATATGTTCTTGTACATCTGAATGAGGTATTGCAGTTTCATATCTTTTCACATCTTAATAAGGTATTGACTTGTATTTATTTGCAGTTCGGATGGCCCAGGGAAAGAAACTATTTATTAGTCTAGCGGTGTGGGATTTTATTGACCTAAAGTGCTGTCAAGACTGCAGCAGGTCAGAGAGATAATTGCCGGGGTGTGAGGGGTCTTCTATGATTGCCTTGATTCTGCTTTGGGAGCAGGACCTGGATGAGTCTTCAAGGGAGGGCAGAGGGCAACCAATTATCTTTTGAGCTGTGTTTATCACCCTCTGTACAGTTTTCCTGTCCTCAGCTAAGGAGCCTGCACAACACACACCCAGACAGTTTGTCAGAGTGCTCTCCACAGAGGCTTTATAGAAAGCCAGCAACAGCTGCTTATCCAGATTGTTTTTCCTGAGAACCCACAGGAAGTGCAGCTGCTGCTGAGCCTTTTTCACTATGGCCTTGGTTTTTCGGGACCAATAGATATCAACTGAAATATGGATGCCAAGGAATCTGATCGTAGAGACAGTTTCCACTCATTCTCCATTGATGATGAGTGGGGCGTGGTCCTTTCCATGTTTCCTGAAATCTATAAAAACTTCTTTGGTTTTATGGGCATTCAGTGACAGATTGTTCTGTGAACACTAAACAGACAGGTTCTCTACTTCTGCCCTATATGCTGTCTCATCCTCTCCAGAGATGAGACCAATCACGGTCATGTCATCCACAAACTTTATGATGGTGTTTGTTGCGTGGCTTGGTGAGCAGTCAAACATGTACAAGGCAGGGGGCTCAAGACACAATCCCGTGGGGAACAAGTACTAAGTATAATCGTGGAAGAAAGGTGGGGGCAAAGTCTAACACTGTGATTTGTTTGTCAAAAAGTTCTTAATCCAGGAGCATGTGGGAATGGGGACCTAGAGATTATACAGTTTGGTCACTAGTATATCTGGGATGATAGTGTTAAACGCAGAGCTGTAGTCCAAAAAGAGCATCCTCACATAGTTCTGTTTGTCCTCTAGATGACTCAGTGCTCTATGAAGTATGATGGCCACAGCATCCTCTGTAGATCGGTTTGCTCTATAAACAAACTGATGTTGATCAAAGGAGGGCGGGAGGCAGTCTCTGATGTGCTGTGAATCTAGTCGCTCAAAAACCTTCAGGATGGAGCTTGTTAACGTTATGAGCCTATAGTCATTGAGAGTGTTTATATTTGTTTTCTTGGGAACAAGGATGATGGTTGCAGCCTTCAGGCATTGTGGGATGATGGTGTAAGAGGAAAACATGAATAAAACCCATTGTGTATTGTGTAACTGTGACTCAAACCTCAAAACTGCAAGTTGATACTTTTCTAACTATACAAGGGAGAGTAGAAACATTGAACAATCACACGTTGTGCTCCGGGAAAATGTGTATGTGTTAGGAAGCATCTAACTTCCTGATGTCCCATATTAGGTGATGAATTGTATACTGAAATTCAATAGGTAGATTGTAAACCAAGCCATCATAGGATGGGGCAGTAGGTTAAGGTATAAAATAGAATGCAAATTTTGCTCTGGGTTCCTCCCATCTGCCAGGGCAGGAACCCGTTTCTGCAGAAATGCTACAATAAAACTGTTTTCCTTGGATTAAGATTGAATGTTTGGTGGTCTTTCAAGCCCCCACCGCACAATTTGGCAAGCCAGCCAGGAGCCTCAATGGTGGTCTTCCAGAAGCTGGGGACTAGGTAAGTAGTGGCCATGACCTCCCGTTGAGAGGTGCCTCCTCCCCGAATTCTGGTCAGCTCCAGAGGCGACTGAAAATCCAGATGATCTTCTGAAACAGCATTTTGCCGGCTGATAGTCTGGGACTGTTGAAAAGGAGAATAGAGGAAAGCCTGAGTTGGTGACGCCCACACATCCACTACCTCGGAGGTCTGGAATGATCAGGTAAAACTTGTTTCTTTCATTTGAAAAAGATTAGAGGAGGGAATCCTTAACTCTCAGGAGAGAATCCAGTGCTTGCTGGAGGATCAGACTGGTTAGTCAAGTAAGGAAGTGATGGGAAAGGGACACAGTAAGGGATTGGGGGATCCAGGAAGGGGTTATCCAGAGTTAGAAACTGAATCAGATTTCAGGAAACCAATACCCAGAGATTTGCCTTTGGGACAGCTGCTCCAGCAGTGATTCTCCCCGAATCTGAAACACTTTACAAAAGACTTGGAGAAGAAACATATGATCTACCTTAGTATAAACCGTTACCCTTTAATTGATCCGAAATTCCCATACCACTGGGTTGTGGACGGGGAGACCAGTATTTATTGGATAAATCAATTAAAAGAATACATAATTAGACATAAGATGAATTTGCAATTACCATATATTGAGGTGTGGTTTCATGTAAATTTTGAAGGTCTGACCCACCGGCGGGACAATATTGCACAAAGCAGAATGAAGAGGGATCGGATGAATATTTGTATAAGACACATCCGTTGCCCCCTCCAATTCTGCAGGCTCCGGTAGCGCTTAACACACTGGTAGACCAAGCAGCGGTGATTCCTCTGCCACCATCATCCCCTCCCTCTCAGCAGCCGCCCCCATATAGACCGCTGCTGAGAGAACTGCGTCAACTTGAACAAAATGTGAAAAACTTGCCTTTTCTGGAACAACCTCAGGCATCTGCCTTTCCCCTCCGTGAAGTCCCGAACGGAGTAAATGCCCAGGGAAACGTGGTTTCAATGTATGCGGTGTTTCCAATTAAGGCAAGTGAACTCCCAAGACTTCACGAAATGCCAATAATGTGTCAGAACAGTTAGAGTTGTTTTTGGGACCAAATGATTACACGAATCTGGAATTGATGTATGTTTTGGGACATCTATTCACCCCAGAAGAAAGGGATTTGATTAGACAAGGGGCTATAGAAGTCTGGCACAGATCGCAACTGGGGAATGATAATGCGGTTGCTGGAGATGTGAAATTCCCATTGGCCACTCCTGATTGGGACATACAAAATGAGGAGCATAGACAGAATATGTGGGACCTTAAAACAATGATATTAAATGGTATCAAAATTGCTGTGCCACAGGGGAGGAATTTAACCAAAGCCTTTGAAGTAACACAAGGCAAAGATGGATCCCCTGGTGACTATTGTACAAAGTTGAGGGAAAGTCTGGTAAAATACTCTGGAGTAGACCCAAGCACACCTACATTTGAATCCATGCTTAAAATGCAGTTTGTGATTGGGGCCTGGCCAGATATTCAGAAGAAAATTCAAAAATTAGATAATTGGGGTGCAGTTGGAATGACAGATCTCCTGAAAACCGCTCAATGAGTATTTGTTAACAGGGATACTGTGAAAACCAGACAGAAATCTCAAATGATGTTGGCTACAGTGCAGGCTGCAGCTAAGAATGAGGTGAAGAAAAGTGTGGATTGTATAAGGGAAGCAATGGGAGGCCAGGGTGAGAGAAGGCGAGGTGGAATGCAAGGAGGTTTCAGAGGAAGAGATTTCAGAGGGATGGGAATGAGACAGCCTGGAATGGATAGAAGCTGCTTTAGGTGTGGGAAGGAAGGACATTTTGCGCACGAGTGTCCTACCAACCAAAGAGAGAGAAGTTATGCATTGTATGATGATTAGGGCTGTTCCGGATCCTTTAAGAGGACCTGCAGGGAGCCATTGGTAAAAATTTTAGTGGGTCCTAACCATCAGGAACAGCTGTTTCTGATAGACACTGGCGCAAGCTGGACTTCTGTGTGTGACCCGATAAAGGGTGCACATAGATCAAGGAAAATGATAAAAGTAGTGGGGGTGAGTGGAAAATCACAGGATTTGAGGGTGTTTGAACAAATCAGACTGGAAATGAATGAAGTGGTGACTGAGGCTGAAGTGTTGTATAGTCCTGATTCTGGAGTGAATTTGCTAGGGAGAGATCTGTTGCCTGTGTTTGGTATCCAGCTGTGGGATACTGGGAAGGGAGTAAGGATGTGGAAGATGACTGTGGAAGACGAGAGGGCAATTTCAGATGAGGTTTGGACA
Organism: Hydrophis major; assembly: GCA_033807585.1. NCBI lineage: Eukaryota > Metazoa > Chordata > Lepidosauria > Squamata > Elapidae > Hydrophis > Hydrophis major. The sequence goes on from CM066343.1 coordinate 6,373,509, forward strand.
GGAGAAGAGAAGGTAGAGTGAATGAACATTCAGCCGATCAAAATTCAAGTGCAGCCTGGGGTGACAAAACTTTGGACATCACAATATCCAATGAGTAGAAGGGGGAGAGAGGGGTTGAAGCCTGTGATTGATAAATTGTTGAAACAGGGCATGTTGGAGCCTACTATCTTACCTTTTAATTCTTCAATGCTTGCTATATTGAAGAAGGATGGGAAACATAGATTGGTTTTGAACTTTAGGAGGATCAATAGCATAGTGGTTCCCAGATTCTCGGTGGTTCCCGACCCCTATACTATCTTGGGATGAATCCCTCCTAAAGACAAATGGTTTACTGTGATAGATCTGAAGGATGCTTTCTGGGCGTGCCCCCTTGAGGAAAGAAGTAGAGACCTGTTTGCATTTGAATGGAATGATCCTGAGAGTGGAAGGAAACAGCAACTAAAGTGGACAGTACTCCCCCGGGTATATACTGAGAGCCCTTTGTTGTTTGGACAGGCTTTGGAAGAGAAGTTAGTGTCTTTTGAGAAAGGGAAAGGGATCACATTGATTCAGTATGTGGATGATTTGTTGCTGATTGGGGAGAAAGAGAAAGAGGTTAGAGCAGCATCTGTGGCTTTGTTAAATTGGCTGAAGGAGCAAGGATTGACAGTTTCGAGGGAAAAGATCCAATTTGTGGAAAGGAAGGTGAAATATTTGGGGCATTATATTCAGCAGGGGGTGAGGTCCCTGGATCCTGAGAGGGTGAAAGGGATCATGAGCTTGGCTCCTCCCAGAAATAAGACGGAAGTCAGGAAAGCCCTTGGGTTGCTGGGGTATTGAAGAGTCTGAGTGGACCAATACACTGTGTTAGCCCAATTCCTGCACAGGAAGTTGGTAGGGAAAGGAGAGAGTATAGAATGGTTAGAGGGAGATGATGAGAAGTGGGAGGATTTAAAGAAGGCACTGTCATCTGCACCGGTTTTGGCTTTGCCCAATTTGAAGCTCCCATTTCATCTGTATGTGTCAGCAGCCCAGGGAACAGCACTAGGAGTGTTGGCACAGAAGGGGGGGGCAGTACCAGCCCATCGCCTTTCTGAGCAAGACTTTGGAGCCGGTAGTAAGGGGATGGCCAATCTGTGTGCAGGCTGTGGCTGCTACAGCTATGTTGGTAGTAGAGAGCAAGAAATTAACCTTTGGAGGGGCCCTGGTGGTTCATTCTCCTCATCAGGTTACTGCTGTGCTAAGTCAGTTGGCAACAACCTGGTTGACAGAAGGATGGATTCTCAAATATGAGACCATTTTGAGAACCAGCCCTGATGTAGTGATTGGGACAGATAGGAATTTGAACCCAGCTGAATTTTTAGAAGGAAGAAGGCAGGAATGGGAGGATGAAGACCATGATTGTTTGTTGCAAGTAGATTTGATGACAAAGGTGAGGGAGGATCTGGAAGAGACTCCTTTGAAAGATGGGGAGAGATGGTTTGTGGATGGATCAAGTAGGGTTGAGGAAGGAAAAAGGAAATCAGGATTTGCAGTCATGACAGGAGAAGGGGAGGTCATAGAAAAAGGCTCCCTTCCTTCTTCATGGTCTGCACAAAAGTGCGAATTGTTTGCTTTGAAGAGAGCCTTGGAATTGGCTGAAGGAATTGATGTGACAATTTGGACTAATTCCAAATACGCCTGGTTGTAGTCCATACCTTTGGTAAGATCTGGCAAGAGAGGGGTTTTATTAGGGCTGATGGGAAACAAGTTGAACAATTACAGCTTGTGGAACAGGTTCTGGGGGCCCTGCAACTGCCAAATCAAGTGTCAATAGTACATGTGAATGCTCATCAGAAAGGGAATACCCCAGAGGTAGTTGGAAACAGGTGGGCAGACAAATGGGAAAAAGAAGCGGCAGGGGAGGTGGAACTGGTAATGGTATCAATTCCCTTGTTGAAAGTAGAAAAGGATGAGAATTGGAAGCCAGAGGGAAAAGAGAAAGATGAGTTGGAAGGAGAAGGGTGCATACTAACAGAGAATGGGTGGAGAACATCAGAAGGGGTGAAAGTCATCTCCAGGGATGTAATGAAGGAAATTCTAGAAAAAGTACACGAAGGGGGACACTGGGGAATGGAGGCATTGGTGATGGCTGTAAAACCACATTTCTGGAGCCCCAAAATGTGGACATTAGCTCAGAGCATTTGCTGGAAGTGCTTGATCTGCCTTAAGGTAAACAAAAAGGCAGCAAGGAAGAAAGAAAAGGGGGGAAGACCTTTGGTTAGATGGCCATTTCAAAGAACTCAGATCGATTTCACAGAGCTCCCAGAAAAGGGGGGATGGAAGTACTTATTGCTGGTTAAAGACCAATTAACAGGATGGGTAGAGGCATATCCCACCAGAAGGGCAACAGCCCCCATGGTAACCAAGATCTTGTAAGAACAGATATGGCATGATGGAAGCAATTGATTCAGATAGAGGAACACACTTTACACAAAAAGTTTTGCAGTCAGTGATGGCTGCAATTGGGGTGAAATGGGATTTGCACACCCCTTGGCATCCGGAGGCCAATGGCCGGGTGGGGAGAGCTAATGGAGAGTTGAAGAAACACCTGACCAAGCTCCAATTGGAAAATGGATTGCCTTGGACAAAGAATCTGCCCCTGTCACTCCTTAGAATTAGAACACGCCCAAGGAAAGACACAGGAGTCTCCCCTTTTGAAATGTTAATGGGGCGACCCTACCTGGCCAAACTGGGAAATCCTATACCTGAATTTAAAGATTTGTTTCTGAGAAAATATTTGCAGGCACTGTCCAGGTCTTTGTTTTCTCTTTATAAACAGGGATTGTTGGCACAACGACCACCACTTGCGGGAAGCCAACACCCCTATGAAGTTGGAGATTGGATCCTAGTAAAGACTTGGAGAAGTGAGAAGCTGCAACCTAGCTGGGCCCGCACCAGGTGCTGTTGACAACTGAATCTGCAGTTCGCACTCTAGAAGGAGGCAGGACACATTACAGCAGAGTCAAGAAGGCACCAGATCCAAATTCTACATGGAGGGCAGTTCCAGTGGACGCTCAGCCGCTGAAGCTCACCTTAAAAAGATGAAGAAGATTGGACCCTGGACTGAGCTAACCACCTTGACGATAGTACTGATGATTGCATCAGGAGGACAGACTCCATATATTGGACCAGCTGGAAACTTGGGGACAGATTTATGGGAAGACAATACATACATGAAGGATTTGAAGAAGGTATCACAAGCATTGAACATAACTAACTGCTGGATGTACATGCACATGCCAGGGAAGACAGGGGAGGGTTTAACATTACATGCAATCCCACTAAGTCAACAGGATTTGAGACCAAAGGGACATAAATTTGAACAGGCTCCTATGAAAAGAAACCTATCCGGGAAGGTATTTGTCCATTTGAGAGAAAAAACATATGTGTGTTTCAAGAGAAATGTATCCAAAGGAGTGGATTTGGGTGATTGGGAAAAATGCAACAAAACTTTTGATATGCCATCATCTTGTAGTAACCACAGTTATTCTAACCCTCATCATAAATTGAGTTATTTTAATCACGACCAATATCAGATGTGTATGTATTTTGAGGATATAATCAATTGGACTCGGACTTCAAATCAAAGGTACGCCATGGAAAATTTTAGGTGGGTGTTGTGTGGGAAACATGCGTATAGAGAAATGCCACCATGTTGGAGTGGGATTTGTACCATGGGATACGTGATACCAGTAATATATAAATTGAATACCTTACCCCAGGGACAAAAGAGAAATCAGGAACAAAAGAGAAATCAGTTCAGGACTGGGGCGAAGGTTGAAAACACAGATAGCATGGGGAATGCTGGCACCGTTGGGAGTAGCCATGAATTATAGAGATTTACATATCCTGAATAACTTTACAGTAGCTATGTTTAATGATACTATCAAGACAATCAAAATGCTCAACATGGAACTTTCTGAAGTTCGGAAAGTGGCTTTGCAAAATAGATATGCATTAGACATTGTATTAGCTGCAAAAGGGTGTATGTGTGCTTTAATTCATTCACATTGCTGTGTATATAGCCATGATTTCCAACCCAATATTACAAAAGCAGTGCAAATGATGGAGGAACGCATTCGTTCTAATCCATTATTACAAGGAGGTGATTCCTCATTTCCAGATCTGTGGGGGGCATTGTGGTCTTGGCTTCCCAGCACTGCTTGGTTGAGATCTACAATCATGGGGGTTATATTAATTATTATATGCTGTGTGATGTTGTGTTCTTGTATTCAGTGTCTCCCTGGTGTTATAGCAATGTGTGGAAAATTAAGGAAAACTGTAGTTTCAAGATCTGAGAAGCAGGAGGAAGAACCTCTGATGATGTTTCAGAAGGAGATGGCTCTGAAAGAGGCTGGGGATCTGTTGCGTGAGTTTGAGTCAAGAATGTAAGAAGAAAAGGGGGGAATTGTAAGAGGAAAACATGAATAAAATCCATTGTGTATTGTGTAACTGTGACTCAAACCTCAAAACTGCAAATTGATACTTTTCTAACTATACAAGGGAGAGTTGAAACGTTGAACAATCACACGTCGTGCTCTGGAAAAATGTGTACGTGTTAGGAAGCATCTAACTTCCTGATGTCCCATATGAGTTGATGAATTGTATACTGAAATTCAATAGGTAGATTGTAAACCAAGCCATCATAGGATGGGGCAGTAGGTTAGGGTATAAAATAGAATGCAAATTTTGCTCTGGGTTCCTCCCATCTTCCAGGGCAGGAAACCCGTTTCTGCAGAAATGTTACAATAAAACTGTTTTCCTTGGACTAAGATCAAATCTTTGGCTGTCTTTCAAGCCCCCACCGCACAATGGCATGTGTTAAAGATAGATTGAACAGCTCTGTGAGTATTTCTGCCAACTGGTCTGCACACGCTTTAACTATTGCACCAGGAATGCCATCAGGCCCTGCAGCATTCCTGGAATTTACTGCTCTCAGTGTTTTCCTCACTTCATGCACCTGAAGAGAGAGAGGTGCAGCATCATAGTCTTTGTGAGGCAGTATGTCCAGGTTCTTGGTGGTCTCAAAGCATGCAAAAAAGATGTTTAGCTTCTCTGCGAAAGTTCGACTGCTCTCGCTGTTTGTTCAACCCTGGTCTTTATCATTGTTCAGGGCATCTCCCTCCACATCTGCCTTGGTCACTATCAGTAAAATGGCCCTCGACCTTCCACCTATAAATCTCCTTAGAATTTTTGATGCCCCTTCTCAGCTCAGTTCTGGCAGGGCTGTACTGTGAGGTGACACCTGCTCTAAAAGCCAGGTCACGGGCCCTGATCAGAGCCTGGACTTTACTGGTCACCCAGGGTTTCCTGTTTGGGAAGGTCCATATGCATTTCTCCACAGTGACATTTCTACTCAGGTCTTCATGTAGAAAAGCACAGTCTCTGTTTATGGCTCGAAGTCCTGTTGTTTGAAAATGCTCCAATCTGTGCAGGCCAAACAATGCTGAAGTTGGGAGAGGGCATTTTCAGGCAACCATCTAATAGTTTGACTGCTAGGATTTGTTCTCTTCCTAAGGGGAGTGTAGGTTGGTAGTAAAAGCAGTGTGAAATGGTCTGGTGTCCTACGTGGAGAAGAAGTTTTGTTCTATAAGCATGCTTAATCTTTGAATACACATGATCAGTTATGTTTTTTCCTGGGTTGGGCATTTAACATGTTGGTAAAGTTTGGGGAGCACAGGTTTTAGGCATGCTCTGTTGAAATCCCCAGCAGTGATGTGAACGCCCTCAGGATGAACTCTTTGTTGTGTGGTAATTATGTCTTGAAGGTGACTGAGCGTCATGCTAACATTAGCATCTGGATGTAAATTTACAGCAGTGAAGGTAACTACTGTTAGCTCCTGTGGCAGATAAAACAGTCTACACTGAACAGTCATGGTCTCTAAATCTGATGAGCACTGGCTGTTTATTATTTTGCTGTTTGTGCACCAGTCTTTATGTACATAAATAATCAGTCCTCCTCCCCTTCTTTTACTGGAGGCTATATTGCGATCTTGACAGTACAATGTTTGGTCCGCTGGCTCCATTGTAGCATCAGGGATTTGCGGGTGCAGCCAGGATTCTGTGATGATTAGTAGACAGCACTCACGAATTGCAACACTCAAACTAAGAATTATGCTTTTAAAGGAGAACACTCTATGATATTTGTATAAATCAGTGGGCTAAAAAGGAGATATTAGAAAGCAAGATGAGCTTGTATTCTAGAGGAGATTCATCCCTCTCTTCCTTCATCAGATCACAATGCAATTGAATTCTACTGCATAGTGGAGTATTAATGCAATTTCAAGGGGTTTCAATTCAATGTATAGAATGTGAAGGATGTGTGTTTGTGTTTATTTTCATATGAATGTGCAGCATCTAAAATAGTCAACACAGTTCTAGGTTGTATAAACAGAGGGATAAAATCAAGATCACATGAAGTGTTAATACCAATTTATAAGGCCACACTTGGAATACTGCATTCAGTTCTGGTCGGCACGATGTAAAGAAGAAATTGAGACACTAGAAAGAATGCAGAGGAGAGCAACAAAGATGATAACGGGATGCGAGGACAAAACATGTGAAGAAATTGTGGTCCAAGCTCTACCCATTTCTACTCATGTAGTGAGCTGAAAAAAAGCATCTCATTTCCACACCATCAAGATTGTGTTTACTGGAGGGCTGGGATTCTACCAGTTCAAACCACTTCTATAGAACCAGTTGTCACGATTCTTTGCGGTTAGGAGAACTGGCAAATCATCCCACTGGCTGGCCCCATCCCTCTCCACTTGGACAACCAACCTGAAATGATGTAGGGTTTCCTGCCTGAGCAGGGAGTTGGACTAGAACAGTCATCACTAACTGGTGGGCCATAGCCTCATAAGTTGCTATTTTTCCTTTTTTTTCATCTGACCATCAGCTGTTCTTTTAAGCAGAGCTGAAACTTCCTTAGGCCTGAAACTTCCATTATTCAGTGCTGACTCATGTAGCCGATGGCAGAAAGATAGATCTCTGTGTGAATTTGTGATTCTGTGAGCAATTCAATCTGCGTGCCTGCTTTGCCTGCTTTGGGGTAAAAGTTTCTCTTTTTTTATAAAAATATCAATATTTACATAATATTTACATACAAGCCATTCCCAGCCAGTCACATGTCCCCCAAGCCACCCCCACAAATTAGGCCATGCCCACAAAACTGGTTGTTAAGAAATTTGAATCCCACCCCTGCCTCTGTGTGTTTCTGGGTGGGTGGGTGAGAGAGAGAGAGAGAGAGAGAGAAGGAGAGGGAGGGAGAGAGGTTAGATCAGATCTCCCTCTCTCTCTCACCAATGTCAGCAAGTCACCATCAGTCAAAATTCATATTAGTGGTCTCTGGGATTTAAAATTATGATTTTGGTGGTCCAAAAGGTTGGTGACCACTGGATTAGAAGACCTCCAAGACTGCTTTCTTACTCAGATGGAGTTCATCTAAGAGAGACCTTTATAGATAATCTTCTCTTTCCTTTGATATATGGTGGAAATGAAAAGTAATGGAAAATATTATTTGAAGAACATCTCTTATTGCAATTAGTCTCGAAATTATATGGTTTTGTTGGTACATGTGTTCATAAACCTTAATTAGTGTTGGAAAAGAGGTAAAAGCTGTTACTCCTGATATTTCACTCTCTTTGCACATGACACATCACTAGTTTCCTTAGATATCCCAAAATTTACTTCAGATGGATTAATTGGGTAGAATGTCATAGTCTCAAGATGAATTTAGGACTCAAAAGTGAGTCCTTTATTTTAATGTTTTTCTTGGAGTTATATTCCTCCCAAAATTCAAATGACTTCACTTGTCTGAATGTTGATCTGAATGTTAAACACTGTTCTGTATTAACATATTCCAAATATTAACTTCTGATTGGCCCACACGTACAGCATTATGATTGGTCAACTAACCGGCAGTGATTGGTCTGCCAAGAATCAACCGCAATTGGCCGAGCCAATCGCGGGAGATTTAAGGACCTGTCATTGACCGGCGAGCCATGAGCAATCCCTATATGAAAGGCTGCCGCAGCTCCAAGATCTTGTACAGATTTATACATGAAATAAAGAGCTTGAAGTACACTGCTCTCGCGTCTCTTTCATACCCCATCTAACAAACACAGTCAGAATCAGTTTCCTGTTTTTGCCCAGAAGAGAAGGCAGGATCAGTCACTGTGCATCTCTGGCACAATAATACATGGCAGCGTCAGAAGCTGACATGGAGTTCAACTGAAGGGAATATTCATTCTTAGAGTTGTCTGAAGCAATGGTGGTGTAGCTTTGAAGAGAAGATGAGGACCATTTCCCCCCATTATTGGGGTAGACTCTTGCTATACATTCTAAGCCTTTCCCTGGAGGCTGACGGACCCAGTTCCAAGCATAGCTACTATCAGTGATGGAAACACCAGTAACTTTACACAGCAAATTGAGATTTTGTCCTGGTCTTACAATTTCATGCCCCAATGATACAAGTTGAACCTCAGCAAGGGACCCTAAAGAAGTAAGAGAAATAAAAATTACAATTCATCTACCTTGGAAAAAGAATTAATATTGTCGGTTTCTGTAAAATTATGTACTCACATTTTGGCATTGCTATCAGAAAAAAGAAAACCAGACAGTAATTCATAATGGTTCCTAAAACAAATTTCCTCCAATTCAACGTTTAGACTTTGGAGAAAATATGGCCATCAATCAGAGAGTTCTGCTTTTAAAGGAGAACACCTGATGATATTTGCATAAATCAGTGGGCTTTAAAAGAGATCTTAGAAAGCAAGGTGAGCTTGTATTCTATAGGAGAGTCTGGAGAAAGACTCCCTCCCTCCCTTCCTTACATCCTTCCTTCCTTCAACAAATCACAATACAAAACTATTTTTCATCCTTGTAGCACAAGTCTGTTTTTCGCAGTGTTACAATCCTATTGCTTTATTGCTTGCTTGCTTGCTTCCTTCCTTCCTCCCTCCCTCCCTTCCTTCCTTCCTTCCTTCCTTCCTTCCTTCCTTCCTTCCTTCCTTCCTTCCTTCCTTCCTTCCTTCCTTCCTTCCTTTATTTATATTATACTATATACCTCATCTCTTGGCCTTTTTCAACTGTACAATAAAACCATATAATTATATTAATAAAACATAGCCTAAAAACTGAATGAAAAACAAGCTAAAATTTTCCTGGAAAAGTAAATCAAGTTAAAGTTTGAAGGCAAGGAAGTTTATAGTCCAGGAGGGATATGCTCTGGCTCCCAACCATCCCCATAGCTGCAACATAAATTGAGGCCCCTATGCTAATAGGCAAACTTAGGTCTTAACACATTTGGAAAAAGTGGAAGAATGGGGAGGTTTCCTTCAGCTATCTGGAGAAGTTATTAATAATGTGGGGGGGGGGGGGGGAGACCTCATCCTAGATCCTGTCAGTCAACATTCCCTTTCCAATGGAAATGCAGCATGCCCTCCCTGGTTGTCTTGGGTGCAAAAGGAAGATATAATTGGTACAAGATTCCTCATGGATCCATGAAGGGTTTTAAAGGTGAAAACCCATCCATTATATTGCACTTGGAAAACGTGTGAATGTTCCATTGGATGGAAAAGATAGATGATAGATAAATAGATTAGATTAGATTAGATTAGATTAGATTAGATTAGATTAGATTAGATTAGATTAGATTAGATTGAGATAGATGGATGGATAGATAGATAGATAGATAGATAGATAGATAGATAGATAGATAGATAGATAGACAGACAGACAGACAGACAGACAGACAGACAGACAGACAGACAGACAGACAGATGGGAGATAAATACTTAGACAGGAAAGGTGCCCTCTTTTTTTGAAGTGCAACATTCAGTGCAAATATGGCTAACATTTTAAAAATAAACCAAAACTATAGTATAGGTTTTTCCCTTTAACAGTAAAGTACATGAGATGGTTCACTTAGGGTTTGTAACACACACACATACATACACAGCTTTGCATGAGAGTTTATTTTAAGAAGGATTGTTTTGGAGACAGACTATTTCACAAAACCTCTGATACCCATCATTTTTCACAAGGAATGGCTTTTTTGAATTTCTCATTTCCTACTTTTTCATATCTTGTGACCATAATTATCTGAGGACCTCAAGTTAGAGTTAAGGTTTCTTGGTTAACACTATTAACCAAGAGATATTTTCTTTTACTCATCCATTGACCATTGAAAGAAAGACATGAATATGACATTTTCTCCTATTCCCAAGATCTCAATAATTCCAGTTTGATATAGGGGCTTTAGCTTATGCCTCTGTTGTAAGAAGTGAGAAAGAAAGAAAAATAAGAAAATTGTATCATGAAATTCTGAAACTTTCGAGCTGAAAGTGAGCTTAAAAGTAAAACAGCCCAGCTCTGTATTCGGGGTGAGATCCTACCCTAGCTCCTCTGACAGATACTAGAGAAGACCACTAGTGAAAGAGGACTAACCATGCCATTGAACAGCCTGGACCATGCTTGATACCTGATATGGACCTCTCATTCTTTGTTTTTTAATCCATTGTTTTGAACATCCCATGAGAAAAAAAGTGCACCCCTTCTTTTTGTGTGACCTTCCAGATAGTGAACGACCCCTATTATAACTGTGGACACCTCCGATAGCTTCCTTTTCCTATCACTTCTGATTCGTTTCATTTTGTTTAAGGACATTGTGATCCAAACACTACCCCATTTCTACCCATGCAAAAATAGCATCTCATTTCCATGCCATCAACATCATTGTATTTACAGTTTGGCTTTATACAATTCATATCAATGAACTGGAGTGGATTCAGTTAGATGGATCAAATGGGCAGAATGTCATAGCCTCAAGATGAATTTAAGACTCCACAATGAATTCATTGTTTTGATGTTCTTGGAGTTATATTCCTCTAAAAATTCAAATGATTTTATTTGTCTGAATGTTTATTTTTTTTCATGGAAGAAAAAAAAAAAATCCCAGAGCCAGAATCAGTTTCCTGTTTTTGCCCAGAAAATCAGACAAAATCAGTCAGTGTGCATCTCCAGCACAATAATACATGGCAGTGTCAGAAGCTGACATGGAGTTCAACTGAAGAGAATATTCATTCTTGGGATTGTCTGAAGTAATGGTGGTGCGGCTTTGAAGAGAAGATGAAAACCATTTTCTCCCATCATGGGGGTAGATTCTGGCTATCCATTCTAAGCCTTTCCCTGGAGGCTGACGGAACCAGTTCCAACTATAGCTACTACTAGTGATGGAGACACCAGTAACTTTACAGACCAAATTGAGATTTTGTCCTGGTCTTACAGTTCCGGGCCCCGATGATACAAGTTGAACCTCAGCAAGGGACCCTAAAGAAATAAAAGACAAAAAACAATCAGGACACACGAGCTTCTGGAAAAAAAATCACAGTTGCTTTCTCTAAAATTATGTTCTTACATTTTGGCATGGCGATCAGAGGAAAAAAAAAACAGCAAGAAATTCATAGTGTCTTTTTAATGTCTTTTTCCTCCGGTCTGACAAGTACAACTTGAAGGATATATAAAGAACTAAAACGAGAAGCCTGCTTATAAAGGGGAATATTTCATTATGATATTTGCATATTCCTAGAGAGGTATAAAGATGCTCCTAGGAAGTCAGGTTCAGTGAAGAGTTTGTATACAATAAGAGGTTATAGATAAAGTCTATATGCTTTCTTTCTTTCTTTCTTTCTTTCTTTCTTTCTTTCTTTCTTTCTTTCTTTCTTTCTTTCTTTCTTTCTTTCTTCCTTCCTTCCTTCCTTCCTTCCTTCCTTCCTTCCTTCCTTCCTTCCTTCTTTCCTTCCTTCCTTCCTTCCTTCATCACATCACAGTACAAAACCATTTCTCATGCTTGTAGCACAGGACAGATTTTCATTCTTATGTCTGCCCCATCCAGATCTTTGGGAAAATTTATCAATACTATTGATTGATTGATTTTCTTTTTTCTTTTTAAACAAATTTTATTAATTTTACAAAAAACAATACACAAAACAGGCATAACAACTTGAAAAATCTTTTCTAAAAAAAAAAAAAAATTAAAGAAGAAAGCCAATAGAACATATAAAATAATTCCAAATTGTAATATCAATATTTACATTATCTATTTAACTTCATATCTTATCCAGACTTCTCCTTTTATCCAAATTATATTTCTTGCTTATTAAAATTTTATTGCCTTTCATAAACATACAAAACACAAAACATAAACAAAACTAAAAGATCTTTTCTGAAGGCTGCCTGATCCCGGGTTGAGACTCTTCACACAGACACAAATTCAAACATCATATTCACTTTATATATCCTTCCATATCTTATTATCATTTTCTTTTCTTTTTTTTATAAACCAATTTTATCAATTTTACAAAAACAGTGCACAAACAATCAAGGCATAACAGCTTATAAATTCTTTTCTAAAAAAATAATAATAATTAAAGAAGAAAACCAATAAAACATAATGATTCCAAATTATAATATCAATATTTACTTTATCTATTTAACTTCATATCTTATCCCAGCTTCTCCTTTTCATCCAAATTATTTCTTGTTAATTAAAATTTTATTGCCTTTTATCAATTTACAAAACCCAAAAAACATAACAAAACCTTTATATACCCTCCCATATCTTATTACCATTTTCAATAACATTCTTTGTCTGTTCTATTTCCAACTATCCATTCATCTTTTTTCTTTTACTATACTTCTCCTACACACTAATTGGAGTGACGCCTTTAACTCATTACCCTAAGTTAAAAGTACTTCATATAACACTTAATTTATCTTGGGATTCTATTTAGTAGATTCTAAAATTACACAGTAAATTTTATACTCTAAATATACATATAAAAACACAATCTTATATACCTTCCAGAATCCCCCTTTTATCCTTAATTAAATTCACCCATTGTCTCTGAATAAACTTTTTTTCTTTAGATCTTGCTTCCCACCATTAAGGCTTCTCCTCCCCCCCCCCCTTTCTCTCTTGCTTATTCTCCTCCTTGCCCTTTTTACCCCTTTGTCTCTCCTCCTCCCTTTTCTTACTCCCTTTCCTTTGCTTTCTAACCTTGCATCCACCTTTCCTCTCATTTTTCTCATTTTTGGTTGTTTTTTCAAATCTTAAAATCCCTTTTTCTTATCCTCTTTCTCCTCCTCCCTGGAAAAAACCCATTGTTCATCAAAGATGGCTTCTTCTTCCTCTTCTTCTTTGTCCCAGTCATTCTGCTGCGTAATCAACTTTTCATAAGTACATAACGCCATTTCTAAAAATTGAAATAAAGTGCCCAAAATATCTTTTCCATCTTGTTCTTCCTTTTTATATTTTTGATATTCAGTCTTTAGTTCATCCACAAGCGATGCCATCCTGAAAAGAGAAACTTTCCCAAAACAACCACCCATGTATTTTTAATCAAAAATAATTCAAAAAAAGTTCCAAAAGTTTATATTTTTCTTCTTTCTTCTATTTCTTTTTCTGGGGTTACTGTTTAATCAAAGAAGTCCAATTACCTTGTATCTTTCTTTGAGATTCTAGGCAATCTCCTCCTTTTTCCACTTCTGCTCCAATTTTTTTTCTCTCCCTTTCCACTTGCAACATCAATTTTTAAATGATCAGAAATCCATACCTCTAATAAGGGTTTTCCAATTTCTTAAATTTTTAAGTCCAATGTCCAAGAACTCTTTTGTCCCTTAACTTCAACTTTCAAAATAATTCACTTTCAGTGCCCAAACAAATTTTAAATCTTCATCTGCTGTTTCCAAGGGGTAGGAGAGTGAAGAAAAGAAAAAGTTCCCTTTAACAGCTTCTCCGCCGCTTTTGATCTTCTTAGGGATACAATGTATCCTCCAGCAATTCAGACAGCTCAATTCCAACGAATTTAAAAGATGTTGATTGACCCGGCTCAGCCAGCACTTTCACTTTTCTTGCTTCCTCCAGCACAATCTTACCCGATTTCTGGCTTCTTCGTGGCGGCCATTGCTGACTGCCGCTCCACCACCTTGGGAAAAAGGGTTTTTTCCGGATGAGGACGGGGTCTGTGGCACCCCCAACCTCCTGTCCACCTCCCCTCTCTCTTCGGCTGTCCCTACAGGGCAGCCATATCCTCCTGACCCATTTGGATCGGGGGTACCTCGGTGGCAAGCGCAGCAGGAATCGCGAACGGTCGCGAATTCCTGCTGCCATTGAAGCCACGTGGAACCGGAAACTGCGATTGATTTTCTATATTTTCCAGCTTGCCTAAGATATAGATAAAGGCCATTGTTTTCCTTCTTCCCTTCCTCCGTTCCTCCCTCCCTCTCTTTAATCACAACCCAGCCCGATTGCCTGTTAGAAAACTAAGATTTTCACCATCTTTTGTCTGCCTAATCCTGATCTTTGGGCAAATTTCCCACTTTTCAATAAAAGGATATAGATGAAGTCCATCATTTTCCTTCCTTCCTCCCTCCTTTTCAAAATTTACAACCCACCCCTAAGGCCCATTAGAATAGTAATCCCAATCAAAATCTTTGGGCAAATTTCCCAATACTCATTATAATGTAAAATAGGAAAAGTTTCCCCTTGAGACCTCAATCATACCTTGTCAGAGAAAAAAGAATGTTATTTCCCATATTGGACTTCCTGTTTGAATGCAGCTATTTCATTGGCACTTAGCTATTCAGATAAAATACCTAGTATAGGCATACAGGTGGGAAGTTGTTGTAGGATGCTGTTACTCCTGATATTTCACTCTCTTTGCACATTCTTTGAAGATATTTTGCTTCTCATTTAAGAAGCTCCTTCATCTTCAAATGTGTTCAAAGAAAAACCAGAAAGCCCAGTGGCCTCTTGAAAAAGCACCTTTGGAACAACCATGATCTGGATGGCTGAAAATCTCCACGGACGTTCCATTGGTTAATTGTCCTCTCTGATAGGAAGTTTCTCCTTAGTTCCACTTGCTTGTCTTCTTGATTAATTTCCAACCATTGTTTCCATCCTTTGGTGCTTTGGAAAATGTAAGTTTCACTGTTTCTTCTTTGTGGTAGCCCCTCAAAGACTGGAATAGTGCTATTATGTCACACCTAGTCTTTCTTTTCTCTAGACCCAATTGCTGCAAGTGTTGTTCATGTTTTTCTGTCTTTAGGCCTTTAATCAGGGGTGTGGAGGTTCCCCCTAGATTGCATTTGTCTTAGAAATATTCTGCTGTTTATATTTACCAATATCATTGCTTGGTCTTAACCTGTATCTGTTTTTCTGATTTGCAGCACTTTGGTGCCCCCTGCAGGAAATCTCTTCTGAACTATAAATGAAGAGAGAGTGTTTTCGGCCTTTTTCAATCAGTAAATCAAGGCTCTGGCTTCTACCCTTAACCTGATGATCAGAAGAGAGAAATTTGAAATAGAGATTAGGCTGCATTGTCTCTTTCCTCCTTTATCTGTTCTATATGTGAGATACCTAGAACATTTTATTTTGATTTTCAGTACTGATCTCTGGTGTTAGCAACAGGAGTAAAGGGAAATCTGATACCAGAAATAAGGGAAGAGTCAGAGAAAGAATGAAGGAAGGAAGTGAAAGAAAGAAAAAAGAAAGAAAAATGAATGAATGAATGTGTAAGCACTGGACTTCTCCCTTCAACTGAAAATAATGAACTTCTGAAAGCTAGGTGTTCCAAAAGGAATTCTTTATTGAAAGGAAATGGTCACAGTATTAGTCAAAGCAGAATCTAAGATGCTTTCAGGCATACAGTAACAGATTAAGGGAGTTAGAACCCCTCCCCTTATTCTGATGTGGATTTAGTCAAACAAAGAACCAATATGTTAATTCCCACCCCCTTTTCTGGGAACGTATCTTAGAAGAGTTTCTCAGGGAGTATCTTTCAGAGCTGGAATTTTTATGGTCCCTTCTCCTCTTGCTATATCTCTAAGAGGTGACAAGTTTCTAGACATCTGGCTCCAGTCCTCCAGTTGTATATCATGTGCAAGTTAGACAGATTCAATATAAGATTTAAGATGTTCAGGTTACAGAAAAAGGAATTCTTGTACCAACTTCCCCCTCTCTTCTTCTTCCATTGAAGACTGGTAAATACACGGATATGACAGAATGAATGAATGAAAAAATGAATATGAAGGGAAAATTGTGAATGTAACCCATTGTCAGTCTGTGCTCTCTTCAAATCCCAAGAAAGAAATACTCAGACTTCATGGTTAAAGCAAAGTTATCCTTTTACTGGGAAATAAAGTGAAAGCTTCAGATTTAATTCCGAATATAAAGAAATTGGCACGCAGATCACATATACAAAGGAATGGAAATGCTCCCACCCCCCAAAGTCCAAATGAGTCTTCCAATTAAAAGTTCTGAATATGATCATGTGGTCATCTCCAGGTGGTGATGAGACTGCTGTCAGTTGACCTTGACATATTTTGATAAAAGTTCGCAGTTGCGCAAAAAGGGACAGAAGCTAGCCAAGAAATGGAAAGTTAAAGAAAAGAAACCCCCTCCCCTTGCTAACCCAGCAAAGGAATGCAAAACACCTCTAGCTTTCTTCCCCTTCAAATTCCCCCCTCTCTCCATTGCTATTGACAGCCAAAAGACATAAATTAGCATAGCAGCAGAAAAGCAATAATTAGAATGCAGATTATACATATTATGGATATCTTGAGGCTGACACCCACTTTCTCTTTCTTTTTTCATTAAGAACATTATAATCCAAACTCTGCCTTTTTTCTTACCTGGATAGGGAACTGCACAAATATATGTTATTTCTATGCCATCAAGAGTGTATTTACTGATAAATTTTATAAAAGTTCAAAAGAGTAAGGAAACACAATTCAAGGTAGTAAATTGGAACTTTTGGTTACAATTTGTTCTGTCATGATCTGCTTCAGCTGGATTTAATAGCATAACAGCATGAGAGAGTTGGAAAGGACCTTGGAGGTCTTCTAGTCCAACCTTCTCCTCAAGCAGGAGACCCTACAGCATTTCAGACAATGGCAGTGTACCTTTGAAAAGAAGATGAATACCATTTTCTGCCATCATGGGAGTAGATTCTGGCAATCCATTCTAAGCCTTTCCCCGGAGGTTGATGGACCCAGTTCCAAGCATACTACAATCAGTGATGGAGACATCAGTAACTTTACAGAGTAAATTGAGATGTTGTCCTGGTCTTACAGTTCCAGGCCCTGATGATACAGGTTGAACCTCAGTAAGGGACCCTAGAAAAGAAAGAAAAATAAAAATTAGAATTCACATACGTTGGAAAAAGAAACAATATAGTCGCTTTCTGTAAAATTTTGTACTCACATTTTGGCATGGCTATCAGAAAAAAGAAAAACAGCCAGTAATTCATAATCTTTCTTAAGCAAATTTCCTCCGATTCAATGCGAAGAAGAAGAAGAAGAAGAAGAAGAAGAAGAAGAAGAAGAAGAAGAAGAAGAAGAAGAAGAAGAAGAAGAAGAAGAAGAAGAAGAAGAAGAAGAAGAAGAAGAAGAAGAAGAAGAGGAGGAGGAGGAGGAGGAGGAGGAGGAGCAACAACCATAACAACAACTTTATTGTCATTGTACAAGTACAATGAAACTGTGGATGCAGCCCAGCAACTGTTCACAATACCATAAAACCAAAGCACTTAAAGATGAAAATAAGAAAAACAGAGTACCTGTGTCTCCATTTGCAATTAGAGAGTACAATATCTATGAATATACACAAAATATACATCCAACACTGACTGTGATGCTTTGCCTAGTGTAATACACAAGAGATGGATTGTACTGTAATATATTCTTGTACATCTGAATGAGGTATTGCAGTTTCATATCTTTTCACATCTTAATAAGGTATTGACTTGTATTTATTTGCAGTTCGGATGGCCCAGGGAAAGAAACTATTTATTAGTCTAGCGGTGTGGGATTTTATTGACCTAAAGTGCTGTCAAGACTGCAGCAGATCAGAGAGATAATTGCCAGGGTGTGAGGGGTCTTCTATTATTGCCTTGATTCTGCTTTGGGAGCAGGACCTGGATGAGTCTTCAAGGGAGGGCAGAGGGCAACCAATTATCTTTTGAGCTGTGTTTATCACCCTCTGTACAGTTTTCCTGTCCTCAGCTAAGGAGCCTGCACAACACACACCCAGACAGTTTGTCAGAGTGCTCTCCACAGAGGCTTTATAGAAAGCCAGCAACAGCTGCTTATCCAGATTGTTTTTCCTGAGAACCCACAGGAAGTGCAGCCGCTGCTGAGCCTTTTTCACTATGGCCTTGGTTTTTCGGGACCAATAGATATCAACTGAAATATGGATGCCAAGGAATCTGATCGTAGAGACAGTTTCCACTCATTCTCCATTGATGATGAGTGGGGCGTGGTCCTTTCCATGTTTCCTGAAGTCTATAAAAACTTCTTTGGTTTTATGGGCATTCAGTGACAGATTGTTCTGTGAACACTAAACAGACAGGTTCTCTACTTCTGACCTATATGCTGTCTCATCCTCTCCAGAGATGAGACCAATCACGGTCATGTCATCCGCAAACTTTATGATGGTGTTTGTTGCGTGGCTTGGTGAGCAGTCAAACGTGTACAAGGCAGGGGGCTCAAGACACAACCCCATGGGGAACAAGTACTAAGTATAATAGTGGAAGAAAGGTGGGGGCAAAGTCTAACAGACTGTGATCTGTTTGTCAAAAAGTTCTTAATCCAGGAGCATGTGGGGATGGGGACCTAGAGATTATACAGTTTGGTCACTAGTATATCTGGGATGATAGTGTTAAACGCAGAGCTGTAGTCCAAAAAGAGCATCCTCACATAGTTCTGTTTGTCCCCCAGATGACTCAGTGCTCTATGAAGTGTGATGGCCACAGCATCCTCTGTAGATCGGTTTGTTCTATAAACAAACTGATGTTGATCAAAGGAGGGCGGGAGGCAGTCTCTGATGTGCTGTGAAACTAGTCGCTCGAAAACCTTCAGGATGGAGCTTGTTAACGCTGTGGGCCTATAGTCATTGAGAGTGTTTATATTTGTTTTCTTGGGAACAGGGATGATGGTTGCAGCCTTCAGGCATTGTGGGATGATGGTGTAAGAGGAAAACATGAATGAAACCCATTGTGTATTGTGTAACTGTGACTCAAACCTCAAAACTGCAAGTTGATACTTTTCTAACTATACAAGGGAGAGTTGAAACATTGAACAATCACACGTTGTGCTCTGGGAAAATGTGTATGTGTTAGGAAGCATCTAACTTCCTGATGTCCCATATTAGGTGATGAATTGTATACTGAAATTCAATAGGTAGATTGTAAACCAAGCCATCATAGGATGGGGCGGTAGGTTAAGGTATAAAATAGAATGCAAATTTTGCTCTGGGTTCCTCCCATCTGCCAGGGCAGGAACCCATTTCTGCAGAAATGCTACAATAAAACTGTTTTCCTTGGATTAAGATCGAATCTTTGGTGGTCTTTCAAGCCCCCACCGCACAATTTGGCAAGCCAGCCAGGAGCCTCAATGGTGGTCTTCCAGAAGCTAGGGACTAGGTAAGTAGTGGCCATGACCTCCCGTTGAGAGGTGCCTCCTCCCCGAATTCTGGTCAGCTCCAGAGGCGACTGAAAATCCAGATGATCCTCTGAAACAGCATTTTGCCGGCTGATAGTCTGGGACTGTTGAAAAGGAGAATAGAGGAAAGCCTGAGTTGGTGACGCCCACACATCCACTACCTCGGAGGTCTGGAGTGATCAGGTAAAACTTGTTTCTTTCATTTGAAAAAGATTAGAGGAGGGAATCCTTAACTCTCAGGAGATAATCCAGCACTTGCTGGAGGATCAGACTGGTTAGTCAAGTAAGGAAGTGATGGGAAAGGGACACAGTAAGGGATTGGGGGATCCAGGAAGGGATTATCCAGAATTAGAAACGGAATCAGATGGCAGGAAACCAATACCCAGAGATTCGCCTTTGGGACAGCTGCTCCAGCAGTGATTCTCCCCGAATCTGAAACACTTTACAAAAGACTTGGAGAAGAAACATATGATCTACCTTATTATAAACCGGTGGCCAAAATACCCTCTAATTGATCCGAAATTCCCATACCACTGGGTTGTGGACGGGAAGACCAGTATTTATTGGATAAATCAATTAAAAGAATACATAATTAGACATAAGATGAATTTGCAATTACCATATATTGAGGTATGAAGGTCTGACCCACCGGCGGGACAACATTGCACAAAGCAGAATGAAGAGGGATCGGATGAATATTTGTATAAGACACATCCGTTGCCACCTCCAATTCTGCAGGCTCTGGTAGTGCTTAACACACCGGTAGACCAAGCAGCGGTGATTCCTCTGCCGCCATCATCCCCTCCCTCTCAGCAGCCGCCCCCATATAGACCGCTGCTGAGAGAACTGCGTCAACTTGAACAAAACGTGAAAAACTTGCCTTTTCCCGAACAACCTCAGGCATCTGCCTTTCCCCTCCGTGAAGTCCCGAACGGAGTAAATGCCCAGGGAAACGCGGTTTCAATGTATGCGGTGTTTCCAATTAAGGCAAGTGAACTCCCAAGACTTCACGAAAATGCCAATAATGTGTCAGAACAGTTAGAGTTGTTTTTGGGACCAAATGATTACACGTATCCGGAATTGATGTATGTTTTGGGACATCTATTCACCCCAGAAGAAAGGGATTTGATTAGACAAGGGGCTATAGAAGTCTGGCACAGATCGCAACTGGGGAATGATAATGCGGTTGCTGGAGATGTGAAATTCCCATTGGCCACTCCTGATTGGGACATACAAAATGAGGAGCAGAGACGGAATATGCGGGACCTTAAAACAATGATATTAAATGGTATCAAAATTGCTGTGCCACAGGGGAGGAATTTAACCAAAGCCTTTGAAGTAACACAAGGCAAAGATGAATCCCCTGGTGACTATTGTACAAAGTTGAGGGAAAGTCTGGTAAAATACTCTGGAGTAGACCCAAGCACACCTGCATTTGGATCCATGCTGAAAATGCAGTTTGTGACTGGGGCCTGGCCAGATATTCAGAAGAAAATTCAAAAATTAGATAATTGGGGTGCAGTTGGAATGACAGATCTCCTGAAAACCGCTCAACAAGTATTTGTTAATAGGGATACTGTGAAAACCAGACAGAAATCTCAAATGATGTTGGCTACAGTGCAGGCTGCAGCTAAGAATGAGGTGAAGAAAAGTGTGGATTGTGTAAGGGAAGCAATGGGAGGCCAGGGTGAGAGAAGGCGAGATGGAATGCAAGGAGGTTTCAGAGGAAGAGATTTCAGAGGGATGGGAATGAGACAGCCTGGAATGGATAGAAGCTGCTTTAGGTGTGGGAAGGAAGGACATTTTGCGCACGAGTGTCCTACCAACTAAAGGGAGAGGAGTTATGCATTGTATGATGATTAGGGCTGTTCCGGCTCCTTTAAGAGGACCTGCAGGGAGCCATTGGTAAACATTTTAGTGGGTCCTAACCATCAGGAACAACTGTTCCTGATAGACACTGGCGCAAGCTGGACTTCTGTGTGTGACCCAATAAAGGGTGCACATAGATCAAGGAAAATGATAAAAGTAGTGGGGGTGAGTGGAAAATCACAGGATTTGAGGGTGTTTGAACAAATCAGACTGGAAATGAATGAAGTGGTGACTGAGGCTGAAGTGTTGTATAGTCCTGATTCTGGAGTGAATTTGCTAGGGAGAGATCTGTTGCCTGTGTTTGGTATCCAGCTGTGGGATACTGGGAAGGGAGTAAGGATGTGGAAGATGACTGTGGAAGACGAGAGGGCAATTTCAGGTGAGGTTTGGACAGGAGAAGAGAAGGTAGAGTGAATGAACATTCAGCCGATCAAAATTCAAGTGCAGCCTGGGGTGACAAAGCTTTGGACATCACAATATCCAATGAGTAGAAGGGGGAGAGAGGGGTTGAAGCCTGTGATTGATAAATTGTTGAAACAGGGCATGTTGGAGCCTACTATTTTACCTTTTAATTCCCCAATGCTTGCTATATTGAAGAAGGATGGGAAACATAGATTGGTTTTGAACTTTAGGAGGATCAATAGCATAATGGTTCCCAGATTCCCGGTGGTTCCCGACCCCTATACTATCTTGGGACGAATCCCTCCTAAAGACAAATGGTTTACTGTGATAGATCTGAAGGATGCTTTCTGGGCGTGCCCCCTTGAGGAAAGAAGTAGAGACCTGTTTGCATTTAAATGGAATGATCCTGAGAGTGGGAGGAAACAGCAACTAAGGTGGACAGTACTCCCCCAGGGATATACTGAGAGCCCTTTGTTGTTTGGACAGGCTTTGGAAGAGAAGTTAGTGTCTTTTGAGAAAGGGAAAGGGATCACATTGATTCAGTATGTGGATGATTTGTTGCTGATTGGGGAGAAAGAGAAAGAGGTTAGAGCAGCATCTGTGGCTTTGTTAAATTGGCTGAAGGAGCAAGGATTGACAGTTTCAAGGGAAAAGATCCAATTTGTGGAAAGGAAGGTGAAATATTTGGGGCATTATATTCAGCAGGGGTGAGGTCCCTGGATCCTGAGAGGGTGAAAGGGATCATGAGCTTGGCTCCTCCCAGAAATAAGACGGAAGTCAGGAAAGCCCTTGGGTTGCTGGGGTATTGAAGAGTCTGGGTGGACCAATACACTGTGTTAGCCCAATTCCTGCACAGGAAGTTGGTAGGGAAAGGAGAGAGTATAGAATGGTTAGAGGGAGATGATGAGAAGTGGGAGGATTTAAAGAAGGCACTGTCATCTGCACCGGTTTTGGCTTTGCCCAATTTGAAGCTCCCATTTCATCTGTATGTGTCAGCAGCCCAGGGAACAGCACTAGGAGTGTTGGCACAGAAGGGGGGGCAGTACCAGCCCATCGCCTTTCTGAGCAAGACTTTGGAGATGGTAGTAAGGGGATGGCCAATCTGTGTGCAGGCTGTGGCTGCTACAGCTATGTTGGTAGTAGAGAGCAAGAAATTAACCTTTGGAGGGGCCCTGGGGGTTCATTCTCCTCATCAGGTTACTTCTGTGCTAAGTCAGTTGGAAACAGCCTGGTTGACAGAAGGACGGATTCTCAAATATAAGATCATTTTGAGAACCAGCCCTGATGTAGTGATTGGGACAGATAGGAATTTGAACCCAGCTGAATTTTTAGAAGGAAGAAGGCAGGAATGGGAGGCTGAAGACCATGATTGTTTGTTGCAAGTAGATTTGATGACAAAGGTGAGGGAGGATCTGGAAGAGACTCCTTTGAAAGATGGGGAGAGATGGTTTGTGGATGGATCAAGTAGGGTTGAGGAAGGAAAAAGGAAGTCAGGATTTGCAGTCATGACAGGAGAAGGGGAGGTCATAGAAAAAGGCTCCCTTCCTTCTTCATGGTCTGCACAAAAGTGCAAATTGTTTGCTTTGAAGAGAGCCTTGGAATTGGCTGAAGGAATTGATGTGACAATTTGGACTAATTCCAAATACGCCTGGGTGTAGTCCATACCTTTGGTAAGATCTGGCAGGAGAGGGGTTTTATTAGGGCTGATGGGAAACAAGTTGAACAATTACAGCTTGTGGAACAGGTTCTGGGGGCCCTGCAACTGCCAAATCAAGTGTCAATAGTACATGTGAATGCTCATCAGAAAGGGAATACCCCAGAGGTAGTTGGAAACAGGTGGGCAGACAAATGGGAAAAAGAAGCGGCAGGGGAGGTGGAACTGGTAATGGTATCAATTCCCTTGTTGAAAGTAGAAAAGGATGAGAATTGGAAGCCAGAGGGAAAAGAGAAAGATGAGTTGGAAGGAGAAGGGTGCATACTAACAGAGAATGGGTGGAGAACATCAGAAGGGGTGAAAGTCATCTCCAGGGATGTAATGAAGGAAATTCTAGAAAAAGTACACAAAGGGGGACACTGGGGAGTGGAGGCATTGGTGATGGCTGTAAAACCACATTTCTGGAGCCCCAAAATGTGGACATTAGCTCAGAGCATTTGCTGGAAGTGCTTGATCTGCCTTAAGGTAAACAAAAAGGCAGCAAGGAAGAAAGAAAAGGGGGGAAGACCTTTGGTTAATTGGCCATTTCAAAGAACTCAGATCGATTTCACAGAGCTCCCAGAAAAGGGGGGATGGAAGTACTTATTGCTGGTTAAAGACCAATTAACAGGATGGGTAAAGGCATATCCCACCAGAAGGGCAACAGCCCCCACGGTAACCAAGATCTTGTTAGAACAAATTATCCCCAGATATGGCATGATGGAAGCAATTGATTCAGATAGAGGAACACACTTTACACAAAAAGTTTTGCAGTCAGTGATGGCTGCAATTGGGGTGAAATGGGATTTGCACACCCCTTGGCATCCGGAGGCCAATGGCCGGGTGGGGAGAGCTAATGGCGAGTTGAAGAAACACCTGACCAAGCTCCAATTGGAAAATGGATTGCCTTGGACAAAGAATCTGCCCCTGTCACTCCTTAGAATTAGAACACGCCCAAGGAAAGACACAGGAGTCTCCCCTTTTGAAATGTTAATGGGGCGACCCTACCTGGCCAAACTGGGAAATCCTATACCTGAATTTAAAGATTTGTTTCTGAGAAAATATTTGCAGGCACTGTCCAGGTCTTTGTTTTCTCTTTATAAACAGGGATTGTTGGCACAACGACCACCACTTGCGGGAAGCCAACACCCCTATGAAGTTGGAGATTGGATCCTAGTAAAGACTTGGAGAAGTGAGAAGCTGCAACCTAGCTGAGCCCGCACCAGGTGCTGTTGACAACTGAATCTGCAGTTCGCACTCTAGAAGGAGGCAGGACGCATTACAGCAGAGTCAAGAAGGCACCAGATCCAAATTCTACATGGAGGGCAGTTCCAGTGGACGCTCAGCCGCTGAAGCTCACCTTAAAAAGATGAAGAAGATTGGACCCTGGACTGAGCTAACCACCTTGACGATAGTACTGATGATTGCATCAGGAGGACAGACTCCATATATTGGACCAGCTGGAAACTTGGGGACAGATTTATGGGAAGACAATACATACATGAAGGATTTGAAGAAGGTATCACAAGCATTGAACATAACTAACTGCTGGATGTACATGCACATGCCAGGGAAGACAGGGGAGGGTTTAACATTACATGCAATCCCACTAAGTCAACAGGATTTGAGACCAAAGGGACATAAATTTGAACAGGCTCCTATGAAAAGAAACCTATCCGGGAAGGTATTTGTCCATTTGAGAGAAAAAACTTATGTGTGTTTCAAGAGAAATGTATCTAAAGGAGTGGATTTGGGTGATTGGGAAAAATGCAACAAAACTTTTGATATGCCATCATCTTGTAGTAACCACAGTTATTCTAACCCTCATCATAAATTGAGTTATTTTAATCACGACCAATATCAGATGTGTATGTATTTTGAGGATATAATCAATTGGACTCGGACTTCGAATCAAAGGTACGCCATGGAAAATTTTAGGTGGGTGTTATGTGGGAAACATGCGTATAGAGAAATGCCACCACGTTGGAGTGGGATTTGTACCATGGGATATGTGATACCAGTAATATATAAATTGAATACCTTACCCCAGGGACAAAAGAGAAATCAGGAACAAAAGAGAAATCAGTTCAGGACTGGGGGGAAGGTTGAAAACACAGATAGCATGGGGAATGCTGGCACCGTTGGGAGTAGCCATGAATTATAGAGATTTACATATCCTGAATAACTTTACAGTAGCTATGTTTAATGATACTATCAAGACAATCAAAATGCTCAACATGGAACTATCTGAAGTTCGGAAAGTGGCTTTGCAAAATAGATATGCATTAGACATTATATTAGCTGCAAAAGGGTGTGTGTGTGCTTTAATTCATTCACATTGCTGTGTATATAGCCATGATTTCCAACCCAATATTACAAAAGCAGTGCAAATGATGGAGGAACGCATTCGTTCTAATCCATTATTACAAGGAGGTGATTCCTCATTTCCAGATCTGTGGGGGGCATTGTGGTCTTGGCTTCCCAGCACTGCTTGGTTGAGATCTACAATCATGGGGGTTATATTAATTATTATATGCTGTGTGATGTTGTGTTCTTGTATTCAGTGTCTCCCTGGTGTTATAGCAATGTGTGGAAAATTAAGGAAAACTGTAGTTTCAAGATCTGAGAAGCAGGAGGAAGAACCTCTGATGATGTTTCAGAAGGAGATGGCTCTGAAAGAGGCTGGGGATCTGTTGCGTGAGTTTGAGTCAAGAATGTAAGAAGAAAAGGGGGGAATTGTAAGAGGAAAACATGAATAAAATCCATTGTGTATTGTGTAACTGTGACTCAAACCTCAAAACTGCAAATTGATACTTTTCTAACTATACAAGGGAGAGTTGAAACGTTGAACAATCACACGTCGTGCTCTGGAAAAATGTGTACGTGTTAGGAAGCATCTAACTTCCTGATGTCCCATATGAGTTGATGAATTGTATACTGAAATTCAATAGGTAGATTGTAAACCAAGCCATCATAGGATGGGGCAGTAGGTTAGGGTATAAAATAGAATGCAAATTTTGCTCTGGGTTCCTCCCATCTTCCAGGGCAGGAAACCCGTTTCTGCAGAAATGTTACAATAAAACTGTTTTCCTTGGATTAAGATTGAATCTTTGGTGGTCTTTCAAGCCCCCACCGCACAATGGCATGTGTTAAAGATAGATTGAACAGCTCTGTGAGTATTTCTGCCAACTGGTCTGCACACGCTTTAACTACTGCACCAGGAATGCCATCAGGCCCTGCAGCATTCCTGGAATTTACTGCTCTCAGTGTTTTCCTCACTTCATGCACCTGAAGAGAGAGAGGTGCAGCATCATAGTCCTTGTGAGGCAGTATGTCCAGGTTCTTGGTGGTCTCAAAGCATGCAAAAAAGCTGTTTAGCTCCTCTGCAAGAGTTCTATTGCTCTCGCTGTTTGTTCGACCCTGGTCTTTATCGTTGTTCAGGGCCTGTATCTCCCTCCACATCTGCCTTGGTCACTATCAGTAAGATGGCCCTCGACCTTCCACCTATAAATCTCCTTAGAATGTTTGATGCCCCTTCTCAGCTCAGCTCTGGCAGGGCTGTACTGTGAGGTGACACCTGCTCTAAAAGCCAGGTCACGGGCCCTGATCAGAGCCTGGACTTTACTGGTCACCCAGGGTTTCCTGTTTGGGAAGGTCCGTATGCATTTCTCCACAGTGACATTTTCTACGCAGGTCTTCATGTAGAAAAGCACAGTCTCTGTTTATGGCTCGAAGTCCTGTTGTTTGAAAACGCTCCAATCTGTGCAGGCCAAACAATGCTGAAGTTGGGAGAGGGCATTTTCAGGCAAGCATCTAATAGTTTGACTGTTAGGATTTGTTCTCTTTCTAAGGGAAGCGTAGGTTGGTAGTAAAAGCAGTGTGAAATGGTCTGATTGTCCTAAGTGGGGAAGAGGTTTTTCGTCTATAAGAATGCTTAATATTTGAGTAGACAAGATCAAGTGTGTTTTTTCCCCTGACTGGGCATTTAACATGTTGGTAAAGTTTAGGGAGCACAGGTTTTAGGCATGCTCTGTTGAAATCCCCAGCAGTGATGTGAACACCCTCAGGATGAACTCTTTGTTGTGTGGTAATTATGTCTTGAAGGTGACTGAGCGTCATGCTAACATTAGCATCTGGATGTAAATTTACAGCAGTGAAGGTAACTACTGTTAGCTCCTGTGGCAGATAAAACAGTCTACACTGAACAGTCATGGTCTCTAAATCTGATGAGCACTGGCTGTTTATTATTTTGCTGTTTGTGCACCAGTCTTTATGTCCCCTTCTTTTACTGGAGGCTATATTGCGATCTTGACAGTACAATGTTTGGTCCGCTGGCTCCATTGTAGCATCAGGGATTTGCGGGTGCAGCCAGGATTCTGTGATGATTAGTAGACAGCACTCACGAATTGCAGTACTCAAACTAAGAAGTATGCTTTTAAAGGAGAACACCCTATGATATTTGTATAAATCAGTGGGCTAAAAAGGAGATATTAGAAAGCAAGATGAGCTTGTATTCTAGAGGAGATTCATCCCTCCCTTCCTTCATCAGATCACAATGCAATTGAATTCTACTGCATAGTGGAGTATTAATGCAATTTCAAGGGGTTTCAATTCAATGTATAGAATGTGAAGGATGTGTGTTTGTGTTTATTTTCATATGAATGTGCAGCATCTAAAATAGTCAACACAGTTCTAGGTTGTATAAACAGAGGGATAAAATCAAGATCACATGAAGTGTTAATACCAATTTATAAGGCCGCACTTGGAATACTGCATTCAATTCTGGTCGGCACGATGTAAAGAAGAAATTGAGACACTAGAAAGAATGCAGAGGAGAGCAACAAAGATGATAACGGGATGCGAGGACAACACATGTGAAGAAATTGTGGTCCAAGCTCTACCCATTTCTACTCATGTAGTGAGCTGAAAAAAAGCATCTCATTTCCACACCATCAAGATTGTGTTTACTGGAGGGCTGGGATTCTACCAGTTCAAACCACTTCTATAGAACCAGTTGTCATGATTCTTTGCGGTTAGGAGAACTGGCAAATCATCCCACTGGCTTGCCCCACCCCTCTCCACTTGGACAACCAACCTGAAATGATGTAGGGTTTCCTGCCTGAGCAGGGAGTTGGACTAGAACAGTCATCACTAACTGGTGGGCCATAGCCTCATAAGTTGCTATTTTTCCTTTTTTTTCATTTGACCATCAGCTGTTCTTTTAAGCAGAGCTGAAACTTCCTTAGGCCTGAAACTTCCATCATTCAGTGCTGACTCATGTAGCCGATGGCAGAAAGATAGATCTCTGTGTGAATTTGTGATTCTGTGAGCAATTCAATCTGCGTGCCTGCTTTGCCTGATTTGGGGTAAAAGTTTCTCTTTTTTTATAAAAATATCAATATTTACATAATATTTACATACAAGCCATGCCCAGCCAGTCACATGTCCCCCAAGCCAGCCCCACAAATTAGGCCATGCCCACAAAACCGGTTGTTAAGAAATTTGAATCCCACCCCTGCCTCTGTGTGTTTCTGGGTGGGTGGGTGAGAGAGAGAGAGAGAGAGAAGGAGAGGGAGGGAGAGAGGTTAGATCAGATCTCCCTCTCTCTCTCACCAATGTCAGCAAGTCACCATCAGTCAAAATTCATATTAGTGGTCTCTGGGATTTAAAATTATGATTTTGGTGGTCCCTGAAGTCTAAAAGGGTGGTGATCACTGGATTAGAAGACCTCCAAGACTGCTTTCTTACTCAAATGGAGTTCATCTAAGAGAGACCTTTATAGATAATCTTCTCTTTCCTTTGATATATGGTGGAAATGAAAAGTAATGGAAAATATTATTTGAAGAACATCTCTTATTGCAATTAGTCTCGAAATTATATGGTTTTGTTGGTACATGTGTTCATAAACCTTAATTAGTGCTGGAAAAGAGGTAAAAGCTGTTACTCCTGATATTTCACTCTCTTTGCACATGACACATCACTAGTTTCCTCAGATATCCCAAAATTTACTTCAGATGGATTAATTGGGTAGAATGTCATAGTCTCAAGATGAATTTAGGACTCAAAAGTGAGTCCTTTATTTTGATGTTTTTCTTGGAGTTATATTCCTCCCAAAATTCAAATGACTTCACTTGTCTGAATGTTGATCTGAATGTTAAACACTGTTCTGTATTAACATATTCCAAATATTAACTTCTGATTGGCCCACACGTACAGCATTATGATTGGTCAACTAACCGGCAGTGATTGGTCTGCCAAGAATCAACCGCAATTGGCCGAGCCGATCGCGGAAGATTTAAGGACCTGTCATTGACCGGCGAGCCATGAGCAATCCCTATATGAAAGGCTGCCACAGATCCAAGATCTTGTACAGATCTATACATGAAATAAAGAGCTTGAAGTACACTGCTCTCACGTCTTTTTCATACCCAATCTAACAAACACAGTCAGAATCAGTTTCCTGTTTTTGCCCAGAAGAGAAGGCAGGATCAGTCACTGTGCATCTCTAGCACAATAATACATGGCAGTGTCAGAAGCTGACATGGAGTTCAACTGAAGGGAATATTCATTCTTAGAGTTGTCTGAAGCAATGGTAGTGTAGCTTTGAAGAGAAGATGAGTACCATTTCCCCCCATTATTGGGGTAGACTCTTGCTAGTGATGGAAACACCAGTAACTTTACACAGCAAATTGAGATTTTGTCCTGGTCTTACAATTTCATGCCCCAATGATACAAGTTGAACCTCAGCAAGGGACCCTAAAGAAGTAAGAGAAATAAAAATTAGAATTCATATACCTCAGAAAAACAAATAATAATGTTGGTTTCTGTAAAATTATGTTCTCACATTTTGGCATGGCTATCAGAAAAAAGAAAACCAGACAGTAATCCATTATGGTTCCTTAAACAAATTTCCTCCAATTCAATGTTTAGACTTTGGAGAAAATATGGTAATCAATCAGAGAGTTCTGCTTTTAATGGAGAACACCTGATGATATTTGCATAAATCAGTGGACTATAACAGAGATCTTAGAAAGCAAGGTGAGCTTGTACTCTTTAAAAGAATCTGGATTAAGACTCCCTCCCTTCCTCCCTTCCATCTTTCCTTCCTTCATCAAAGCACAATACAAAACCATTTTTCATCCTTGTAGCACAAGTCAGTTTTTCACCGTGTTACATCAGCCTCTTGATTATTTACTGCTTGCTTGCTCCCTTCCTCCATCCCTTCCTCCCTCCCTCCCTTCCTTCCTTCCAGTTTACAGCCTGTAAACTGAATGAAAAACAAGCTAAAATTTTCCTGGAAAAGTAAATCAAGTTAAAGTTTGAAGGCAAGGAAGTTAACAGGCCAGAAGGGATGTGCTCTGGCTCCCAACCATCCCCATAGCTGCAAAATAAATTTAGGCCCCTATGCTAACAGGCAAAGTTAGGTCTTAACACATTTGGAAAAAAATGGAAGAATGGGGAGGTTTTCCTCAGCTATCTGGATAAGTTATTCATAAAGTGGGGGGTGGGGGAACACCTCATCATAGATCCTGTTAGACAAAATTCCAATCCAATGGAAATTCAGCATGCCCTCCTTGGTTGTCTTGGGTGCAGATTCCTCAGGTATCCATGAAGGTTTTAAAGGTGATAACCCATCCATTGTATTGCACTTGGAAAACATGTGAATGTTCCATTGGATGTAAAAGATAGATGATAGATAAATAGATTAGATTAGATTAGATTAGATTAGATTGAGATAGATAGACAGACAGACAGACAGACAGACAGACAGACAGACAGACAGACAGACATATGGGAGATAAATACTTAGACAGGAAAGGTGCCCTCTTTATATTGAAGTGCAACATTCAGTGCAAATATGGCTAACATTTTAAAAATGAATCAAAACTACAGTATAGGTTTTTCCCTTTAACAGTAAAGTACATGAGATGGTTCACTTAGGGTTTGTAACACACATACACATACATGGCTTTGCAGGAGAGTATATTTTAAGAAGGATTGTTTTGGAAACAGACTATTTCACAAAACCTCTGATATCCATCATTTTTCACAAGGAATGGCTTTTTTGAATTTTTCATTTCCTACTTTTTCATATCTTGTGATCATAATTATCTGAGGACCTCAAGTTAGAGTTAAGATTTCTTGATTAACCCTACTAACCAAGATATATTTTCATTTGCTCATCCATTGACCATTGAAACAAAGACATGAATATGACATTTTCTCCTATTCCCAAAATCTCAATAATTCAAGTTTTATAAAGGGGCTTTAGCTTATGCCTCTGTTGTAAGAAGTGAGAAAGAAAGAAAAATAAGAAAATTGTATCATGAAATTCTGAAACTTTCGAGCTGAAAGTGAGCTTAAAGGTAAAACAGCCCAGCTCTGTATTTGGGGTGAGATCCTACCCTAGCTCCTCTGACAGATACTAGAGAAGACCACTAGTGAAAGAGGACTAACCATGCCATTGAACAGCCTGGACCATGCTTGATACCTGATGTGGACATCTCCTTCTTTGTTTTTTAATCCATTGTTTTGAACATCCCACGAGAAAAAAAAATGCACCCCTTCTTTTTGTGTGACCTTCCAGATAGAGAACGACTCCTATTATAACTGTGGACACCTCCGATAGCTTCCTTTTCCTATCACTTCTGATTCTTTTCATTTTGTTTAAGGACATTGTGATCCAAACACTACCCCATTTCTACCCATGCAAAAATAGCATCTCACTTCCATGCCATCAACATCATTGTATTTACAGTTTGGCTTTATACAATTCATATCAATTAACTGGAGTGGATTCAGTTAGATGGATCAAATGGGTAGAATGTCATAGCCTCAAGACTCCACAATGAATTCATTGTTTTGATGTTCTTGGAGTTATATTCCTCCAAAAATTCAAATGATTTTATTTGTCTGAATGTCGATTTATTTTCATGGAAGAAAAAAAAAAAACTCCAGAGTCAGAATCAGTTTCCTGTTTTTGCCCAGAAAATCAGGCAAAATCAGTCAGTGTGCATCTCTAGCACAATAATACATGGCAGTGTCAGAAGCTGACATGGAGTTCAACTGAAGAGAATATTCATTCTTGGGATTGTCTGAAGTAATGGTGGTGCGGCTTTGAAGAGAAGATGAGTACCATTTTCTCCCATCATAGGGGTAGATTCTGGCAATCCATTCTAAGCCTTTCCCTGGAGGTTGACGTACCCAGTTCCAAATATAGCTACTACTAGTGATGGAGACACCAGTAACTTTACAGACCAAATTGAGATTTTGTCCTGGTCTTACAGTTCCAGGCCCCGATGATACAAGTTGAACCTCAGCAAGGGACCCTAAAGAAATAAAAGACAAAAAACAATCAGGACACACGAGCTTCTGGAAAAAAAATAATAGTTGCTTTCTCTAAAATTATGTTCTTACATTTTGGCATGGCTATCAGAGAAAAGAAAAACAGCAAGAAATTCATAGTGTCTTTTTAATGTCTTTTTCCTCCGGTCTGACATGTACAACTTGAAGGATATATAAAGAACTAAAACGAGAAGCCTGCTTATAAAGGGGAATATTTCATTATGATATTTGCATATTCCTAGAGAGGTATAAAGATACTCCTAGAAAGTCAGGTTCAGTGAAGAGTTTGTATACAATAAGAGGATATAGATAAAGTCTATATGTTTTCTTTCTTTCTTTCTTTCTTTCTTTCTTTCTTTCTTTCTTTCTTTCTTTCTTTCTTTCTTTCTTTCTTTCTTTCTTTCTTTCTTCCTTCCTTCCTTCCTTCCTTCCTTCCTTCCTTCCTTCCTCCCTTCCTTCTTTCCTTCCTTCCTTCCTTCCTTCCTTCATCACATCACAGTACAAAACCATTTCTCATGCTTGTAGCACAGGACAGATTTTCATTCTTATGTCTGCCCCATCCAGATCTTTGGGAAAATTTATCAATACTATTGATTGATTGATTTTCTTTTTTCTTTTTAAACAAATTTTATTAATTTTACAAAAAACAATACACAAAACAGGCATAACAACTTGAAAAATCTTTTCTAAAAAAAAAACATGTACAACTTGAAGGAAATATAAAGAACTAAAACGAGAAGCCTGCTTATAAAGGGCAATATTTCATTATGATATTTGCATATTCTTAGAGAGGTATAAAAATGCTCCTAGAAAGTCAGGCCCAATGGAGAGTTTGTGTCCAATAAGAGGATACAGATAAAGTCCATATTTTTCCTTCCTTCCTTCCTTCCTTCCTTCCTTCCTTCCTTCCTTCCTTCCTTCCTTCCTTCCTTCCTTCCTTCCTCAGATCACAATACAAAACCATTTCTCATGCTTTAGCACAGGGCAGATTTTCAGTCTTATGTCAGCCCCATGCAGATCTTTGGAAAAATTTATCAATACTATTGATTGATTGATTGATTTTCTATATTATCCACCTTGCCTAAGATATAGATAAAGGCCATTGTTTTCCTTCCTTCCCTTCCTCCTTTCCTCCCTCCCTCACTATATTCACAACCCAGCCTGAATGCCTGTTAGAAAACGAAGATTTTCACCATCTTTTGTCAGCCTAATCCTGATCTTTGGGCAAATTTCTCACTATTCAAAAAGAGGATATCGATAAAGTCCATCATTTTCCTTCCTTCCTTCCTCCCTCCCTTTCAAATTTACAACCCAGCCCTAATGCCCACTAGAATAGTAATCCCAATCAAAATCTTTGAGCAAATTTTCCAATACTCATTATAATGTAAAATAGGAAAAGTTTCCCCTTGAGACCTCAATCATACCTTGTCAGAGAAAAAAGAATCCTATTTCCCATATCGGACTTCCTGTTTGAATCCAGCTGTTTCCTTGGCACTTAGCTATTCAGAAAAAATACCTAGTGCAGGCATACAGGTGGGAAGTAGTTGTAGGATGCTGTTACTCCTGATATTTCACTCTCTTTGCACATGACATGTAACCAGTTTCCTCAGATATCCCAAAATTTACTTTGTGTCTATTTAATCATATATTTAAAAAATATATCACTATATATATCACAATCACATATTTAAAAAATATATCACTATATTTTTTAACTGTACTACTGGTGTCCTTTATTTATTAACAGCAGCACAGCAATTGCCTCAGTTCTAAGTTGAGGAACAATGATTTCAAAAAAAGGATCTTACAAAGATCTCAAGAAGTATTATGGATAGATTCTACCACTATTCTTAATAGCTGCAACAATTCTGGTCTCCTGACTACTAAAGCCCATCAAGTTATTTGATTTGCCATTGTTTCCATAATTCCCCAGAGTTCTACTTAATAATATTCTGCCTTTTTTAGTTAAGCAATGAGTATGAAAAGTAATTGAAAATTTTAGTTTGGGGATTGATGGAAAAAAGAGGTTTGGGGTGAGAGGAGTAAAAGAGAAATAGCAGATAAACAGAATGAAACTTAAATTGAACCAAAAAAGAGACCAATCAATCAATTAGAGTAGAGCTGCAAGGGACCTTGGAGGTCTTCTAGTCTAACCCTCTGCTCAAGCAGGAGACTTTATACCATCTCAGATAGGTGGCTGTCCAGTGTTTTCTTAAAAACCTTCAGTGATGAAGCACCTAGAAATTCTGAAGGCAAGCTGTTCCACTGATTATCCCAAAGGGGCTTTTTCAAGTGTGAACTGGATTTTCTGGATTTTCTTTGAAGAGGTTTTGCTTCTCATCTAAGAGGCTCCTTCAGCTTGAAATGTGTTCAAGGAAAAACCAGAAAGTCTAGTGGCCTCTTGAAAAAGCACTTTTGGAACAGCCATGACCTGGATGACTGAAAATCTCCACAGACGTTCCATTGGTTAGTTGTCCTCTATGATAGGAAGTTTCTCCTTAGTTCCACTTGCTTGTCTTCTTGATTAATTTCCAACCATTGTTTCCATCCTTTGGTGCTTTGGAAAATGTAAGTTTCACCGTTTCTTCTTTGTGGTAGCCCCTCAAAGACTGGAATAGTGCTATCATGTCACATCTAGTCTTTCTTTTCTCTAGACCCAATTCCTGCAACTTTTCTTCATGTGTTTTTGTCTTTAGGCCTTTAATCAGGGGCGTGGAGGTTGCCCCCTAGATTGCATTTGTCTTAGAAATATTCTGCTGTTTGTATTTACCAATATCATTGCTTGGTCTCAACCTGTATCTGTATTTCTGATTTGCAGCACTTTGGTGCCCCCTACAGGAAATCTCTTCTGAACTATAAATGAAGAGAGAGTTTTTTCAATCAGTAAATCAAGGCTCTGGCTTCTACCCTTAACCTGATGATCGGAAGAGAGAAATTTGAAATAGAGGTTAGGCTGCATTGTCTCTTTCCTCCTTTAT
Source organism: Hydrophis major (assembly GCA_033807585.1). Classification (NCBI taxonomy): domain Eukaryota; kingdom Metazoa; phylum Chordata; class Lepidosauria; order Squamata; family Elapidae; genus Hydrophis; species Hydrophis major. The sequence continues at coordinate 6,409,317 of CM066343.1, forward strand.
CTGTTCTATAGGTGAGATACCTAGAACATTTTATTTTGATTTTCAGTACTGATCTCTGGTGTTAATAACAGGAGTAAAGGGAAATCTGATGCCAGAAATAAGGGAAGAGTGAGAGAATGAAGGAAGGAAGTGAAAGAAAGAAAAAAAAAGAAAAATGAATGAATGTGTAAGCACTGGACTTCTCCCCTTCAACTGAAAATAATGAACTTCTGAAAGCTAGGTGTTCCAAAAGGAATTTTTTATTGAAAGGAAGTGGTCACGGTACTAGTCAAAGCAGAATCAGAAAAAAGAAAAACAGCCAGTAATTCATAATGGTTCCTTAACCAAATTTCCTCCCGATTCAATGGAAGAAGAAGAAGAAGAAGAAGAAGAAGAAGAAGAAGAAGAAGAAGAAGAAGAAGAAGAAGAAGAAGAAGAAGAAGAAGAAGAAGAAGAAGAAGAAGAAGAAGAAGAAGAAGAAGAAGAAGAAGAAGAACTACTTTATTGTCATTGTACAAGTACAACGAAACCATGGATGCACCCCAGCAACTATTCACAATACATTAAAACCAAAGCACTTAAAGATGAAAATAAGAAAAACAGAGTACCTGTGTCTCCATTTGCAATTAGAGAGTACAATATCTACGAATATGCACAAATATACATCCAACATTGACTGGGATGCTTTGCCTAATGTAATACACAAGAGATGGATTGTACTGTTATATGTTATTGTACATCTGAATGAGGTATTGCGGTTTCATATCTTTTCACATCTTAACAAGGTAGTGACTTGTATTTATTTGCAGTTTGGATGGCCCAGAGAAAGAAACTATTTGTTTGTGTAGAGGTGTGGGATTTTATAGACCTAAAGCGCTGTCAAGACTGCAGCAGGTCAGAGAGATAATTGCCAGGGTGTGGGGGTCTTCTATGATGGCCTTGATTCTGCTTTGGCAGTGGGACCTGGATGAGTCTTCAAAGGAGGGCAGAGGGCAACCAATGATCTTTGAGCTGTGTTTATCACCCTCTGTACAGTTTTCCTGTCCTCAGCTGAGGAGCCTGCATACCACACACCCAGACAGTTTGTCAGAATCCTCTCCACAGAGGCTTTATAGAAAGCCTGCAACAGCTTCTTATCCAGATTGTTTTTTCCTGAGAACCCACAAGAAATGCAGCCGCTGCTGAGCCTTTTTCACTATGGCCTTGGTGTTAGGGGACCAGGATATATCAGCTGAAATATGGATGCCAAGGAATCTGATCATAGAGACAGTTTCCACTCATTCTCCATTGTTGATGAATGGGTCGTCCTTTCCATGTTTCCTGAAGTCCATAAAGACGTTTCTCTTTTTTTTTAAAAAAAAGTCAATATTTACATCAATATTTATAATATATACATACAAGCCATGCCCAGCCAGTCACATGTCCCCCAAGCCACACCCTCAAATAAGGTCACACCCACAAAATCGGTTGTTAAGAAATTTGAATCCCACCAATGTAGTAAGTTGGATCTTTTGGATACAATTTATTCTGTCATGATCTGCTTCTGCTGGATTTAATAGCATAATAGCATGAGAGAGTTGGAAGGGACCTTGGAGGTCTTCTAGTTCAACCTTCTCCTCAAGCAGGAGGAGAACATTTCAGAGAGTGGCAGTGCACCTTTGAAAAGAAGATGAGTGTTAAGCCTGTGTTCCCCAACCAGGGTTAAGGAGACAAGCTAAACAGAATGTGCAGCGTTAATCAGATAGGCATACAGATAAATGTGTGAGATAAGTTTGTATGTTAGTTAACATACAGTAAAAATAACAGATACGCTTGTGTTATCAAAAATATAGTTTATTCCACTTAGAGTTTTATAGCATAGTCAAAATAACAGTCCATTAGTCATGTATCATTTTAGTCAGTCCATTCAAGGATATTCAATTAGCAAAGTCCGTTTAGAATATCCAATGTCAGTTAACTTACAATAAATCAGTCCTCTCACCGTTGATAAATCAACAGTGCTTTCTCTCTCCCGTTCCAGTAGGGGAAAAACGCAGTCTTCAATTCATGCAGTAATTAGGGATCATCAAGCCAGAGAGGGCAAGCTGCCGTGCCTTGCTTCTTTTTTGGTGTTTTTACAACCACTCCCTTAATTACATTCTTACAGTTAAAGTTACAGACACTTTAACTAACAAACCATGATAACATATTAATTATTTTACCTAAACCAGTTAGGGTAAACAATGTTATCCCTAACAATGAGTACCATTTTCTGCCATCATGGGAGTAGATTCTGGCAATCCATTCTAAACCTTTCCCTGGAGGCTGACGTACCGAATTCCAAACATAGCTACTAATAGTGATAGAAGCACCAGTAGCTTTACACAGCAAATTGAGATTTTGTCCTGGTCTTATAGTTCCAGGCCCTGATGATGCAAGTTGAACCTCAGCAAGGGACCTAGAGAAGAAAACAAAATAAAAATTAGAATTTTCATATGTTGAAAAAAGAAATAATATTGTTGCTTTCTGTAAAATTGTGTACTCACATTTTGGCATGGCTTTCAGAAAAAAGAAAAAATAGCCAGTAATTCATCATGGTTCCTTAAACAAATTTCCTCCAATCCAGTGCATTGAAGAATATGCGACACTCAAACAGAGAGTTTTGCTTTTAAAGGAGAACACCTGGTGATATTTCCATAAATCAGTAGGCTATAAAGGAGATCTTAGAAAGCAAGGTGTTAAGTTCTGCACATGGGCGCAAGGAATGGAGATGAGGCAATGAACAGTGAACTTCAACTTTTTATTAATCATTCTGAACAGAGCAAAAACCTAGAGCAGCAGCAGCCCTCTTATAGGGCAGGTTGCTGATCTAGTAACCAATGAGAAACATGGAGTGTTAACCCCTTGAACCAATGAGAGTGGCTCGTTAACAGCCAATCAGATTCTCCTGAACGGACCAATCGATATCGCTATTATCGGCCAATCAGAAGTGCAGGATTAGAACCCTGCTTTTTCTAAAGGTTTGATAAAACTTTATTTAAGCGTTTTATTAGTTCATAACACCCCTTCCCCTGGGTTCCGTTTAAGGAGTGCGGTGACGTAATCCTTGAGGTATGAAGGTTGTTTTGACTGTCTATTAGATTTACGCTGTCCCACTGGTTCCTGTCTGTAATCCGGTTTCAGCGGGACGTTTTTGGGCAAGTCAGGTACCGGTGGTTCCGTATCCTCATTGGATGACTCGGTGCTGCTAATGTTCTTGTTATTATCCTCCGATCTTTGTGGGCTTGCTTCTGTTGAGGTGTTCCTCTGTGGCAAGGACACTCCCCTCCCTGATTCTTCTTCATTTGTCACACCCGATTGCTGACTTCTTTCGCTCCTGCTTTCTACCATCTCGAATTCGGTTTCTTTGACATCCCCTCCTCCCTCAGTTTGGGAGTTACCGGAATCATGGAAACTGGGTTGTAGCCTCAAGTGAAGCTGATCTATATGGCGTTTCCATATTTTTCTGTCACAGGTTTTCACACGGTATGACCTGGGTCCGGTGGCTTGAATTATGGTTGCCTTGACACACAACGGTTCGCCAGAAAGGTTTCTGGCGAAAACTAAGTTGTTTATCTTGAACTCGTGGCATTTTCCGCTAGATCTACAGGGTTTCTCTGGTTCGTAAGATGGGTGAAGCCAGTTGAGGTGGGAACGGAATTTGCGTCCCATCAGTAGTTCAGCTGGAGTCTTATTGGTGATGCTGTGCGGAGTGATGTGTTGGAGAAGGAGTATTCTGTTTATTTTATCTTCAATGTCCCCATAGTCCATTTTGTAGAGGTTTTTTTTAACAAATTGTACTATGCGCTCGGCTCTTCCATTAGCCGCAGGGTGCACTGGCGAAGCCAGCACATGGCAAATATCCTGGTCGCTAAGTATTGTTCAAAGGGTAGAGCGGTAAACTGGGGTCCGTTGTTGGAAACCAGAACGTCTGGCAGTCCATGCATCGCTAATAGCCTGTTCAATTTCTGGATGACAGACTCGGTTGTAGTACTCTTCATTTCGTGGATCTCGAGCCAGTTGGAATAGGCATCCACTGTTAGGAGGAACGTATGTCTCTTAGTAGGTCCCGCAAAATCAACATGGATGCGGGACCACAGCCCCTGGGGGGTTTCCCACTCTGTTGGAGTTGCTTTAGGTGGGGCACTGCTAACTTCTTGGCACTTTAAACAAGTCTTTACCCAGGCTTCGGTCTGTTTGTCGATGCCTGGCCACCACGCGTAGCTTTGTGCGAGCACTTTCATACGCACGATGCTGGGGTGACCCTCATGCAGTGTTTTTAATACTGCTCGTTGTAACCGCTCTGGGACGATGACTCTATTCCCCCATAGGATGCAGCCTTTTTGTGAAAAAAGTTCTGTTTGCCGGTTCTTGAAGGGGGTGAAGTCATCAGGGGTTTGTTCAAATGGCCATCCCCATTTGACCCAGCTAAGAACTCGTGCTAAGACAGGATTGCTTTTTGTTTCGATCACAATATCTCTAGCTGTTAGCGGCAGTGAATGTGGCATTTCAATCTGGAGTGTCGTAAGGGTTGGAGCTGGGTCATCGATAGTTTCCGGAAGTAGTGCACAGCTCAGTGCGTCAGCGTGGGGAATGGCTTTCCCCGGGCGGTGTTGCAGTCTATAGTTGTACGCAGCCAAAAACTCCGAACAGCGAGTCATTCTAGGTGATAATATATAGGGGGTTGGCTTGTCTCCCACTATAATCCCTAGCAAAGGTTTGGTAACAATAGTAAAAAAATCATCCATATACATATTCATGAAACCATTTCAAAGCAGATACAACAGCAAGAGCATCTTTATCGATTTGACTATAGTTAGGTTCAGCCTTTGATAGGGTCCTTGAAAAATAGGCAATAGGGGCCTCACTACCATTTGGTAACACATGGCTCAAAATGGCTCCTACTCCAAATGGTGATGCGTCACATGTAATTGTTAAAGGCAAAGTCTCATTATACTGCATTAAAACAGCATCTGAGGTTAATAAGTTTTTCACTTGTCGGAACACGTGTTCCTCTCGGTGCCCCCAGACCCAGGTTGCTTTTTTGTTGAGAAGTCTATGTAGGTCGCTTTGTGGGGCAGGAAGATGTTGTAAAAATTAATGAGCCCCAGAAAAGCTTGGAGATCAGTCTTATTTCTGGGTCTTGGGCATTTTTGATTGCTTTTAGTTTGCTATTGGTGGGGTGAATGCCTTGTTTATCGATTAGGTACCCCAGGAACTCTTCTTTATCTGTACACAGTTGACATTTATTTTTTTTAATCTTAAGGCTGGAGTCTTTAAATTGCTGGAGAACCAATTTAAGATGCTCTTCTAGTATTTCGCTATTCGGGGCAGCAATTAAAACATCATCAAAGTATGGTACAACCCCTTTGATCCCCTGCAAGAGTCTCTCCATCAAACTTTGAAAAATCCCTGGGGCTACGCTAACTCCGAATTGGAGTCAGTTGCACTTAAAGGCGCCTCGGTGCGTAACGATCATCTGTGCCTCTGCTGTTTTTTTATCTACAGGCAGTTGTTGGTACGCCTGTGCTAAATCCAATTTAGTGAAAACTTTTCCGCCCCCCAGGGAATGGAGAAGGTGTTGTACCACCGGCACCGGGTAAGCGTTCTGTTGAAGGGCATGATTCAGGGTGGCTCGGTAATCCCCACAAATCCTTAATGATCCATCTGGTTTGATGGGTGTTATGATTGGGGTTTCCCAACGAGTGTGATCTGTTGGTTCTAAAACACCCTGGGCTATTTATTTATCAAGCTGCTCATCAATCTTTGGTTTAAGGGCAAAAGGTACCCGACGAGGCTTAAGGCGGATGGGGGCTACTTCAGGGTTAAAGTTAAATGATACCGGGGTCCCCTTGTACTTGCCTAGTTTGTCTGCAAAGATGTCCTGGAATTCCTGGACGAGGGCCTCCTCCCAGTCATCACTTCTGGTTTGGTGAATGCCGGCTACCTCGATCCCGAGTGGGGCGAACCATTGAAGGCCTAGCAAGCTAAGCTGATCACGGTCGATGACGGTCAATGGTAAAGATGCAGTACGATTTTTGAATGAGACCTGGACTAGGCTGGATCCAACGATTGGAATTCGGTTCCCTTGATAATCCTTGAGTATGATTCTTTGGGTTCTGAGGTCTTGCCGCCGGACGGCAGGGATTAATTGTTTAAGGGTCTTTCAGGAAACCATTGAGAGGGATGATCCTGACTCAACTTTCATCACACAGGGCTGGTTTTCGATGGCGACCTTCACTCGGATCTTCTTTGCATCTAGTGATGAGGCGTGACCAATTGTAATGGTTTGGTGTGCCTCTTCTCGTTTCGTTGAATTGGTCAGTGGTTTATTTCTGTAGGAGTGGTTGTTCCATTGGTGGTTCAAATGTTCCTGACTCACAGGATGATTCCCTGTGGTTTGGCAGTAGTTGGTTCCCCTCTGAAGTGGGCTGGATCCTTGCTTGCATTATAGGTAACCGGATTGAATTTTCTCTTATATATATATTTATGCTCCTTTTGATTTTTTAATTTTCTTTAGGATAGAGGCTCCCTTTGGCTATTTTTTTTTCTTTTTTTTTTGTATACATTACTCCTTTTTTCTGGCTGGGGGCGGAAGCATTAAGAAACTTTGCAACACTGCCAACTAGAGGCTTGAAAATACTTCATTTGAATTGGAGAGAACTGTAAGAAGACTTCTTCTCAAGGACATTTCAACGTGATAAGATAGAGGGAGAGCACAGCAAAATATTATTACAGGTGTTTTCCTGGACTCTTATCAATATTTCAACACTTGAGGCTTGGCTTTGAAGCTGCTGGAGAAGAGAGTCATAATAAGAGCCTTGGATAAATAAATAAAGTGCAGTGTGCTCTCTTATATATATATATATATATCCCATTCGCCAGCCTTTTTGTAAATCTCAATTCTAGTAATATTCTTATTTTTGCCTTTTATTTTAAAGGGAAAGCCTCAGAGTTTTTTCTTTATTTTTCTTTTTTTCTCCTTATTTTTATTGGGACTTCTTTGCTCTTTCTATCCATGTTTTTGGACCACTTTGTTTTTCTTTTTTGATTATTGAGATTTCTCAATTGGATTAAGGTGTGAAGAACCTAAAGGAATTTCTTCTTTTCTTTTTGCTTTTTTTTTTGCTCTCAATCAATATTATTATTTTTGGTTTGTTTGTTTTTTTTCTTTCTATTTTTCCTTTTTTATGGTGGACTACTTCGTAATTGGATTAGGGTCTAGAAGAACCTGAAGATCTTTCTTCTTCCTTTTTTCCTTTTTCTTCTTTGGTTTTGGGCCTTTTACTATTGGATTTTTCCATTTTGGATTATAATTGGCTACTCTACCAGTTGGATTAAAAGTCAAAAAGAATTTGAAGCTTTGGAAGCAATAAAATGAGCAGGAAACCAATACCATCTGGCATTTCTACTTCTACCTCTGCTTCCCCACCAGCTGGAGGACAACGTTTAATTCAGACAATGTTGAAGCAAGATAAAGAACAAGAAAAAGTAACTTTACAGATGATTATGCAAGGAATCCAAGATCTCAAGACAAATTCAGACACCATTGAACAAAGAATAGAGAACATTGAACAAAGAAAAGAGAAGACTGATGAAAAAGTGGAAAATATTAAACAAAAGATGGGGAAGTATGAGGAGAGATTCCAAAAAATTGAGGAAGAAGGAAAACAAAGAGAGGAGAAGATTGGAAATATTGACAGTAGATTAACAGTGGTTGAACAAGAAAAATGTGGGATGTTGAGGTGGGAGATGGAAAGGTCAGAATTTTATCTCAGATTTCAAAATATAGAAGAGGAAAAAGGAGAAAATTTGGCTGCGATAATGATAGAAATTTTGGCAGATGCTTTGGAAATTACAGAGGAAAAGATGATGGATGGAGTAGATGAGGTATATCGAGTTTATACAAGATATGCGATGAGAAATAAATTACCAAAGGAAGTCCATATTAGATTTTCCAAAAAATCCATTAAAACACAAATATTACAAGTGGTAAGAGAGAAAACATTGAAATACAAAGGTAAAGAGATTGTGGTTTTAAAACAAATACCCAGAAGAGTGAGAGAGATGAGAAGAGAATATCAATTTCTGACCAAAATGCTACTGGAAAACAAAGTGAATTATAGATGGCTGATTCCAGAAGGATTAATGTTTACGTGGCAAGAGCAGAGACATAGAATTGATTCAATTAAGAAAGCAGAACTTTTCCATGCAGAATTTTTTGGAAGAAGAGAAGAGGAAGCAGAGAAAGAGGTCTCATTAATTGAGTTTCAAGAGGAACAACTCAAGATTGAAAAAGAGAAAGGAGCTGTAGGTGGACAGGTGGATAGTAAAGAACAACATGAAGTGAGATCCACGAGAGCTGTTAGACCTAAATATAAAGCATCATCATGGAAGAAAAAAAACTTATTACAATGAATATAAATGGACTTAATTCAGCTGTTAAAAGAAGGAAAACTTTTCATAAATTAGAGAAATTAAAATTTGATATAATTTGTCTAAAAATTTGATAAAATTTGATATAATTTGATATAATTTGTCTATAATTTGTCTATAAGAAGTTCATATTAAAAAACAACATGAACAATTGTTAGTACAGCCAAAATTGGGGAAAATATTTACTTCTTTGACTCAATGTAAGAAAAGAGGAGTGGTTCTATATATTAAAGAGGCTATCCCAGCAAAACTGATCTATACGGATGAAGACAGAAGAGTATTAATGGTGGAAATAATGGACAATAATATAAAAATACTCTTGATTGCAATTTATGCTCCGAATGATAAACAAGAAGAGTTTTATAAAAAGTGACACATGAAAATAATTGGAATGGACTATGTTAATATAATTATGATGGGAGACTTTAATGGAATTGTGGACAATAAATTGGACTACATAGCAACAACAACAAAGCAAAATAGAAAGGCTCTCCCTAAAACTTTTTTTAAAACGACAGACGAACTAAATTTAAAAGATATTTGGAGAGAAAGAAATGTTAAAGCTAAACAATATACTTTTTACTCAAATAGACATTTATCATGGTCCAGATTAGATATGATTTGGATCTCAACAAAATTAATATCCAATATTCAAGAAACAAATATTGAAACAAGTACGTGGGCAGATCATAGCCCAATGATAATTAAATGGAAGGGACAAAAAAAAGATCGAGATGGACATTAAATAATACTATTTTAAAGGAGAAAGAGTTTATACAATGGATGGAGAAGGAATTGGCTTTTTTCTTCAGAGAAAATAAAAAAGAAGATACTTCAACACAGAATGTTTGGGATACAATGAAGGCATATGCTAGAGGCCTGATAATAGATTATACAAGAAAAAAGAATATTAGGAAAAGGCAAGCTTCTAAGGCCTTGGAAGACGAGTATAAAAGACTTGAAAAAGAATTACAGAAAAGGCCACAGAAAAAAGATATTAAATTGAAGCTGGATGTAATTAAACATAAAATGGAATTAATAGAGAAAGAAGAATTGGCACAGAAAATCAGAAATTCTAAACGGAATTACTTTGAAGATGCAAATAAACCAGGTGGATGGCTAGCATATAAATTGAGAAAGGAGAAGGAATCAAGAAAAATATTGAAGCTAATAGATGATCAAGGCCAAGTTTGTTATGGTAATAAGGAGAAAAAGGAAATTATTCAAGATTTTTATGGGCAACTATATAAACAAGAAAATATTGATGAGGAAAAAGTCAAACAGTATTTACAGAATGCTAATTTACCGAAGATACCTAAAGAGACTGAAGAAATGCTAGAAAGCAATATAACAATGATGGAATTAAATGAAGCATTTAAGAGTCAAAACAATGGGAAAACACCGGGTCCAGATGGGCTTCCGGCAGAATTCTATAAAACATTTCAAGAATCATTGAGCATCCCATTGTTAGAAGTCATGAATGAAGTTATGTTAAAGAAGATGATACCCAAAACATGGTCAGAGGCTTATATCACACTTATTCCAAAAGAAGAGGCTGACCCACTGCAAATTAAGAACTATAGACCTATTTCCTTATTGAATGCAGACTATAAAATCTTTGCTTCAATTTTAGCAGAAAGACTTAAAAAATATTTAAATAATTTTATTCACCCAGATCAAAATAGATTTCTGCCAAAGAGACAAATCAGAGACAATATGAGAGTAATCTTAGATACTTTGGAATACTATGAGGCTCATCCTGAAAAGCAAATGGCTTTGATATTCCTAGATGCTCAAAAGGCATTTGACAACGTGAACTGGAGATTTATGTTATTACTATTGGAACAGATGGGTGTTGCTAAAAAATTTTACTCAAGCAATAGAAGCCATATATAATAAACAGACAACAAAGGTAATGATGGAGGGGGAACTTACAGATTTTATTAATATAAGAAAAGGCACAAGAAAAGGGTGTCCCCTATCTCCTTTGCTATTTGTGTTGACCTTGGAAGTGTTGAATAGAAATATTAGGGATGATAAAAGCATAAAAGGAATGAAAATTAAGAAGGAAGAAGTTATACTACAAGCTTTTGCTGATGATTTAGCTTTTATTCTGGAAGACCCATTAGAAACAGCTCCAAGGTTATTGGAAAAGATAGAGACATATGGTGAGATGGCTGGTTTGAAAATAAATAAAGATAAAACAAAGATTTTGACAAAGAACATGCTATTGAGACTGAAAGAAGAACTGGTAGATCTTTTGAAAATCCAAATTACAAATAAGGTTAAGTATCTGGGGATATATTTGACAGCAAGATGTAGCACATTAAAAGAGAATAACTATATTAAACTCAAACAACAGATAGCTACAGATTTGAAGAAGTGGGAAAACTTGCAATTGTCATTAATAGGGAGAATTTCAACAATCAAGATGAATATTTTACCCAGAATTTTAGTTTTGTTCCAAACAATACCAATTAGGCTTGGAAAAGACTATTTTGAAGATTTAAATAAAATTATGCTGAAGTATATATGGCAAGGTAAAAAAGCGAGAATAAAGCTAAAGCTTTTGCAAGACACTAGAATTAGAAGAGGTTTTGGCCTGCCTAATTGGGAATTGTATTATCAAGCTGCAAGTTTGATGTGGGTCAAAGAATGGATAACATTAAGAAAGCATAGATTGTTGACATTAGAAGGGCATGATTTGCTGTTGGGTTGGCATGCTTTTTTATGGTATAAGGGAACTAAAACACAGGGTTATTTTAGAAGATTATATATGGGAGTCTTTGTGGTTAAACTGGGAGAAGATAAAAAGACAATGTTATTTGAAAATTCCAGTTTGATTATCGACTATTGAAGCATTTTCCTATCCTATAATTTATAAGAAGGAACAAACAGTTAGATATGGGGAACTATTGGATGAAAAGGGTGAACTTAAATCGATCCAAAACTTAGAGGAACAAAGTATAAGGATGAATTGGTTTTCATATGCGCAAATCCATTCAAGGTATGATGAAGATTCTAAAACGGAGGGATTTTATGATAAGCAGACTGATTTAGATAAGATCTTGATGGGTACTGATGAGAAGGTGATTAAAAAATTGTATGGTTATTTACTGGGAATGAAATTAGAGGAAGAACAAGTCAAAGAAACTATGATTGTTTGGGAGAAGAATTTTGGATATGGCATTGATCTAGAGAAATGGCAAAAATTGTGGTCTCAAAATTATAAAATGACAATGTCAACAGCATATAAAGAAAACTTGTATAAGATGTTTTACAGGTGGCACTTTCCCCTGACAAGAATAGCAAGAATGTTTAAGAACAAATCTGAAAAATGCTGGAAATGTCATCAGATACCCAGCTCGTATTACCATATGTGGTGGACTTGTGAGGACGCTAGAAAATATTGGACTAAAATTCGCATGTGGTTGGAAAAAATGACAAAGAAACACATAGACTTGAAACCAGAGATCTTCTTATTGGGAATTTTACCTGATATATATAGTAAAGATTTGAAATACCTGATTGTAAATGTGTTAACAGCGGCTAGGATTGTATTTGCTAAAAATTGGAAGAATGAGAAAATACCATTACAGGAAGAAATTATTAAAAAAATATTGGAATGTGCTGAGATGAGTAGATTGACATTTGAAATTAGAGAGCAAGAGGATAAACAATTTTATGAAATTTGGGATCTTTTTTTATCAATGGCTAGATGATAAAATACGATAATAGAATATTTAGAATGCTAGACAGTAAGGAATATCTTTATTTTGTTATTTTGTTATTACTTTGTTATTTGACATTATATTTATAAAGGGCTTTTTAGGATTGATTTGGTATGATTATATGATTTGTTAAAGAATAAACTGGTTAAAGTATTGTTATCTCATAAAGCATGAATGATTAAAAGTATAGTCAAAAATTTCTTTTTTCTTAGCGATATTAGGATATATTAGTTTGGAATGACAATATGAGTTGTTATGTAACATAATTGTAATTGAGATTACAAAAGGAATGCACAAAACTGATGAACCAACTGACACACTGGTTGTACATATGAGAGTTGATGTCTTAATGTTTTGTTTGTCTTGTTTGTTTGTAGAAAATTAATAAAATCTCTTTCAAAAAAATTTTTTTTTGAATCCCACCATTGCTTCATATGTTCTGATTTAGCCATGGCCCTGTTAGGTTCTAAAAAAATATCAGTCTGCCTCTATATTTTCTTCCTTTTTCTTCCTTTACTCTTGATTTTCCTTCTTTCTTTTCCATTGTTATTTCAAGTTATCTCAGCAATACTAGAAAGCTTCATATGACCTGTGAAGAGGTTTGTTTATGTGTGTATTCAGGTCTGTGTTTAGGTATACTTTCTCCCAAGGAAAACTCTGGGGGATTCATAATATCCAACAATCAACAAAATTAAAAACAAAACAAAACACATACTATGTCAATAAATAGCACCTCTTCATTAAACACATTGCTTATTTATTTATTTATTTATTTATTTATTTATTTATTTATTTTTGTCAATTGCTTACAAAATAATTGGTATAAGTAAAAACATAGTTATGAATACATGGATACATATTAAAAAGAAAAAGAAACAATAGGATAGAGATGGTGGGCACATTGGTGCGCTTATGCACACCCCCTACAGACCTCTTATGAAAGGGGTGAGGTCAATAGTGGACAGTCTAAGGTTAAAGTTTTTGGGGTTTGGGGAAGAAACCACAGTGTCAGATCTGCATTAATTAAATCATGAGCTTTGAGCCAAGTTTCAAAAGAAATCCAGTTATTTATTAGGAGCAACATGTTGGCATATGTCCAAATGAAGTCAGCTCTGCTTGATGTAATTTACAGCCTGCCTATGAACCAATTTCCCCCTCCCCCCAGGTTGTGTCATAAATCACATTCTGCAATGGAGCACTTTTGTGGGCTGTAGAAATCATGCATGATTTCTACAGCCTCTCTGATTGGTCCTGGTAGCCTGGGATACAACCTTGAAGAAGGTATGCATGGAATGTACTTCTAGTTGTGGCTGCTGTGCTGCTCCATCAGTTTCCCCCATCCTGCCAATGGCAACTTGAGAGCAGGCCAGGAATTCTTTACAAGTTGACAGTACATTAATCAGCATACATTAAAATGAAATTTCATTGCAGGCAAGCATGTGAGGTGCAGGAGCACCTGGGCCACAGGCACTGCATGATAGGTCAGGGGTGAAGGCAGCAGGCAGGTGAGGAGACAGAGAGCAGCTGAGCCATGAGCTAATAATGCTGAATCCCACCTCTGCCATTAACTTTTCATAATTCATAGATTTCCTGAATCCTCTCAGATGAGAAAAATGTTAAAGGGGATCACTTATATCTGATAAGGCAGAGATATCTCATGATACTGAATATCACTATCAATATTGTAAATAATAAAGATTAATGGAGTTGGAAGGGACCTTGTAGATCATCTAGTCCAAACCCCTGTCCAAGCAGGAGACTCTGCATCATTTCTGTTTGTGGGGTGTGGTGACCAAAACTGGATTCAGTATTCTAGGCATAGTATTACTAAGGCTTTATAGAGTGGAATTAATACCTTATCTGATCTTGATTGTATCCCTCTATTAATGCCGCTTTGGATTGCATTGGCTTTTTTGGCTGCTGCTGCACACTGTTGGCTCATATTTAGCTGTTGTAAACTAGGATTCCAAGATCCTTTTCACAATTACTGCTATTAAGCCTGGTTTCACGCAGTCTATATGTGTACTTTTCACTTTTTTTGCCCAAGTATAAGATTTTACTTTTCTGCATTGAATTTCATTTTGTTATATAGGGCCCAGTGTTCAAATATTTTATGGTATTAGCTATTCCTGTCTGCAAATTTGATAAGTTCCCCTTCTATTCCCTCATCTAGGTTTATGAAGATATTGAAGAGTACTGAACCTAAGGCAGAACCTTTAGGTACCCCACTGCTTACCTCCCTCCATGTAGATGTAGACCCATTAAGGACAACTCATTGAGTACAGTTTGTCTGACAGTTACAAATCCATCTGGTGATGATGCTATAAATCCCACTTTTCTCTGCTTACCAAGAAGTAGGTTGTGGTCTATTTTGTCAAATGCCTTGCTGAAGTATATTATGTCCACAGTATTTCACTGGTCTACTAATTTAGTCACTATGTTGAAGAATGAAATAAGATTGGTTTAGCATGATCTGTTTTTAATAAACTCATGCTGACTGCTAGTTAGTACTTTACTCATTTCTAGATGTTGGCTGTTTTTTTTAAAAAAATAATTTCCAGTATCTTACCGGGTATGGATTTTAGGCTGATTGGTCTATAGTTTCCTATGTTTGCTATTAATTCATTTAACACTGTCAGCCTGAAAATATGGATGACTTCCTTCAAATGATTTGCAGCCAATATTTGACCCCAAATATACCATAGTTTTTAGACAATATTTTCATGATTTGCAATGCTGATGTATTATAACAAATAAAAAGTTATTTTTTTCAAGCTATTACATTTATTTCTACCAATTTAACAATAAATAGCAAAGGAACATTGACTTAATGTTTCATTCCTTAACATATAAAAAGGTTTCCTCTGTGAATGTATTATAAAATGTTGCCATTAGTGTTCTTTTAAAAGACACGTACACGGAAATCAGAACCACAAAAATGCCCTGACATACAGGAAAACTTATCTTGCAAGGACACGACAACTTTAGCTAATCACGCCATAGATAACACCCGGCTAGCTTGAAAAATCCTTGAGACATGTCAGTGATATATAGTCATGATATATGAGCTATGCATTCCCTTGTTCTGTAGATATTCTTATATGGCATAAACTGCTTATTTCTTTGTTCTTTGTACTCCTAACCCCTCCCTACGTAAAGAACACAATAAAGGAGGTTGTAGCAGAGCAATCGGGGCCGGGACCACTCCATCTGCCCCAGGCGCGATGTGCTTCCTCACTTCAAGCATCTAAATGTCTGGTGTCTTTTCTTGGTGCCTAAATTCTGGTCCACCCTCGCGAGGGCCCCGCCAAAACTTAATGGACTAGAAGAAGAAGGTCTGCCGGGCCAGTCGCTCAATGCGACAGCTGGGGGCTCGTCCGGGATCCTTCGTCCTTCGGTCTTCTAGTCTCACGGTGTTGCCTCTGTCTAGAGAAACACTGCCT
The DNA here is from genome assembly GCA_033807585.1 of Hydrophis major. NCBI lineage: Eukaryota > Metazoa > Chordata > Lepidosauria > Squamata > Elapidae > Hydrophis > Hydrophis major. The sequence goes on from CM066343.1 coordinate 6,424,924, forward strand.
TCACTCCTATTACTACGCACCTGGCAAAGGCTTTGTACAATTGCAAGTAATGGGATCCCCACTTTCCAAAGTTTCGTCAGTACATAGGGACGAACTTTACGCACTTGTGAAGAAGGCTAATTCTTGTCAAAAATCTAATGGCACTACAATTTTCTCTATCTCTAAAAAATCCCTGACTAATCTTTTACTTTACATAGAAAAATATTGTCCTGTCTATCCCTCTGGAGGAACGCTCAAATCCTCCACTTGGGAGCGGATAGGAAAATATCTTCATGATACCCCATGGGCTTCCGTGGATATTCTGACTTCCTGGAAGGCTGTTATGGCAGCCATCAACACCCTCTATCCTCCCCCTCTAGAACCATCCTCTTCTTCCACTTCCGATCCCAAAACTACCGCCCCTCTCGCTGCCCATCTTGACTCCACTTCTCTACCTCTTCCTCCCTACCCTGACACCTCCCCCTCCCCTTCAGCCCCTGTGTCCGATTTCTCTCCAAATCAACCTCTCGGAGGCACTATTACTGAACTCCTTTCCTCTCCTCTTTCTCTGGAAGTTGAAAGCCCTTCGGCTTTTCCTATGACCATTGTCCCAGGGGCGGCGGGAGGAAACGTGTATAACAACATCGAATTTAAAGTTTTGAAACAGATTAAGGACGCTGTAACCACCTACGGTCTACATTCTCTTTTCACGAGGGGGATACTTGATTCCTTAGTTACTACTAACACTGTTATGTTACTATATGACTGGAAAATGCTTTTTTCAATGCTCATGACTCCAGCTCAATATGTTGTTTGGCAATCTGAATATGAAAAAGGGGTAGAAGCAGAAATTCGAAGAGGCTTACCCGCAGGAGTCACTGCAGATCAACTATTGGGGAAAGGGCAATCCGCGACGCTAGTCCAACAACAAAATTCCCCCCGTCGCAGTTTTGCCATAATTCACATGTGTGCCATGAATGCTCTTAAGCGGGTGGATGATTCGGATTCTCAGTCTACCCAAACTTTCTTAAAAATCATGCAGGAGCCAAATGAGCCATATGCTTCTTTCATCAGCCGTCTGCAAACAGCCTTGGATAGGCAAATAGATAATTCCACAGCCAAACAAGAATTGCTCATGAAACTTGCCTTTTCCAACGCTAATCATGATTGCCAAAAAAATCCTTCAACCTGTGGCCAACAAACCAGGAGCAACCCTGGCTGAATTTTTGCAACTTTGTAGAATTGTGGGCACAACTTCTCATAAAATGAATGCTCTTGCCGCTGCTATCACTACCTCTTTACCTTCTTCTGTTACTGCCTCCCCCTCTGGTAATTGTGCTCCTGATGCTTTTCCCATAGCGCGCAATGGCAATTGCTTTAATTGTGGAAAACCTGGACACTTTAAAAACCAGTGTCGAATGCTAGGGGAGGGAGGTGCACCTCATGGCCAAGCAAAAGGGCCTCCTCCTCCATCCAAACCTAAAACTATCTGCCCCCGATGCCGTAAAGGGTATCATTGGGCTTCGCAATGCCACAGCAATCCTCCTCCTCTTCCCCAATCTCCGGGAAACTAATTGAGGGGTTTTCAGCTAACCCTGCCACAAAGGCTGAGTTTTCTGCCACCACCTTCCCGGTAGAATTGGCCGAAGATCTTGTGTATGATGACCCTGGCGCTGTGTTTTCTCTTCCCCTTGTCGTCACGTTTCTTAAACCCCTTCCTCCCTCTAACCCTGTTTTGCTCATTCCTAACTCCTTGCTCACAATTGAGGGCGTGGTCGCTGCTCCCTATCTGTATGATTCATCAGATTTAAAACAGCTTTCTTTGGCCGGAATAGGGGATAGATGCTTTTCTCTAAAAAAGGGGACGATCATCGCTACTCTTATACTTCTGCCCCCTTCTGACGCTCCGTCCTTGTTTGCTTTGCAGCAACCAGTGCAGGCTTCAAAACCTACTCTTACTGTCACGCTTAATGGTCGTCTTTTCGAGGGTCTGATTGATACCGGCGCTGACTTTTCTGTCATCCGCTCTGCCGAATGGCCCTCCTCTTGGTCCCTTGCGGAAGCATCCTCGGTGCAGGGTGTGGGCGGAGCACAGGCCGCTAAGGTCAGCTCTCACTGGCTTTCTGCTGTCACTAAGCATTCTAACATCACTGCTTATCTGAAACCCTACATTTTACCCTTGCATTGCAATTTGTGGGGTCGTGACTTGCTTTCTCAATTTCATGCTTCTATCCAACTGCCATAATCACACTCATGGCTATGCAAACATACATTGCTCCTCTTGATCTTTCCCTAAAAACACCCATTCCGGTATGGGTTGATCAATGGCCACTCACTAAAGAGAAATTGCAGGCCTTACACCTTCTTGTTCAGCAGCAGTTGGATGAGGGTCATATTGAAACATCTACTAGTCCCTACAACACCCCAGTGTTTGTTATCAAGAAAAAATCCGGTAAGTGGCATCTCCTGCAGGATCTCAGGGCTATCAATTCCATACTTCAACCCATGGGGCCGTTACAATGTGGCCTGCCCAATCCTAATCTTATTCCTGAAGGGTTTGATCATAGACTTAAAAGATTGCTTCTTTTCCATACCATTGGCACAAAAGGATAGAATGCTTTTTGCTTTCACTATTCCTGAACTTAATAATTCCAAACCTACCTCGCGATACCAATGGAAAGTCTTGCCTCAAGGTATGTTAAACTCACCCACAATGTGTCAATTTTTTGTAGACAGGGCTTTATGCCCCTATCGATCTCAATTTCCTGATTTTCTTGTGTATCATTACATGGATGATATTTTAATTGCAGCAAATGGCCCAAAAGGAACAATTCAAAAAACCTTTTCTTTGCTACTAAACATATTAGCACAAGCAGGACTGCACGTAGCCCCTGAAAAAATTCAAACCCAATACCAAATGCAATATCTAGGCCACAAAGTTCTGATGTCCACAGCATCTCCCCATATCCCCGCACTCACACTCCCTCAACCCACCACCTTGGTCCAACTACAACAGTGTTTGGGAGTCATTAACTGGTCTCGACCATATCTTGCCCTAACAACACACATGTTATCACCTCTGTTCCAAGCACTTGTAGGCTTGAAGAATCCATCAGACAAAGTCATCCTTTCCGAGGAACATTTGCAAGCCTTGCAACAAGTAAACAAAGCCCTGGCCACCCAGTGGGTGGACCGCGCTCTTGCAAATACACCACCCTCCCTTGCCATCCTTTCCACACACCACCTTTTAACCGCAATTGTAGTTCAACTCTCCCATACCCAACGCCTGCACATTTTAGAATGGTTACATCTCCCACACACTCCTAGAACTTCAATATTCACAAGAGCAATGCAAATGGCTTCTCTTATTGAAAAAGAAAGGAAAAGGGCTAAGGCCATGATGGGGTTGGATATATTTACATTGTATGTTCCCTTTAAGATTACCCAATGGGAACCCCTCCTACAAGCATCGACCGTTTTACAGGACGCTCTGGAAGAGTGGTGCGGTCAAGTATCATGCCACCTCCCTCCAGATCCCTGTTTACAGGTACTCAGGACCGTTCCATTTGTGCTAACCTCTCCTCTTGTTCAGCAGCCATTAAAGGAAACACTTACTGTGTTTACAGATGGATCCAAGACCATTGGAGCATGCGCATGGTACAGGGATGGCCAGTGGCATAAACGCTTGACCACTCCCCAGCCATCCGCACAGCAGTCTGAATTGGCTGCCTTTATCTTGGCTCTCTCCCTCTTTTCTAATGAATCTTTAAATGTTATCTCTGATAGTTTGTATGTGACTCAAATGGTTGTACATATGTTTGATGCATATATTTCCCCTATGACCCCTCCTTCTCTAATGACACTCTTTTTACAGCTTCAGGCCTTGCTCAAAGAAAGAAAGACACCTTTATTTGTTGCCCATATTAGAAGTCACCAACAACTGCCCGGATTCCTTTCTGAAGGAAACCAAATGGCCGATGAGGCCTGCAAAGTTATGACTGCTTCCCCATGCTCTCAACCAATTTTGACTGGGGAAAGCCATGACTATTTCCACCAAAATAGAAAGGCCTTGGTTCGACAATTTGGCATCACGAACCAAGAGGCCACTGCAATAATCCAACAATGCCCAACCTGCAGTTTACAAGCCAAGGGCATTCCCGAAGGTGTTAACCCTAGGGGTACTAAAGCCTGTGACACGTGGCAAATGGATATCACCCACCATTCTTCCTTTGCACCCTGGAAGTACATTCATGTGTCTGTAGACACTTACTCTGGGTTTATCATGGCAACTTTGCAAAGGGGAGAAGCAACAAAAAATGTAATCAATCATTGTCTTCAGACTTTCGTAACGCTGGGATGTCCACAAAATCTCAAAACAGACAGTGGACCTGCTTATACCAGTTCTCCCTTTGCAGAGTTCTGTCGTAAGTGGACCATCACGCACACATTTGGTATACCCTTTAATAGTCAAGGACAGGCTATTGTAGAAAGGGCTCATCAGACCTTGAAACAAGCCCTTGACCGGCAGATGGGGAAAAAGGCATTAGGCCCCCCGAACCTCCCGATGTTACAAAATCTCTTAAATATCACTCTATATACTCTTAACTTTCTTAATCTTACTGGGACCCCTCCCTGCACTGCAGCATCCCGTCACTTTTCTAAGCCAACAGCCCCCTCTTCCCGTCCCCTTGTCTATTTCAGACAACTTCCAGATCCACAGTGGAAAGGACCTGCACAACTTATCACCTGGGGAAGAGGTTATGCTGCCGTACAACTTCCTGACCGGGTGCTCTGGGTTCCTGGTCGCTGTGTCAGGCCCTATCATGGCAAGCCTCCCAAAGATGCTCCCTGTGATCTTTTTGCTTCCCTGGACCTCTCCTGTCTCTTCACAATTTAATGCTTCTCCTAACATCATTCTGATTTTCCTGCTTCTCTTGTCCTTTCCTGTCTTTCCGAACTTTAACCTCTCCTCCAAAGAAATGGTCACAGGATATGCCTCCGCCTCCAGACCAATGCTTACCTGGTACCGACGCCTACTACGTCCCAGGGGACTTCGCCTCCGCCGATCCGTTCCAGTATCCTCCAACCAGCACCAACCGCAGACTTACACCTGGACTATCCTTGATTTTCAAGGACAAGTGCTGAACTCCACCACCAATTACACCAGGTGGCCCTGGTTCCCGCCATTGTACATGGATTTTGCCGAAATGGGTACAGGAGTCATCAAATTCAGTGACAAGAAACTACAAGCTGATGTATGGGACAAACAAGGCTCCTGCTCTCCTGCCCCTGCAGACAACTACGGATTGTATTTTTGTCCATCTCATTCTACTGGATCTTCACATGTGGCATGCGGAGGGGTTGTGGATAGATACTGTAAAAAATGGGACTGTGTTTCTACGGGTCACATCTGGTGGACCCCACCTACCAAAAATGACTATTTACACATTACTAGAACTAGAGAACAAATACCATGCAATCCATGGCCGTGTTGTGGCCAAAAGTTAAACCCTCTTATCCTTACCTTTACTGAGGTCAGAAAGGCACTACCATGGGCCAAATGGATGTCTGGATTCACATGGGGGGGTCGCCAGTGGGATGGGGAAAAGGATGAGGGCAACATCTTCACGGTACGCCTTTCTATTCAACTGAAAAAATACGATATAGGTCCCAATCTTAATCTTAAATCAACTTTTCTACAGAAACAGGATTCTGCCCAAAACCCACTTTTTCAATTAGTGAACTCTTCCCTTTCTTTACTCAAGGCAACCCTTAATGATTCGGCTAAAACCAATGAATGTTGGTTTTGTATTTCTGATTCACCTCCCTTTTATGAAGCAGTGGCATCGGGGGAAGCAATCTCCAATTCCACAAACGATACACTCTGCCAATGGAATACCTCCTCCATCACTATCACAGATATAATAGGCACAGGTTGTTGCATTGGTAATATACCTACCAATTATTCTCAATATTGTTACAATGCTTCTTCCAGGTATCACTGTGATGTATATCTCCCAAAAAACAGAAATTCAGCCTTACAAAAATCACCAGACACACACGGAGCCATGGACGCTCTATATACTACATCAGGAGGTAACCTCACAGACCGTCTAACTGGCTATTTTTTTATTCCTGGTAATAATTCTATTTGGGCTTGCTCCACGGGCACCACTGCCCGTGTACATGGGGATGTTCTATTGTCAGAAAACGTTTTTTGCATACAAGTCCAATTACTTCCAAAAATTTCTTATTACCCAGGCCCTGAACTGATTACAATGTTAGAACCTCCTCAATTCCCTCTCCACCAAAAAAGAGAAATAGCCACTGCATTAACATTATCAGTACTCCTCGGGTTAGGCGCAGCAGGAGCTGCCACAGGAGTGACTGCTCTAGCTGTAGGGCATCAACAGTTAGCCACTCTCAGCTTGCAAATAGATGAAGATTTAAAACGCATTGAAACTTCCATTTCCGCCTTACAGGCTTCACTATCTTCTCTTGCAGAAGTAGCTTTACAAAACAGAAGAGGTCTGGATTGGCTCTTTCTAAACAAAGGGGGTTTGTGTGTAGCCTTAAAAGAACAATGTTGCTTTTATGCAGACCATTCAGGTATTGTAAAAGACTCTATGGCAGAGTTAAGAAAACGCCTCAAAGACCGTGAAAATAAGAGACAACAACACAATTCCTGGTTTCAAGGCATGTTTAATTTTTCCCCATGGTTAACTACCTTACTTTCTGCATTAATAGGGCCACTTATTTTGTTTGTATTAATTTGTACCATTGGCCCTTGTATATTTGGCTGAGTGCTTCACTTCTTAAAAAATTGCTTGAACGTGCTAGATACTGAAATTAGTAATACCCAAAAATCTATAAAGTTGTTAGCCTCTGCCCTTGCATCAACAGATCCTGCTAAGCAACCGCTACTCGGATGGTCTTCAGACACCGAGTCAGATGAAGAAACTCCTCCAAAAAGATACTTATGTGATGGTGGTTCGGTGTGTGACATTCCCACCTTGGATGAGACCGGACCGGGGGAGCACTTTGAGCTGAAGAGCTCGTTGTCCTCCTGCGGCGCCACTCTAGAGGAACAGGACTCTCTCCTGGACCACTTTGTGCCAAAATTTAAAGAAAAGGAGGAATTGTGAATGTATTATAAAATGTTGCCATTAGTGTTCTTTTAAAAGACACATACACGGAAATCAGAACCACAAAAATGCCCTGACATACAGGAAAACTTATCTTGCAAGGACACGACAACTTTAGCTAATCACGCCATAGATAACGCCCGGCTAGCTTGAAAAATCCTTGAGACATGTCAGTGATATATAGTCATGATATATGAGCTATGCATTCCCTTGTTCTGTAGATATTCTTATATGGCATAGACTGCTTATTTCTTTGTTCTTTCTACTCCTAACCCCTCCCTACCTAAAGAACACAATAAAGGAGGTTGTAGCAGAGCAATCGGGGCCGGGACCACCCCATCTGCCCCAGGCGCGATGTGCTTCCTCACTTCAAGCATCTAAATGTCTGGTGTCTTTTCTTGGTGCCTAAATTCTGGTCCACCCTCGCGAGGCTCCCGCCAAAACTTAACGGACTAGAAGAAGAAGGTCTGCCGGGCCAGTCGCTCAACGCGACATTCCTCTACTTTGTTCAACTAATCTTTTCATTTTACTTGGTAAACAGGAGCTGTATTCCTTTGTAAGAAATGAATATGAATTTCTCTTATTATATTATTTTACTTTATTTCATTCATCAAATTTTTATACTGCCCACCCCACCTAAATAATTTTAGAAGGTTCATTAAGTCAATTTCATATTACTAATCTCAATTATACTACATGTATAAGCATTTGCTTATTTGAAAAGGAGTTGAACCAGCAGTCACTTATTTTCTCATCAATAACAAAATAATTATCTCTGAGAGCAATTACTATATATTTTTAGCTACATCAAAACATCAAAAGATGTAGAGAAAGGTGTTTAAATAAAACAGCCATCAAGATATATGCTTGATGTTAAAGCAGTTCTTGAGCCCCAGGGAGTTTGGCACAAGAGGGAATAAGGGGTCTGTTTGATCCATTGCTTCAAGTTCCCTCCCTCCTTTTCTTCTGCCAAAGTGTTATTTGAAATCCTAGTGATAGCCAAAATATGAATTTGAACTCTCATGGATCTTCAGATAGAAAGTGTTAGATCTTCTCTTTCATTGCATTCTCAGATATAAACCTTGGATTAATCATTTGATTAACCATTGGAATCCATACTTCACGATGGATAGGATGGAAGACACTCATATTTTCAGCCTAAACATGCAGTGAAGATATTGTTCATTGGAATCTATGCTTCTCTATCCATAGGATGGAAGACACATACATTTTCAGCTTAAATATGCAGTGAAGATGTTGTTCCTTCTGATGTTTTGGGGGCACAAAGTAATTGCTCTGAGCTGCCCTGAAAAATATATCTTCCCTGTCCCACATGAGTGGTACCAGCCTGGTGATTTCATCATTGGTGGGATACTGTCTCACATAGTTTACCACTTTTATGAAATTGAATTTAAGGATGATCCCTCTCTAAAACCTTATGACTTACCACTGTAAGAATCCACACACCCACCCTCTTTTCTAAACCTAACCAGATTCACAAACATTGCATAAATGAGTAAAAAGTATTTGAGGATAACTATAAGTTCTGTATCGAATCTAACCTTTCTTCATTTCTCAAGGGAATGTAGTTGTGGAGAAGAAATAGTTTCATTTACGTTGCATTAAAGTTTTTCCTATGAAATGAATGATCAATAGGTCATTCCAAGAGGTGATTGGTACAATAAGTTTTTGGGGAAAAAACATTTAGTGAGTGTAAAGAAATTTAAAACAAATCTGCATGATCACTCATCTCAAAACATGGAAACAATGAATGATACTTAATAGATCTGTTCCTTTGCTATTTATTGTTAAATTGGTGGAAATAAATGTAATAGCTTGAAAAAAAAAGTAACTTTTTATTTGTTATAATACATCAGCATTGCAAATCATGAAAATATTGTCTAAAAACCATGGTATATTTGGGGTCAAATATTGGCTGCAAATCATGGAAATTCTCTGGGAAAAGTACATTTGAACTTTATGCAAATGTTTAAGTCTTTTGGAAAGCTATTATCTTCCTAGTTTCATGAGATATAGATTTTTATTCATAGAGAAATAATGTAATTTTACATAAATTTTTCAATGGGGATATTTAAATTATTTCTAGTGTAATAATCAAATTCTACCAACACATCCTTGCCTTGGTCTTTGCTGTGAAGGAGATCAATCAAGACTTACAGATCTTACCCAACATCACTCTTGGGTTCCACATCTATGACAGTTACTACAACCCAAGGATGACCTATAGGACCATTCTGGACCTGCTTTTCAAATCCCAGGAGTTTGTCATCAACTACAAATGTGATGGCCAGAAGAATCTCATGGCCATCATAGGAGGATTAGGTTCAGACACATCGTCTTATATAAATGAACTTGTAAATTTCTTCAAGATTCCACAGGTAAATATGTAGGGATTGAGGAAAAAAGTATGTGTGTCATTGTTACTGAGCATCAGATATAAATTCAATTTTTAATACAAAATTCTGTAAGGCTTAAAGTAAGGCTTACTTAGCACTTTTTTTGAAAGTACAATGCCAATCATAGAAGTGTCCCAAAATGTACAAAGTCATCCATTCTTGAAGGCAGATTTCAGTATAGTCCTTTCTGTTCTTATTAAACTATTGATCTACTATACAGTTGATCTTATTTTTTATTTATTTATTTTTGTGAAACATAGTTATGAATACATGGATACATATAAGAAAAATAAAAAATAAAAATAAAAGAAACAATAGGAGAGGGAGGGTAGGCACATTGGTGTGCTTATGCACACATCCTACAGACCTCTTAAGAAAGGGGTGAGATCAATAGTAGACAGTTTAAGATTAACGTTTTTGGGGTTTGGGGAAGAAACCACAGAGTCAGGTAGAGTATTCAAGACATTGACCATTCTGTTGCTGAAGTTGATTTTCCTGTTGCAATTAACCTTGAGTTTGTACCTATTGTTTGCTCTTGTGTTGTTATGGTTGAAACTGAAGTATTCATTGACAGATAGGACATTGCAATGTATGGTTTTATATACTATACTTAGATTGGACTGAAGGCGGCATAATTCTAGGTTTTCTAGGTCTAGAATTTTGAGTCTGGTGGCATAAGGTTATCTGCAATGAGTAGAGGAGTGGAGAACTCTTCTTGTGAAATATTTCTGGACTTTCTCAACTGTGTTAATATCAGATATGTAATGTCGGTTCCAGACTGATGAGCTGTATTCAAGTATTGGTCTAGCAAATGTTTTGTATGCTCCAGTTATTAGTGTAATATTACCAGAGAAAAAGCTACATGAGATTAGGTTAACAACTCTTAATGCCTTTTTGGCTATGTAGTTACAGTGGGCTCTAGCACTTAGATCATTAGAGTTGACTCCAAGATCCTTGACAGAATTTGGATCGTCAACAAAGTCTTGACTTTTCGGCCTGTGTTTTATTATCTGATTATTCTATTTGTTGAGATTTGAAATTGCCATTTGTTTGACCATTCTGATACATAGTCAAGGTCTTTTTGAAGGGTAGCAGTATTGTCTGTGGTGTTGAATAGCTTTACATCATCAGCAAAGAGAATGCAGTTGCTCTTGATATGATCACAGAGGTCATTTATGTAGAGTATGAAGAGAGTTGGTCCTAGAACACTGCCTTGGGGGATACTACTGTTGACGGGTACAGAATTTGATAGGACACTCCCAATTTTGACTATTTGTTGTCTGTTTGACAGGAATGCTTCTATCCAGTTATGCAGGTGTCCAGAGATACCAAAAGATTTTATTTTTAGGAGTAGTTTGTCGTGTACCACTGAATCAAAGGCTTTACAGAAGTCTATATAGATTGTGTCTATTGCTTTGCCCTGATCGAGTTGTGTAGTCCATATGTTTTTGCAGTGTAAGAGTTGCAGATTACATGATAGTTTTTTTTCCTGAAACCAAATTGTTTATTAGAGAATAGGTTGTTTGTTTCTAAGTGGAGGATGATGGATTGGTTAATAATTGATTTCATGACTTTACCAGTGATGCAACATAAAGAGATGTAATTTTCAACTTGGCTGGGGTCTCCCTTTTTGAAGATGGGGACGACCATGGCTTATGACCATAGTTTTGGCAAGGAGCTGATCCTGAAAGATTTTTCAAAGATTATGCTTAAAGTTCGGCTATGGCAGTGGATAGCTTTTTAAAGAAGTAGGCACATATTTTGTCCGGTCCAATAGATAGAGATGGTTTCAGATTGCGCAGTGCTTTTTCAACATTGTCTTCTGTAAAATCGATATGTATTAGATCATTGTAGTTGTCTGTGGTTCGACTAGGAAATACTGGGCATGATCCATAGCTGTTTACAAATACTGAGCCAAATAATGTGTAAAAGAGGTTTGCTTTGATGGTGTCATCATTGCAGTCTTTGCCATTAGGTACTTTCAGGGGTGGGATGGACCTTGAGTCTTTTAGTTTGTTGTTTGCAAAATTGTAGAAAGCATGGGTGGAATTGGTGTGTAGAAGGTTTTCTTCTTGTCTAATGTGATAATTGGTGCATTCAGTTTTTATTTGGTGGCATAAATTTTTGTATCGGCTTTTGAAATTGGCAACGTGATCAGATTTGTTTTTCTGCCAAAGTGATTTCTTTTTGGATTGACACTTCCTTAATGTTATGGATAATTTGTTTTTCAAGTTTTGGGAGTTGTTAATGGTACATATAATTTAATGACTCTTTTGACTTCAAGTAAAAATATGTTGTAATGGTCTTCTACAGTATTGCCTCCGGAGAATAGAAATTGCCAATCAAGGGATGAGAGATCTTTGTTTATAAGATCATAGTTACCTTTTTTGAAGTTATAATTGGGGATTCCATTGTTGTGATGATTTTTGTGTGGATGTATATTGAGACAAAATCAATCTATTACAATAGTTTGAAATAATTTCTAGAATTTCATTCTATATTTAGGGGAATTTCAGGAAAAAAAATCCTTCCTTGGGTATATTTACATGACTCTTTGATCTGAAGAGATCACTTCAGAGGTAACAATTGAACAGAATAATATTCTGCTTTCTTGTAGCTGACCTATGGCTCATTAGCCCAACAAGTTTTTCAGACTAGTAAACAATCTTCACTTTATTACATGGTCCCAAAAGAGGACTATCAGTTTGTTGGGATTGTCCAACTGCTTCATCATTTTAGATGGACATGGATTGGCATTTTTGCTGTAGATAACAGCAATGGAGAAAATTTCTTACAGAAAATGGAGCCCTTATTTTCACAGAATGGCATCTGCTCATCATTCATTCAATGGTTTCCACAACTCATCAACCTGGCAGACTACAAAGACCTTTATTTCCAAATTTCCAGTATTTCCATTAATTTGATGAATAGCAAAACCAAGACATTGCTTGTCTATGGAGAATCATTGACCTTAATGTCTCTCAGAGGTGTTGCATTTGTGGCAGATTCTGAAAATAAGAAAATTGCATTACTTGGAAAGGTGTGGCTCATGACTGCACAGATTGATTTTACACTCTCAGGCCTTCAAATCAAATCAGATCTCCAGATGTTCCATGGAGCTATTTCCTTCACCATTCATTCAAGAGTAGTTGCAGGTTTCAAGGAATTTCTTCAGACTGTAAATCCTCTCTCAGGCCACAGAAATAGATTTCTGCAGAATGTTTGGGAACAATCATTTGACTGTTCATTTCCAAAACCAGAATTACAAGAAATGCCCAATAGACCATGCACTGGGGAGATGAAGCTGGAGGATCTTCCTGGGCCTGTGTTTGAAATGGAAATGACTGGACACAGCTACAGTGTCTACAATGCTGTTTATGCTGTGGCTCATGCTTTGCAGGCTTTATACATGTTACGTTTTAATAGAAAAAAAACTACAATAAGTAAAAATCCTGAGCTTCCAGATATGCAATCTTGGCAGGTATTCTCTCTCCATTGGACACTTCTTTTACTGCAATGAAAAGTTTGACTCAGAATTATGTTTTGAATCAATTGTGGAAAGTCTTCAATTTTTATGTTTGGAAAATAAAGTTAATGTATGATCATTGAGAAGCTGATATATAAATTAGGATTAATGTATTAATAGGGTTTGTATAGGAAATCAACATACTTTGCCCAGTAAGACATGGGTAAAATGAAGTCCTTGATCATTTCCATTTTGGCACCTTCGAAAATAACCAATATCCCAAGTTACTTCTGTTTGGCTCATGAACTTTTAAGGTGGAGAAGCTGTTGCTATCAGAATTCAAGAGGAATGTATATGATGTATCAGACTAATATCATTCTATAAAACCTTAGTAATACCATACCTAGAGTACTACATCCAGTTTTGGTCACCACACTTTAAAAAAGATATTGAGACTCTAGAAAAAGTACAGAGAAATGCAACCAGGATGATTAGGGGACTGGAGGTTAAAAGATATGATGAATGGTTGCAGGAACTGGGCTTGGCTAGTCTAGTGAAAAGAAGGACCAGGGGAGACATGATAGCAGTCTTCCAATATTTCAGGGGCTCCCCAGAGAGAAGGGGGGGCAACCTGTTTTGCAAAGCACCCAAAGATCAGACTGGGAATAATGGATAGAAACTGATCAAGGAGAGATTCAACCTGGAAATAAGGAGAAACTTTCTGACAGTGAGAAAAATCACCCAATGGAACAGTTTGCCTTCAGAAGTTGTGGGAGTTTCATTACCAGAGACTTTCAAGAAGAGATTGGACTGCCATTTGTCAGAAATGGTGTAGGGTGTCCTGCTTGGGTAGAGGGTTGGAATAGATGACCTATAAGGTGCCTTCCAACTCTGTTAATCTGCTAAAATGTAGTCCTTTTCAATTGTGGCCTCCACCCTTTGGAAACTAGCAATAGTAATAGCACTTAGACTTATATACTGCTTTACAGTGCTTTTACAGTCCTCTCTAAAGGATTTACAGAGTCAGCCTCTTGCCTTCAACAATTTGAGTCCTCATTTTACCCACCTCGGAAGGATGGAAGGCTGAGTCAACCTTTGTAAGAATATCTCTCTCTATTTTATCTATTGAGGAACACTCAAATCTCACCTTATAAAATCAGGTTAAACCAAATTTGTCTATCCCAGGCTCTGAAATAGTTTTGTACCAATTAAGAAAGAAAAAATGAGGATACGAAAAAATATAGAGATACTAGACTCTTTTTATGTATTCTGCTTTGGTTCTTTGAGGTTGTTTTTTAGCCTTCCTTAAAATGATATGTATTTAATAATAGAGAACATCTCTGAAATATTCATTATCAATTTTTAGATGTACTTGTTTGATAATTATTATAGAAATGGGAAGAATGTGTGAATGAAACTTGAATGTACCTCTCCATTGTTATCTTTTCAATCCCCCATCTTTTTCCTTCTCTTTCAAGTAGCTCCATCCATTTCTTCAACACATTTCTTTTAACAATACAGCTGGAGAGACAGTATTCCTGAATGACAAAGGAGAAGCAATGAGTGGATTCGACATCATTAATTTCATCCCTTTTGCAAACAGATCCTTTCAGAGAGTTAGAGTTGGAAAGATAGATCCTCAGGCTCCAAAAGGGAAAGAATTATTCATTGATGAAGACATTATTGTCTGGCACCCATCTTTTAATCTGGTATGCAGACATTTAATCAACTATAATTTGTTCCATTATGGTTTTGATCCATTTTGATCCCAAACTGAATGTATTTTTTTATAAATACAAGTTTTGCTTTTAAAAGAAAAAAAATGGGCATATTTAGTCCAAATGTCTTCTGAAGCATTTACCAAATTGAAATAATAACATTCCAATATGAAAGCCACATTTTTATATTTGGCTTGCATTTCTCTTTGACATCATAGCTGTTGCATATTTTAATAACCTTGTTACCATGCATATTTCTCAGTAAAAATAGCCTTGTACATCCTTGTGATTTCAAAATCTTCTTAATGGGTAGTATATAAATCCAAATAGATACAATTCATTCACTAGCCCTTTAGGAAATCAAGGATTTGTTCCCCTCATAAAGGAGAAACATTAATAATTATGTTTAAAATATCACTTTTAATGTTTGTTATCAGGTTCCTCCATTTTCTCGATGCAATGACCCTTGTTGCCCTGGATTTTGGAAGAAAGGGATTGAGGGAAACCAGTTCTGCTGCTACGATTGTGTTCCATGCCCCAAAGGGAAGATTTCAAATCAAAATGGTAGGTTCAACAATCCACTAATTTTTCATTAGATACAACTAAGCAAATACACTATGTTAGCACACATACAGTATACTTATTTGTTTAATTAGTTCTTCAGACTGGAATACTATTTTCTATGGATCACAATTTGTTGTTCAGGAGTCAAAATTTGCCCATTCTGGCTGGTAGTGTTAACTATAGAGGCTCACTTTTTCTGTCTGTCTGTCTGTCTGTCTGTCTGTCTGTCTGTCTGTCTATCACCTTTCATCATCATCATCATCATCATCATCATCATCATCATCATCATCACCATCACCACCATCATCATCATCATCAATCAATCATCATATCATCTATATCTATCCATTGAGCCTATTATGATCTATAACTATTTATATATTTTTCATATTTTCAAACTGTTTGCATTAGTTTGGTTGTTTTACAGAAACAAAATATCAGAATAAACTCAGGAAATATTAAGCATTTTTAAAACATAGCCAGCATGACATTTTTTTTTTTTGCACTAGTAAAAATAATTTTATTTTCCAGTATCCAGATGCTACCCGTTACATTTTCCTGTAAAAAAAATATCTGAAGCACCCATCTTTTTGCATCTGAGATTTGAAAACAACATTTTGCTCAGTTTATTCTTTACTAAAATTAAAAGTAACTTATTTTAATACACAAGTAATTTTCTAAGAAATAATTCAATTTAAGATGTTGGAATGAAGAATTAAAATGATTAAAATTAGAGTCCAAAAATTGTTATTTTCATAGCTCTGGCTCACCACATATTTTTGGAAGGGGCTTGTCTGCAAGAAATTTGAAGGAGTGTTTGCAAATTGATTTTGCAAACTCAGAAGTCTTGTAGTTATATGTAGAAATTACTACAAAATAATTCCTAAAAAACAAAAAGCTTAAGAACTTGTGCTTTTTGACCAGCATTCTGTAAGGAATTTACTATTAATTGCAATTGTCTTGAAATTACATTGCACTCAATTTTCTAGTTAGGATTACCTGCATAAAAAAGTGATTTTGTGACTTCTTATAACATTGCTCTAAAATCTGTTATACATCATGTGATCTCACTGAATAAAACAAACATATACAATAAGCATCCCATAGCCAGCAGAAACAGACTCCCAATCTCAGTTTTTGGTTGGGACAGTCTCTTGCAACCCTCTGCCAGTAAAATGGAGCTTGGGATGGCTGGGCACAGTCCTTGTCAGCTCCATTTTCACCAGCAAAGGCACCATGGGCCCATCCTTCACGGTTTCCAGGGTGGGCTTGTGACCTGATCTAAGCACCCCGTGGGCCAGATCCAGGCTCCAGGCCTCGGGTTTGACACCCCTGTTCTGTAGGAAAATGTTACAAGAATTTAAATGAATGAAAGTGTTTTCCTCCTCAGAGTCAGTATTTTTCCTTCTGTCACTTAAGTTTTATATCCATCATCACAGTTTTGTCTTTAATTTTTTTAAAAAAATGAGAAAAGTTTAAATGTTTTATATTAAAATTCTATAAAGGATTGCTTTTCAAAGAATAATTAACTTTCTCATTGTTCTTTCTTTTATAATGAGTCCTGAATAATACAGTTGAGGAAAAATTGCATTTTCATAGAAACATGACCACACTGATAACCAGTAGAAAAAAAATGAAAATAAATAAGTTATCACACATTCAGAAGTAATTACAAGAAATATGAAATGCATGGATGATGAATTCCTTGAATTTTTCCCCCAGATATGGAAGATTGTTTTGAATGTTCAGAAGATCATTATCCAAATAACGAAAAGAAAAGATGTATCCTGAAATTAGTGGTGTTTCTAACCTTTGAAGAAACCTTAGGAATCAGTTTAGTCTCAAGTGCTCTTTGTTTCTTCTTCTTGAGCTCCTGGGTGCTTGGAACTTTTATTAAGCACAGGGATACTCCCATTGTCAAAGCCAACAACCGGTTCCTCAGCTACACACTGCTTGTCTCTCTTCAGTTCTGTTTTCTCTCCTCTTTGTTGTTCCTCAGCCAACCTGGCAAAGTGACCTGCCTTCTCCGACAATCAACTTTTGGCATCACCTTCTCAGTAGCCATTTCTAGTGTACTGGCCAAAACCATCACTGTGGTTGTGGCTTTTATGGCCACTAAACCAGGATCTCAGATGAGAAAATGGGTGGGGAGAAGATTGGGTTTTTGTACTGTCCTTTTCTGTTCTTTCTTCCAGGTATGTATTTGTACTCTTTGGTTGTCAACATCTCCCCCATTCCCTGAGTTGGACATGCACTCAGATTTCCAAGAAGTGATTTTACAGTGCAATGAGGGTTCAGCTTCCTTTTTCTATTGTGTTTTGGGTTACATGGGTATCTTGGCCATTGCCAGCTTTATTGTGGCTTTCCTTGCCCGTAAATTACCTGATACCTTTAATGAAGCCAAGTTCATCACCTTCAGCATGTTGGCCTTTTGCAGCGTATGGATCTCCTTCTTTCCAGCCTATCTGAGCACTAAAGGAAAAGCCATGGTAGCTGTGGAGGTCTTCACTATCTTGTCCTCCAGCACTACATTATTGGGATGCATATTCCTGCCAAAGTGCTACATCATTTTTTTACAGCCACAGCTCAACCACCAGAAGCCACTCATAAAGAAGAATTAGCATACCTTGTGTTCTTTCCCAATAAGATAAACTGCTTTCCAAAAGGAATAAAAAGACTGTACAAAAAACATAGAGAAGCTTTTCTTTCTGTCAAAGGAAATTTGTCAAGTATTATTCTTATTATTAGATTGAAAAGGTTGTGTTGTAGTTGTGTTGAATGAATGAATGAATGAATGAATGAATGAAGTACCCTTGACTGCCCTGAGTTCCCTGTCCATTTCATCAGGTCCACCAATGTCAATGTTCCCAGATAACAGGTTAAATCTGTTTTTCAAGCATCATGCACCATCTTTGGACTCAAACTGAGAGAAAATCTGATCCATCAGGCTTTGCTCCTCTGCACAATCTTTAAGGTGATAATCTGCTTTCTGGGGAGGGACTGGATGATATTGAACAGGTTATTGGCCAATACCCTGTAGATGCAATAAGTGTGTATAAATATTGGTTTTTCACTGCTCCTACCACCATAAAGTAGGTTTTAATCAGAGCTCTGACCTCTGGTTGGTCAGATTCATTCTTTTTCTCCAGCAGCACTAGTCACCTCTTTATAACACCCTCAGCTCCTCCATTAACCATAGTGAGTGTCAAGGCTCATGAAGCAGAAGAGGACCCATTGGTGGGGTCCTGTCCAGGGTGTCAGAGATTCTCTGATTCCAGGTTGCAGTCAGTGTAACCTAAGTGGTTGGTGGTAGGATTCAATTTTTTTTACTAACATTTCTGTTGGCATCTCTTGGTTGGCATGGCTTGATTTGGTGGGTATGGCTTGGTGGGCATGACAGGGAAAGGATACTGTAAAACTTCCATTCCTTCCCTACTCCTGGGGGAAGGTTACTGCAAAATCCCATTTCTTCCTCACTCCACTAATCTGCTTTCTAGCTCCATTCTCCTGTGAAGGGCAACAAAAAAAGACCCAGCTAATCAGCTGGGACTCAGGAGGCAGAGAATAGATGGGGGCAAAGCCAGCCAGAAGCGGGATTTGTCGATTTTCTGAATTACTCAAAATTTCCAGTACCGATTCTCCAGAATGATCAGAACCTGCTGAATGCCACCTTTGAAGCTGGTCCATCTGTCATCAAGGCAAGATGATTTGAATAGATCCAGCATAAGATAATCTCAAGATAATCTCAAAACTATGTCTTTGGACTTACTATGACAGAGGAGCAATTGACAGATTATATTGCCAGTGTTCAGCAAGAAGATCAAATCTAGAAAGTGACCACAGTCTTGACTTGGGCATGGATAGATTCAAAACTGTTATGATGGCCATGATCTCCTAAACTGTTTCCAAGATTAAGCAGCATGCCAAGCAGATTGAAGTCCTCAGGACCATAAACCTGGGGAACTCCACTGCCAAATCTGAGATGACAGCTTTGGGGATGCTCCTGCTGTCCTGTTAACTTCCTTCCCTTCAAATTTTAATTTGATGTATTCTTCTATGTAAGATTTAACTTGTTTTTAATCCATTTTAAGCAATCCACAATCCCTTCTGTAGCAAAAACGAGATTTTCACAGCCTTATGTCACCCATCCACTTCTTTCAGCAAACATCCCCATGCTCATTATCTTTCTTTGGAAAATGTTTTGGAAAAGTACTTGGTTCATTTTGAGTCCATAATCATACATTTTAAAGAATAGTAATTGGAGAAACATTGGCTCAAGTGGTTGGAATGCTGGCCAGGAGTTTAGCAAGCTCACATTTGAGTCCTGAGAGCTGCCATGGGGTGTGGTTAAGTTCTTCTTCTTCACTCCAGCTCCTGCCAGGCACATGAAAACATCCCCCAACTGGGCATCCCCAGATCACCAGCTAATCCTTTCAACTTGAAAGTGTCTTGGTGCTACTAGTGTTTTTTTTTTTTTTTCACATTCAGATTAACAGAGTTGGAAAGAACCTTGTAGTCCAACCCTTAGTTTGACTTGAGAGCAAAAAGGGAGTAAGGATCAGAAAGGGAGGCTTCTTTCATTTTTGAACTTCCTCTATGGCTTCTGTTTTTCAGTGGTACTTAGCTACTCACAAAATATAGCTAGTCTTGGAAAGCAGGTAGGAAAATCTGCTTCCTGGTATTTGTTCTCTTGCATTTTTCACATGACTAATTTCCTCAAATCTCCCATATGTCACATCTATATAACCATTGTGTCACCATACTAATAACATTGTTGAATGTTATGAATGAATGATAGTAGTGAAATTGCTTCTGGCCTAATATCCAAAATTAAGCTAACAGACAAAGATTTCAAAGAAAAGATAGCAATAGGACTTAGACTTATATACTGCTTTATGGTGCTTTACAGCCATAAGTGGTAAGAGAACCCCAACAATCTGGGTCCTCATTTTACTGACCTCGGAAGGATGGAAGGCTGAGCCAACCTTGAGCCGGTGAGAATTGAACTGCTAGCAATCAGCGGAATCAGCCTGCAATACTGCATTCTAACCACTGAGCCATCATGGCTCTTACAAAGAACTGAAGAGGTACTAGAAATCACTTTTCTTAAATAGTATAACCAGTTCAACCTCTTGGCCATTAAAGCCCACCAAGATATTCCCTCCACCATTGTTCCCATAATATGCTTGAGCTCTATTTGATAATAATCCCCATCTTAAATATTCAGTTGGAATTAAAAGCAATTGAGAATTTTAGTTTAGAGGGCTGCTAGGAAAAAAGAGAATAGGGAGAAAGGGAAAACAGCTGGTAAACCAAATTTCAACTTCAGCCAAATTGGACCAAAAAGAGATGAGTGGATGCAGTGAAGGTTGAAATTATCCAAGAAATCTTCTGTTATTTATCTATATTAATATATCATTCTTTGATCTTGTGTTGTACTTATATTTTGGCTTAGCAACTCTTTGGTGCCCCAGAGGAAACCTTTTCCAAATTTAAGCACACACAGAGAGTTTTTTTTCCTCTGTGTTTCTATACAGTAAAACAGAGCAATGGCTTCTACCATTAAACTGATGATCTGAAGAGAAATGTTTCAAATAAATGTTTTATTTATTTATTTGAGTTGATTTGTCAATTGCTTACAAGTTATAAGATTAATTTGTCAATTGCTTGCAAGGTATAAGAATAAACTTCAGTATGAATACAGGAAATGGGTATGAATAAATAGGGACAATAGGACAGGGACAGTAGGCACAATTGTACACTAATGCATGCCCCTTACAGACCTCTTAGGAATGGGGTGAAGTCAATAGTAGATAGTTTAAGGTATCAAATAGATCTCTATAGTAAATTCATGCTTGATTAATTTAAATGTGTGAGATTTCAATACTGTTGTGTTCATCAATGACAGCAAAATAAAATATAATACTGTGAATGAGGAAGGGATGGGAGAGAGGGAAAATGAAAGAAAAAAATATGAGAACAGCTTTCCTCTCTTTGGAAATTGAGAGGTGTAGATGATCACAAATTTTACTAAGGAGTTAAACCTCTGCTGGAATTGATCTCTAAAAGGTTACAAACCCACCCACAGTAAGATAAAAGGCTACAGACATCTTTCCCTTTTCAAATAAAATAAAAATGTACTCAATGTCATAACTAATATAAATAAAAATGTCAACCAACCTATACATTGTGGAAACAATAGAGGTAGCTGTTAGGGATATACCCTAGCAGAATGTGCACAGCAGTCAGGCAGTCAGGATAATATGAAAGAAAGCGTTTTTTAGTTGAATAGTTTATTCCATTAAGAGTTTAGCAGGGTCAAACAGTCCAAATATCTTTCACTAGTGTTCAGTCAGTTCAGTCCGGAGATTGTTCAATTGCAAAAATCCAGTGTCAAAGAAAAAGGTCAGTTAACTTACAATGTCAATCCATAAATCAGTCCAGTAAATATCTTCTCACAGTGGATTAGATATGCAGCATTCAAAACTCTTTTCTCCTTCGACGTCAGCAACAGGGAACGCAGAACAATCAACCATCAATCCAGTAGCAATCCAGGTTCTCTAGCTCCCACTTATGGCAGTTTCTCAACCGCACCCAAATTATATCATTTAGAGTTTAAAGTGAAAACACATTTAAACTTTGCTATCATGGTTTATATATTTTTTACCCAAACAACGTTAGGTAACTATGGTTATTCCTAACAGTAGCCCCCACCCTTCTAGAGGGAATGGGAAAATAAATCATGGAAAACTCTTAAAATGATGAGGGGCATTTAGGCATTTTTGTTAACACTATGCAAAGGAAGATGGACTGTATTTATCATTCATTGTGAAAAAGTAATATCATCATCAATTAATGACCCCATAATCCCTTGCAGGGTGGGTAACTGAATGGAGCTAGCAGAGCATTTAATGGCCGTATGCCTTTCTTGTCACCAATGTGGAGCTTTCTTCAGCAGATATATTCTCATTGGGCCTAGAGAGACAAATATCTGCCTCTACCTGGGATCGAACTCACAGCTTGCTAATTGTGAGGTGAGAACACCACCTCTAGGCCACCACACCACTCTATTGTGAAAAATAATATAAATTTCAAAAATCATGTTTATTTTGTATGGCCAACCTTCCCTATACATTTTATTTGCAACTGTATAGGGATGAAGAAGGTAGCAGTTAAAAAAAAAACATTTAACTCTAGCCGTGTCTTCTTTGACCAAAAACAAAATAATTATCTCCTACAGGAATCACCATATTTTCTTAGAAAAAACAACACAGACTGCCCAGAAGGCTATTTCAATTCAACAACAATTAACAGATCTGTATGATTATAAAGTACCACTTGAATCAAAACAATATTGGCACTTGGGTAATAATGGCTGTGTCAGAGTCCTTGCTATAAATTGTCTCTCTCTGTTCTCTCCCAGAATATCTGTTCAAATCCTGATGCTATTGAGACACAAATTTATATTCTCATAGATCTTCAAATAGACAATGGTGGATTTTCTGATTAAGTGCACTCTCAGATGTAAATAATGAATTAATCACTGGATTAATTATTGGAGTAACACAAACTTCCCTCTGAGATAGGATAGGATAAGATGGAAGACAGAGACATTTTGCCAGAACAATAAAGTGAAGATGTTGCTCCTTCTGGTGTTCTTAGTGAAGAAAATAGTAATTTGGAGCTGCCCAGCAAGTGATGCTTTCACTGTTCCACATGAGTGCTACCAGCCTGGTGACCTTTTCATTGGTGGGATGATGTCTCACATCTTTTACCACTTCTATGAAATTAAATTTAAGGAGCACCCTTGTATAAAACCTTACGATTTACCACTGTAAGGATTTTTATTTCTTTTGGTAATCTTACTCAGTTTCCCCAAAACCTTTTATATGAATAAATATTTATGTATCAGTATAAATGTAGGGTTTAACTGTTTTTTAAGCCTTCTCTGTCTTTCAAATGTTTGTAGTTGTTGGAGAAGAAATAAAGAAAATAAAGTAATATTCTTTATGTATTTGTCAGAAAATGTACAAAACGTTTATGCAGGAAATCATTTAAAGAACACTTAGTGGGCTTAAGATAATTTTTTAAAAATCATTCTGCATTGTCACTTTTCACAAAACATATATATAATACCAATAAAAGAATATTTGTACTTCAGGGTTGAAATGAGATATCCTTGATGCTCTCTGAGCTTTCTTGTTTTCTTGTTTTCTTTATGGGCTGCAGTGGTGCAGTGGTTAGAATGCAATACTGCAGGCTACTTCTGCTGATCACCAGCTGCCTGCAATTTGGCAATTCTCACCAGCTCCAGGTTGACTCAGCCTTCCATCTTTTCTGACTTGGGTAAAATGAGGACCCAGATTGCTGGGGGTAATATGCTGACTCTGCAAAACTGCTTAGAGAGGGCTGTAAAGCACTGTGAAGTGGTATACAAGTCTAAGTGCTAAGTGCTATTGCTTGCAGATGTTTCATTTACTTAACTAGGTAACATCATCAGTGCTAGTGCTACCTTAACTAAGTAACATCATCAGTCCTAGGACTAGCACTGATGATGTCATCTATTTAGGGTAATGAAATATCTGCAAGAAAACAAGCAAGTTCAGAGAGCACCAAGAACTCCTTATATATATAAAATAAATGACTCATACCTGTTGGGTTTGTTCATATTTTATTTTGTGAAAAAAATGGTTGAAAATAAAAGTGGTAACTTGAATAAAAGCCCTTCTAGTAGGACATCCTTGTTACAAACATGGAAATACTGTGGAAAAATTTGAACTTTGTTCAAATGATTGACCATTTTAGAAAGCCTACAATTTTCCTATTTCCAGTAGATAAAGAAATGTTTGTTATTCACATAGAAATGATGCCACCTTATACAATCTGTCAACTTCCTTTCTGAACTGGGTGATTTAAATTATTTGCAGTGTCATAATCAAATTCTACCAGTATGTCCCTGCCTTGGCCTTTGCTGTGAAGGAGATCAATGAGGACTCTCAGATCTTACCTAACATCACTCTTGGGTTCCACATCTATGACAACTACTACAGCCCAAGGATGACCTATCGCACCACCCTGGAGTTTCTTTTCAAATCACAGGAATTTGTCCCTAACTACAAATGTGATAGCCAGAGAAATCTCATGGCTATCATTGGAGGATTAGGTTTTGATACCTCATCTTATATAGCTGAAATTGGAAGATTCTTCAAGATTTCACAAGTAAATTCTGAAGGGGTTGAGGAGAAAATTCTTAATCTTATTGTTATTTTGGAATAATTAATGAAAATCAAACATTAGGCTTAGGTATTAAGATATTAGATATTAAGGTCTACTACTTAGCACTCTTTCCTGAAACTACATTGCCAATTATATGAAGTGTGCATCCAGGGACATTCAATAATTGAGGAAAGTTTTGACTATAGTACTCCTTGCTCTGTTAAAACAATTGATCTCTTATATGTGTTTGAAATAATTCCAACACATTTTTTCCATATTAATATTTAGAAAAAAAAATAGTAAACTAATTCCTTTCTTGGATATATAGGTCAGGACAATTAGATTTGATCTAACAACTCAACAGAATACTATTCCACTTTCTTATAGCTAACCTACAGCTCATTAGCCCAAGAGGAATTTCAGAGTAGTAAGCTCTCTTCACTTTATTTCATGGTCCCCAAAGAGCACCATCAGTACATTGGGATTATCCAACTGCTTCACCATTTCAACTGGACTTGGATTGGGATTTTTGCAATTGACAACAAGGATGGAGAACACTTTTTACAGAAAATGGAGCCCTTACTTTCACAAAATGGAATCTGTTCATCGTTCATACAAAGGCTTTTACAACTAGTCCATTTGGAAGACAACACAGAATTTTATCACACGGTCTCAAGTATTACTATTAATCTGCTGAACAGCAAAGCCAATGCATTTCTTGTCTATGGAGAATCATTGGCAATAAAATAGTTAAGAGTTGTCACATTTATGGCAGATCCTGAAAATAAGGAAATTGCCTTATTTAGAAAGGTTTGGATTATGACTGCACAGATTGATTTCATATTATCAGGCATTCAAATAAAATGGGATCTCCAGATGTTCCATGGGGCTATTTCCTTCACCATTCATTCAAGAGAAGTAACAGGTTTCAAGGAATTCCTTCAGACCATCAATCCTTTTTCAGCCTGCAGAGATGGGTTTCTGCAAGATGTCTGGGAATAATCATTTGACTGTTCATTTCCAAAACCAGAGTTACAAGAAATGCATAGCAAGCATTGTACTAGGGAGATGAAGCTAGAAGATCTTCCTGGACCTGCCTTTGAAATGGAGATGACTGGCCAAAGCTACAGCATCTACAATGCTGTTTATATGTGGCTTATGCTTTGTAAACTCTGTATCTCTTAGAGCTCAATAGCAAAAAAAGTATAACACATAAAAAACATGATTTTCCTGATCTTCAGCCTTGGAAGGTATTCTCCCTGTTTTGGACAGTTCTCTTTTATCAATGAGAAGTATAATGTAGGATTATGGGTGCTCCATCACTGGAGATTTTTAAAGAAGAGACTGGACAATCACTTATCTGAAATTGGCTCTCCTGCTTGTGCAGGGTGCTGGACTACAAGACCTCCAAGGTCCTTTCCAGCTTTTTTCTATTTTGTTCTGTTCCATTCCATTTTGAATTCACGGTGGAAAATCTTAATATTATCTACACAGGGAACCAAGTTAAATATGATCTTCAATAAACTATTATGATTATATAAAATATAGTTTTATATTTAGATATCATTAGAATTTTCTTAGAAAAATCACCATTGCTTGCACACTAAGTGATAGTTAATTTAGATTACTTTTCATTGTCTCCTCCAAAAATAATCAATATTGCTAACATACTTCTATTTGGCTTAGTTTTCAAGATTGAGAAGCTGAGTTTTCTGTGCCTATCAAATGAAATAAAAAACTGTTCATTCCAGATGTGGCATCCATAGTATGAAATACCCCTATGTTTGCAATCATCCCCTCTCTCATCTAGCTATCAAATAAAGTTTGAGCCTCAAATACTAAAATCTGGCTAAAGAAAATTAGTCAGATCTCAGACTGTCAAATAGCTTTGTATCAGCGAGGAAAGATTAGATATGGTCTAAGTTTAATTAGCTGTTTAAATAGTGAAGTTACATAATAATTGAAGGAAGTTACGTAATTCCAGTTGCCTATCTTCAATCTACTTTGGATGATTGTTCTTTTTTTATCTTTCCTTAAAATAATATCAAATTAATAATAAAATAGACATGTACATTTCCATGCAATATTGATTACCAAATTTAATAACTATTGTAGAAATGGGAAGAATAAGTGAATGAAACTTTAATTGTGGGACAGGAACTATAAACTGACAATATCAACTGCATATAAGGAAAATTTATATAAATTGTTTTATAGATGCTACTTTCCACCAGTAAGACTTGCAAAGATGTTTAAGAACATGTCTTCTAAATGTTAGAAATATAATCAGATACTAGGTTCATACTATCATATGTGGTGGACATGTCCAGAGGCAAAATAAATATTGGACAAAAACACATACATGGTTAGAAAAAAAGGTAAAGCAACATATAAATTTAAAACCAGAAATATTTTGGTTAGGTAACTTACCAGAAAAATACAATAAAGGGAATACATTCTTAATTTTACATGTGTTAACAGCACAACAGTGGAAAAATGAAGAGGACCTGGGGGATGAAAATTTAATTTAAAAATATTAGAGTGTGCAGAAATGGATAAATTAACACTTAAAATTAAAGAGAAGGAGGAAACTGAATATTTTTTTAACATGGGATTTGTTTTATCAATGGCTAACTAGCAGAAATAGAAGTTAGAAATTTAAAAGTATAAGAGAATGATTGATTATGTAAGGAAGATTTACTCAAATGGGTAAGCAAATATTATTATGATGAGATCATTATTAATATTATGAATATTATTGTAATTATTATTTCTCAAAATTAACTGTACCCAGACAACACACTGTTTATGTAGACATTGATGTTTAATAAAAAATAATAATAAAGAAATTGAATATGATGTTCCATTCTCTATTATTATTCTTTCAACTCCCTTTCTCTTTCATTCTTTTTCAAGTAGCTTCATCCATTTCTTCAAGGTATTTCCTTTAACAATTCAGCTGGGGAGAGAGTGTTCCTGGATGAGAAAGGAAAAGCTACTGGTGGATTCGACATCACCAACTTGATAACTTTCCCAAACAAATCCTTTCAAAAAGTTAGAATTGGAATGATGGACCCCACTGCTCCAAAAAGGAAGGAATTATTTATAGATGAAGATTTAATGGTGTGACATCCAGCTTTTAACCAGGTATGGAGGCACTGAATCAACCATGCTTTTAAACCATTATGAACTCATATTGAACATAGTCTTTTTAGAAATATATTCTATTTTTAAAAGAAAAAAACTGTATAGTTTTCACAAAAGTTGTCAATTAACAAACATTTCTCAGATCAACAAATATCATATTGCAATATAAAATTACATGTTTTCACATTAGTTTTACATTTCAATTTGAAATCACAAGAGTGGCATTTTTTCCATAACATTGCCAACATGTTCAATTACTTAAATCGCATACAGGACCATTTTTGTATCATTGTAATTTCTATTTTTTTTAACATGCACTATAAATCCTACTTGAGTCAGTGTCCATTTGGGAAATCAAAAATAATTTGTGTCCATTAAGGAGAAAAATCCAAAACTGTTTTAAAAACCTTCTGTAAGCACTGGACTTTTCCCTTTCAACAGATAGGAATGAACTTCTGAAAGCTAGGTACTTCAAAAGGAATTCTTTATTAAAAGGAATTCTTTATTAAAAGGAATTCTTTATTAAAAGGAAGTGATCCAGGTTCTAGTCAAAGCAGAATTTCAGATGCTTCCAGGCATACAGTGAGAGATAAAAAGAGTTAGAACCCTTCCCCTTATTCTGATGTGGATTTAGACAAACATGTTAATTCCCCCCATCCTTTCTGGGAATGTATCTTAGAAAAGTTTCCCAAGAAGTTTCTTTTAGAGTTGGAATTTTTATGGCCCTTTCTCCTCTTACTATCTCTCCAAGAGGTGACTGGTTTCCAGACATCTGGCTCCAGTCTCACAGTTGTATATCATGTGCAAGTTATACTGATTCAATACAAGACTTAAGATATTCAGGTCACATCAAAAAGGATTACTTGTACCAACTTCCGCCCCTTCTTCTTCCATTAGAGAATGGCAGATACACAGATCTGACACCCTCCTTTTCAAAACATGTTCATGTTTGTCACCAAGTTCTTCCACTTTCACAATGCAATGAGCCTTGTTTCCCTGGATACTGGAAGAAAGGGATTGAGGGAAATCATTTCTGCTGCTATGACTGTGCTCCATGCCCCAAGTGGAAAGATTTCAAATCAAAATGGTAAATCCTTCCCTCCCTCCCTCTCTTATATATCAATCTATCCAATTTCTTGATTGCAATCTTACCATAGGGTAACTCTGGGTAGCTTACAATATTGAAAATAATACTAAAGGAATAAAATACTACAACATATAAAATACCATAGCTAAAAGATGGGGAGGAAGAGATAGGATGAGCAGGGAGTGTGGGATCTGATATCAATTAATCAATCCAGCATACTCCTTTGGAGCTTCAAGCCAGCTGGCAAAGCCAGGTCTTTAGGCTGTTAAGGAAGGTCTGGATATTATTAAAGGAGGAAGGATGTTATTATAGAAGGAAGGATGTTCCAGAAGGCAGGAACAAGGGAAGAGAAAGCCCTTTTACTGGACCCCTCAAGTCAAACTACCGTGCCCAATCTGATGACGACTTCCAAACTATCTCCTCTACCCTATAGTCTCTATCAGCAGGTTCTGGAGAACCGGTAGTGGAAATTTTGAGTAGTTTAGAAAACTGACAAATACCACCTCTGACTGGAAATTTTACAATATCCTTCACCTGCCATGCCCATGAAGCCATGCCCACAGAACTGGAAGTAAAAAAAAAAAAAATAGAATACCACTACTGGTCTCAACTGGTACAAAACTCTAAACCCTGGATGAACACATCTCCAAGTGGAGAACCTCCCTTTCCAAGGCCAGCCAAGCTGAATGCCATATATATATCTATTCATTCAGCATATATATGGCATTCAGCATATATATGGCATTCATTCATATATACCAGGTCATAGTAGTTGTGCTTTTAAAGTTGTAGCAACGTTTCAGCAGAATCTCATCTGCCATCATCAGGCTTCTGTATAGTGTTCATCTGTGAGTCAGACACCTGGGCAAACACTTGGGCACAATCAGATCCCCCCCGATACCTCCAGCTCAAACACACCCCAACCAGGCACCCAGATGAAACCTAGCTTCCTAACTACTGATAGCCATCCATCTACCTGGAGCCAAGCTGCACTAAAGGCCTCCCATAAAGTAACACAATGTTGCCAGCCAATCAAGATACAAAAAGAGTCAAAAAAACAGACAGAAGATATTAGAAGCAGAACACAGCAAACTCCAAGACCAATAAACACAGACCAAGACTCTCAACCAATCAGGATGAAGAAAAAACCATTCTGGCACAGCAATAGGCTGCCCCAAATTTAAATCTGAAACCACTGAAAAAGTCTAACTCACAGACAAACACTATACAGAAGCTTAGTTTGGGTATTTTTCCACGTCATAGTAGTTGTGCTTTTAAAGTTGGAGCAATGTTTCAGCAGAATCTCATCTGCCATCATCAGGTTTCTGTATCGTGTTCATCTGTGAGTCAGACTTTTACAGTGGTTTCAGATTTAAATTTGGGGCAGCCTATTGCTGTGCCAGAATGGTTTTTTCTTCATCCTGATTGGTTAGGAGTCTTGGTCTGTGTTTATTGGTCTTGCAGTTTGCTGTGTTCTGCTTCTAATATCTTCTGTCTGTTTTTTTGGCTCTTTTTGTATCTTGATTGGCTGGCAACATTGTGTTACTTTATTGGAGGCCTTTAGTGCAGCTTGGCTCCGGGTAAATGGACGGCTATCATTAGTTAGGAAGCTGGGTTTCATCTGGGTGCCTGGTTGGGGTGTGTTTGAGCTGGCGGTATCGGGAGGGATCTGTTTGTGCCCAGGTGTTTGCCTGGCTTGTGGTGTGGAGATTTTTTTGTTTGTGAGTGCAGGCTTCCAAATGATTGACAGCCTGGTGGAATCATCTCTTCTGTTCATGCTTTCAGGTCTTTTTTCAATCTCTATGGCTTCTCTGATGATTCTGTGGCTAGGGTTTTCTATAGTGGCTAGGGTTTTGGTGCTATTGAAGTTGATGTTATGACCTGTGGCTTCCATGAGTTGGACTAGTGAGGAAGTGTGTTCCAGCTTTTTGACTGCATTTTTGTGTTCATCCAGGTGGGTCCTTATTTTTCTATTGGTCTGTCCAATGTATGTGGCCGGGCATGATGCACAGGGGACTTCGTATGTGCCTTGGTTTTCAAGGTCAATTTTATCTTTGGGGTTTCTAAGGATGGTTGCTATTTTTCTGTCTGTTTTGAAGGCAGTCTTGATGTGATGTCTGTGTAGTATCTTACTAATTTTGTCTGTAGTACCTCTTATGCAGGGCAGGACAGCTGTTCCATAGGTCTGTTCATCTTCTGGGTCTCTATTATGTCTCAGTGTGTTTTGGTGGATCAAGCCAGTGATTTTGCTTTTGTGGAAGCCATTGGCTGTCAGTACTTTAGTCAGGGTGCATAGTTCAGTCTTGATGTGTGTCTTGTCTGCCAGGCATTTGGTTCTAGTTGTTAAGCCTGGTTTTCCCAACCAGGGTTAGGGAGACAAGCTAAACAGAATGTGCAGCATTAGTCAGATAGGCACACAGATAAATGAATGAGCTAAGCTTGTATGTTTATTAACATACAGTAAAAATAACAGATACGCTTGTGCTATCAAAAATATAGTTTATTCCATTATGAGTTCATAGCATAGTCAAAATAACAGTCCAATAGTCATGTATCATTTAGTCAGTCCATTCAGGGATATTCAGTTAGCAAAGTCCGTGTAGAATATCCTATGTCAGTTCACTTACAAATCAGTCCTTTGTTTTCTCTCCCGTTCAAGCAAAGCAGTCTTGATTCCAAGCAGTAATCAGGGATCATCAAAGCCAGAGAAAGAGCAAGCTGTCGTCTTGCTTCTTTTAAAGTGCTTTCACAACCACTCCCCTAATTACATTCCCATATTTAAAGTTGCAGACAACTTTACATATAAACTATGATTACTTAGTTATTATTTTACCTAAACCAGTTAGGGCAAACAATGTTATCCCTAACACTAGTAATTAGTGTTTTAGCCATGGAGTTTATCTGTGCTGGGTGGTGGTGGGATTGGGCGTTGAGGTAGCGGTTAGTGTGTGTTTTCTTCTGGTATATGGTGTGTCCTAGAGTGCCATCTGTTTTTTTGTAGATTAGTACATCTAGGAATGGTAGTTGCTTGTTTTTTTCCGTTTCCATGGTGAACTTGATTTTGGGGTGTGTGCTGTTTAGGTGTGTTAGGAAATTTTTTAGGTTTTCTTTTCCCTGGAGCCAAATCACAAATGTGTCATCGATGTATCTTAACCATAGTTTGGGTTTGTGGATGGCATTGGCCAGGGCTCTGGATTCGAATTCTTCCATGAACAGCTTTGCAATGGCAGGTGACAGTGGTGATCCCATAGGGGCTCCTTCAATTTGTTTGTATCTTTGTCCTTTGTATATGAAATATGTGTTGGTTAAGCAGTGTTCTGTTAACCATGAGGTGTTTAGCTGGTTGGTATTTATTTTTGATGATTTCAAGGATCTCTTTTATCGGGACTTGAGTGAATAGTGAAACCACGTCGGAACTTACATGCAGATCTTCTTGCTCCACGTGTAGATCTTTGATCATTTCCAAGAAGTGGTATGAGTTTTGTACATTTGAAGCTGCTTTTTCAGCATGGGGCTGTAACTGTTTTGCTAGGTGTTTAGCTAGGTTTTGTAGTGCTGCTCCTCTGGAGCTGACTATGGGTCTGAGAGGTATGCCTTCTTTGTGTATTTTGGGGAGGCTGTATAGTTTGGGGCATCTGGAAGATTTTTCTCTTGGGATTATCGTCTGTTGGATCTCTTTGCTCATGTGGCTGGTTATAATTTTCTTCTTGGTTAATTTTTCCAGATATGTGGTTGGGTCTGTGTTTATGGGTTTGTATGTGGGGTCTTGGAATAGGTCTGTCAATTTTGTTTCATAGTCTTTTCTGTCCATTACTACTGTGGTATTCCCTTTATCTGCTGGAAGTATGATTATGCTGCTATCTCTTTTCAGGGTTTGTAGAGCTTTAATTTCTTCTTTCTGCAAGTTGCTTTTGGGTGGTTTGCTTGTGCATAGGATGTTGGTAACTTGGTGTCTTATTCTATCAGCTTCATCTGTATTTAATTTGGTTAGGCTGGATTCTACTGCACATATGATGGATTCTGTGGGGATTTTTTGGGGTGCTATAGCATAATTGAATCCTTTGGTAAGGACTTCTGTTTCTGTTTTGGTGAGTTCTCTGTTGGAAATGTTGTATACTAATTGTTTCAGGTGTTGTTGTGAGTTGTTGGGGGTTTTCTTGTCACATTCTAATTTCTTTAATTTTTTCAAGAGTTTATCAGTTTTGTAAGTGGTTTCAGATTCAGCTCTCCAAGTTGTAAGTTGTTTTATCTTGTCCCAAAGTAGAAGGTGGATTTTTCTGCTCAATCCCAGGTGTAGTGCTAGCAAATCTTTGTTTAACTGATCTAATTGGAATCTCTTACTGTGGAGCTCGTTCCTTAGTAGAGCCATTTCAGTTCTTTTCAGGATATGTTTAGTGGCTGCTGTGCTTTGATGAAATGTTAATTTGAAGCAGGTTGGTGTAGTATTGTTGTCTCTGCATTTATCTGTATAAAATACACATAGATGCCCATTCATATACATATTCTAAACAATCACACACATCACAAATCTTTTAGAATACATAATGGAAAAAGAATCTTCAGATTTTTTTAAAAAAATATTTTTAAGTATACATCAATATCATTATATGGACAGTGAAGTATCTGGGTATCATTTATTTAAGTAATAATAATATTAATAATAATATTTGTGTAGTTACAGTGTTATACATATTTATATCTAAGTGTGTTCTTTTATTGTTTAGTTGTTCAGTATTTTATATGGCATTCTAATAACAATCACAGTATTGTTTAAATGTACGTAATACCATCTTTCAACATCTAATCTTTACATCTAGCTATTACTTTTAATATGTTATATAAAATATGTACAATAATATTCCCCTTAATCTTGTTTCTATCTCTAAATATTAATATTTGTTACATTAATCTTACTTATGTAATTATGTTGTTATTATACATATTTGTATTAGAATATGTTCCTTCATTGTTTGATTGTTCAGTGTTTTTGTTTACCATTCTAATAAATCACAGTATTATTTAGACATTCATAATGATATCATCTTTCAACATCTAATCTTTACATCTAGCTATTGCTTTTATTATATCATAACATTCCCCCTTAATCTTATTTCTACCTCTATTCTAGCTTTCAATAAAACCAATCTTATATTAAAGAACATTCCCTTTCTAACCATCATCTCTTGCTAGAGTCTTCAGATTTAACAAGGTTAATACTATAATACTATAAAGCTATGAGCCATATTGGTGCAGTGGTTAGAATACAGTATTGCAGGCTACTTCTGCTGACTGTCAATTGCCAGCAATTTGACAGTTCAATTCTCAATGGTTCAAGGTTGACTCACCCTTCCATTCTTCTGAGGTCAGTAAAATGAAGACCCAGATTATTGGGGGGCAATATGCTGACTCTAAACTTCTTAGAGAGAGCTGTAAAGCACTAGGAGGCAATATATAAGTCTAAGTGCTATTGCTACTACATAATCTACTTGTGCTTCAATCGCAGAGCTTCTTCCCAGAAGTTAACCAAGAAAACTGGTCATGGAGATAATGTGTAGCATTCCAGACAATACTGTAGTGCAATGCATTGCAATGCAACACAATGCAATGCAATGCAACGCAACACATTGCAATAGACAGTAGATAGTAGACAATAGACAATAGTCTATTCAAAGAAGAACTCTGCTCCAGTACACAGGGCAAAGACTAGTACACAAAGTCCAGAGTCCAAGTGGCATGATCCAAAGTTTGAAGTACAGAATCCCAGTCAAAAAATCAAGGTAAGAGTCACAGCAACTGCTTCCAGCATTGTCCTCATGAACTGAGATCAATAGGCATTCATCAGTGCAACCCGTCAAGGGGTGTGTGGGGGTGAGAATGCTGCCTCACAAATAGCCTGATTGAGCTCAGTTGTATTTGCTTCCTCTCAGGCTTTTATATTCTCAGATCAGGAGGAGGAGGAGGTGGAAATTCTTCCTAATCTCTGCTGGCCATCTGCAGTTGCACCCAGGGGTGGGCTGCTTGGAGTTTGCAAAGGTTCAGGCAATCCCCCAGCTAAGATTCCTTGCAGTTTGGTGAACCCCCAAAATCTCACTCCTGGCTGGCCCTGTCCCACCCCACTCTGCCCAACCCCCCACCCTACATGATAAATCCACCCTCTCCTTGCCTCATCTCCTTTGGCCACTCATGTCTGGCTGCCTCACTTGCTTGCCAGCTTTTGCCAGCAGTTCTGTGTGGCCCAGCTCCAGTTCCCTTGCTATTCTCCAGCTTCCTCCCTCCCTAGTTTTAGGTAAGTTGCCACAGCCCATGGGGTGTGGGGGTGGGGATGAGACTCCAACAGCTACCTTTCAACCTTTACAGGCAAAGCCTAACTCTAAGGTTCCACATGCACCTGCCACGTGAGGCCCGAGGCTCAAGGTGGGGTGAGGAATGTGACAGGAGTGCACCTTGAGGCACCATTTCCTCATTTGCAGACTGTGACAGAGAGAAGTTCCTCTCTTGCTGGGCACGAGTGCTTCCTCCAGTCCTCATGCTACACATGCTTGCCTTGGTCACTCAGAGAGACACATGACGTGACTGAGACATTGGCCTGGCCCTGCCACTCATCTCTACTGCTTCTGTTGCCACTTTCATGGGCTGCACCAGACACTGCAAGAGCTCTCATAACATCTTGTGCAGCCCAATATATCTTTCTTTAGATAATTAGGGCAAAAAAGCAACACTGAGTTGGCCACACCCACCCAATCACATGATCACCTAGCCACACCCACTCAGACATATGACCACCCAACCATGCCCACCAAGCCAGTCATTAGGGCAGAGAACCCTTTGTTAAAAAATTTGAAGCCCACCCCGATTGCATGTCTCCTGTCCCTAACTTAGCTAGCTGCTCCTCTAATCACCTCTCCTGCAGCTGTTCTGCTATGCTCGGCCTCACCATTCCAGGCTCCATTCCTTGGTCAACTTCTAGACATATCTCCACATCTGCCCACAATGTCCCCGGACCTGGCTCTTCCTCATCCAAACTACTATCAAAGAAGCATCCAGGCGGGTGACCAGGGAAGTCATTACATTTACATTAATTCATGGAAATGAGGAGGCTCAGCCAATCTCATTGTACACATGTTGTACTGACAATAAAGGTTTGAACTTGAATTAATGGAGTTGGTATTGATCTTTCATGTTTCAATAGTCCCATCCTACTCTCTTAGGACAAGACTGTTCTAGCTTCAATTTGTCCATTTAGTCCCCATCTAAACAAGAATAAATACAGTTGGCTCATTCTGTTTTTGATTTGCTGGGATTAACTTGTATTCTCCTACATATAATCTGACCCTTCTATTGCCCTGCTTGAGCTAATGGATACTGAATGAA
Organism: Hydrophis major; assembly: GCA_033807585.1. Lineage (NCBI taxonomy): Eukaryota > Metazoa > Chordata > Lepidosauria > Squamata > Elapidae > Hydrophis > Hydrophis major. The sequence goes on from CM066343.1 coordinate 6,461,034, forward strand.
GACGTCTCTGTGGTCATGTGGCCAGCATAACTGAACATTGAAGGTACATGGTAGGCTGTTACCTTCCCACCAAGTGGTCTCTATTTTTCTACTTGCATTTTTACATGCTTTCGAATTGCTAGGATGGCAGAAGCTGGGACAAGTAATGGGAGCTCACTCTGTTACAGGGCGCTAGGGATTCGAACTGCTGACCTTTCTGATTGGCAAGCTCAGCATCTTAGCCAAGGAGCCATTGTGTCCCTTGTGTGAATTTCTGATAGTTCTGATAGTCATTCATAATTCAGTCGTCACCTTTGCTGATCTAAGTGCCCAATGAGTTAAGTGCTATGATGAAGCCATCATAGACTCTGACCAAAGGAGAATCATGACTGGTTGATCAGAACTTCCCTGCTCAGGTTCCCACAAATAACTCTGCTTGTGCTTTAAAGGTACTCATCCCTTCTGATTCTCCTCTGAATCTTTCTGGAGAGCTTCCATGACTCCTTGGCAGTCCTTGGCAGCACTGATTATAGTGCTAGGCTGCTATTGGTGCCAGAGGTGTCAAGGGTGCTGGTTGCAATAAATTCTACATCTGTTGTATGTTTGGAGTGCTGTTGGATTGCACAAACTGCACACACAATGCAGCAATGTCCACCATTGCATGGTTGCCAGATGCCATGCTGGTGGATTCCGTTGCTTCTTAGTAAGCATTTTTGGGAATGGATTGTTGGAAGAAATATCCCTCTGGGTTCCATTTCAAATGGGGAAAAAGACACCGGAAACATGGAAGCCACTTGAAAGAAGGTTTATTGATGAACAAGATGGGTTCCTGGGCAGAAAAGGGAAGAGATGCTGAGAGTGCCTGGTTTTCATGCTCTGTCTGGGTTTTTGAATTTGAGCATGTATTCTGATTGATTGTCAGACTCCCATAGGGGTAACTTTGTAGGTTGTTCTTCTGAGCCAAAAGTTTAGTTGAGCCCTGCTGGGTGATTTAATCTTCCCAGGTGCCATGTGGTGAGTTCTGTTGCTAGATGGGTAGCTTTGTTCAACCTTGCGTGAGGGCATTTACCTATGAATAGACCGAGCTATCTCTTTCTCTTACATGCAGACATATGCTGTGGGCTTTTGAGGAGGGTGAGGGCTATTAAGAGTGACTGGCAGTACCAACATGTTAGTTCCTAATAAATCCTTTGTAGTTTTTGAAGTTTGGCTCAAAGCTCATGGTTTAATTAGGATCACTGCTAAAATCCTGTCAGTGAATCTGTTTCCTGCCTTACAAACATGTTTCTCCATTTGTCATCCAGGGAAGTATCATATTCTGCTTTTTTAATATTTCCTAGAATATTTATTCCTTCTAGGCAAGGAGTAGGTGCTAATTTCCTACAGGAGGTTAATGTCAGGCACAGAAAAAAAACAGGTCCACACATGAGGGTTCAAGTAAACTGATTTATTGCTTAAAGTCTATGCAGAGGAATACATTCAAAGAATGGTCAGCATATGGTTAGAAAGAGATATGGGTCAAAGGCATTTAAATGGGGGGTTGCACTTGTGGCTATGTTATGTCTCTAAACAGATCTCCATTTTCATTATTATTCCTGGTTCTACCAGTATTCTACTACACCAATAAAATCATTCTTCATTATAGTTATTTTGGCAACATACACTTTAAATAAATGATAAGGCAGACACAAGAATGAATTTAATTTCATCTCATTAGTTTTCTGTGTTATGATGATCTGATAACCATTTACTAAGACAAGACAAACAAGAACCCCATTCTATTTTCCATTTGAATGGAATAGAATAGAATTCTTTATTGGCCAAGTGTGATTGGAAACAGAAGGAATTTGTCTTGGTGCAAATGCTCTCAGTGTGCATAAAGATACATTCATCAAGAGTCAAGAAACATAAGGTACAACACTAGATAATAGAACTAGAGTATAATAAGCAATCAAATCATACTAGGAAACAGTCAATATAAATTGTAAGGATACAAGCGACAAACTTACAGTCATACAGTCACAAGTGGGAGGGGATGGGTGATAAGGAGTGATGAGAAGATTAACAGTAATAGCAGTGCAGACTTTGTAATAGTTGAACAGTTTTGAGGGAATTATTTGTTTAGCAGAGTGATGGATTTTGGGGGAAAAAACTGTTCTTGTGTCAAGTTGTTCTGGTGTGCAGTGCTCTGTAGCGTCATTTTGAAGTTAGGAGCTGAAACAGTTTATGTGAGATGTGAGGGGTCTGTAAATATTTTCTCTGATTTATAAAGAGTGAAGAGTTATGATCCAACATGACATTTTAAAAAATAAGATTAAATGAGACGGGGTTGAATTTATGTCTAAAAATGATATTCAGATTTTCAGCATATTTATGCAACAATTTATAAATAGGAAGTATAAATATCATCAAAATAGCACATCAAACATTGGACAGGCTTTGAGTCCGTACCTGAAAAGTCCTAACAGAACACGAGATATCACTTTTTCTCAAAGTCTCTTGATTGATGAAAGGGACAAAGGGATTAGAATAAACAATCTTAGAAAGCGGTTGAAAATGCAGCACTACTAACACTACTTTTGGAATGGGCAACTATAATAAATCTTGCTACAAAGAATAATCCTCCAGAATCCTCTTGTGATAGAAATAAAATTTATATAGATATTCCCTATAGACAATAAGCAGTCTTTCTATTCTCTATTGTCAGAAATTCTTACAAGCAAGCAAGATTGCACAATATACTAATTTCTCTTTGTGAAATTGCTGTCTTTGGTTGAGGTCTGGCTGCAAAACAATGATGTAGCACTTTGGCAGAAATATGCATCCCAGTAATGCAGTGCTGGAGGATAAGATGGAGAAGATCTCCACACCTACCATGGCTTTGCCTTTTGTGCTCAGATAGGCTGTAAAGAAGGAGATCCACACACTGCAAAAGGCCAACATGCTGAAAGTGATGAACTTGGCTTCATTAATGCTGTCGAGTAATTTACGGGCAAGAAAAGCCACAATAAAGCTGGCAATGGCCAAGATACCCATGTAGCCCAAGACACAGTAGAAGAAGAAAGCTGACCCCTCATTGCATTGTAAAATCATTTTTGGGGACTCTGAGTGCATGTCGAACTCAGGAAAAAGAGGAAATGTTGACAACCCAAAAAATACAAATACATACTTGGAAGAGAGATCAAAAAAGGACAATACAAAAAGCCAATCTTCTCCCAACCCACTTCCTCATCTGACATCCTGGTTTAGTGGTTATGAAGGCCACAACCACAATGATAGTTTTGGCCAATACACTAGAAATAGCCACTGAGAAAGTGATACAAAAAATTGATTGTCAGAGAAGGCAGGTCACTTTGCCAGGTTGACTGAGGAAAAATAAAGTAGAGAGAAAACAGAGCAGAAGAGAGACAAGGAGGGTGTAGGTTAAGGACTGGTTGTTGGCTTTGACAATGGGAGTATCCCTGTGCTTAATAAAAGTTCTGAGTACCCAAGATGTCACGAAGAATAAGCTAGGAGCTGATGAAGCTAAACCAATTCCTAACGGTTCTTCAAATGTTAGAAACACCACCAAGTTCAGGATACATCCATTCTTTTCTTTATTTGGATAATGATCTCCTGGACATTGAAAACAGTCATCCATATCTGGAAGGAAAATCAAGGAATTTGTCATATAGGCCTTACAAATAATTGAAAATCACATTATTTTTAATGCATGCATGTAATTAATTAAAGTTTTCTTAAATCAAATTAAATGTGATAGCGTTTCTACTCTACTATTTTGATTTGAAATCTTCCCTTCAGGGCATGGAATACAGTCATAGCAGAAGAATTGGTTTCGCTCAATCCCTTTCTTCCAGGATCCAGTAAAACAAGGGTCATTACATTGAGAAAATGGAAGAACCTGATGATAAACATGAAAATGTTTTGAAAAGGAGAGTTTTTAAAACAGTTTCTAAATTTTTTCATCAGTGAAGTAACATGATTATTAAGTTCCCAAAAAGATACAGAATATAACAACTTCATCAATAATTTAAAATAATGTAGAAATTATAATGATGTATAAAAACTCCTGTCTGAAGAGCAGGGTAACATGGTGACAATCTTATGGAAATATGGCCATTCCTGTGATTTCAAGTGGAAATGCCTACCAAATATGCAATGCTGGCTTTTTTCATTATAATATCATGTTTGTCAATTTGAGGAATGCTTGATCATTAGCAACATTTGAAATAATATGCTATTGTTTATTTAAAAAAAGCAGAAATTTGATTTCTAAAGAAACTATGTTCAGCATGGGATCAGGCATGGATCATAATGGATAAAGGCATGGATCATAATGGATTAAGGTGAAATCACTAATTCGATACCTGGTTAAAAGCTGGGTGCCAGAGAATTAGATCTCCATCAATGAATAATTCCTTTCCTTTTGGAGCCTGTAGATCCATCTTTCCAACTCTAACTCTCTGAAATGATTTGTTTGGAAAAGTGACCAAGTTGGTAATGTCGAATCCATCTGTTGCTTCCCCTTTTTCATTCAGGAATACTCTCTCTCACCAGCTGAATTATTAAAAGAAATGCCTTGAAGTAATGAATGGAGCTACTTGAAAGGGAATAAAAGAGAGAGGGAATTAAAAACAATGTAATAGAGAAGAGGAGATCATGTCCAAGTTTCATTCTCTCATTCTTCCCATTCCTATAATATTAGAAATTTGATAACCAATATTATATGATAATGTACATGCCTACACAGTATTTAATTTGATATCATTATAAGGAAAAGTAGCAAATAACTGAAGCAGAAAGGAAAAAAGGTTTTGGAATTTTATAACTCTTTAAATAATTATTTAGATTCACTACTTAAACAACGAATTCCACCTAGATCATAACTAATCTTTCCTCATTGATAGAAAGCTCTTTGACAGTTTGTGTTCTGACTAATGTCCTTTCACCAAATTTTAGAATCTCAGTCTCAAGCATTCATCCATAGAGAGATCCAAGCTAGATATTATTACAAACATGTTTCATGTTTCATACTGTGATGCCACACCTAAGAAGGACCATTTAATTTCATTCTTCTAAAACTCTGATAGAGACAGAAAATTCAGCTTGTTCCCCATTAAAGGTTCAGAAGCCATGTAGAAAGTTCTTGGAGAATTGATTATTTTTGGACAAGGCAATCAAGGGTAATCTGAATTATAATTTCAATTATATCTTATTGTACAAAGTCTGGTGATTTACTAAATAACTTCCAGTGAAATATAAATCATAATTAATACAGTACCTTTTTGATTATTAGAATAACAACACAAACCATTTTTCTGTATCTATCATCAATGACTTAGATGAGGGACTAGAAGAGGAACTTACCAAATTTGCAGATGATATTAAGCTGGCAGGAATAGCTAACACCTAGGAAAATAGGCTCAAGATTCAGATGGACCTTGACAGACTAGAACACTGAGCCATATCGAATAAAATGAAATTCAATGTAGAGAAAAGCAGTCCTACATTTAGGCAAGAAAAACTAAAAATACACATATAAACTGGGTGAAACCAGGCTCAATGGCAGTAACTGGGAGAGGAATCTTGGAGTCTTAGTGGACAACCAACTAAATATGAACCAGCAGTGTGCAGCAGCAGCCAAAAAAGCTAATGCAATCCTAAATTGTATTAACAGAGGGATACAATCAAGATCAAGGGAAGTACTAATACCACTCTATAAAGCCTTAGAAAGACCACAACTAGAGTACTGCATCCAGTTTTGTTCACCATGTTATAAAAAAAATATATTGAGATTCTAGAAAAAGTACAGAGAAGAGCAATCAGGATGATTAGGGGACTGGAGATTAAAACACATTAAGAAAGATTGCAGGAACTGGTCTTGGCTAATCTAGTAAAGAGAAGGACCAGGGGAGACATGATAGTGATCTTCCAATATTTGAGGAGCTGCCACAGGGAGGAAGGGCTCAAGCTATTTTCTAAAGTGCATGTAGGCCAGACAAGGAATAATGGATGGAAACTGAACAAGAAGAGATTTAATCTGGAAATAAGGAGAAACTTTCTGACAGTGAGTGTCAGGCTGCACTCCTTCTAAATCCCAAGAAAGAAATACTAAGACTCCATGGTATAGAGCAAAGTTATCCTTTTACTGGGAAATAAAGTGGTAGCTACAAAGCAATTCTGAAACTGAGAAATTGGCGGGTAGAATGCACATACAAAGAAATAGGTTTGCTCCCACCCCCCAAAGTTCAAATGATTCTTCCAATTAAAACTTTTGAATCAGCTCATGTGGTCATCTCCAGATGGTGATGAGGCGTCTTGTCAAATGACCTTGACATATTTTGATAAAAGTTCGCAGTTGCGCAAAAGAGGACAGAAGATAGCCAAGAAACGGAAAGTTAAAGACAAGAATCCCCCCTCCCCTTGCTAGCCCAGCAAGGAATGCAAACACCTCCAGCTTTCTTCCCATCTAAAATCCCCCTCCCACCGTTGCCATGACAGCCGAGAGAAATAATGAAAGAATAGCAGAAAGGCAGGAGGGGGAAGGTATCTTGAGGCTGACATTCAGACCCCCTAGAAAAAGGACATAAGTCCCTGAAAGAAAACAAAATAATTACATATTAACATTATTGTACATCTCTATGGTTTATCAGGATATTTGGCATAAAATTTCTTTAACAGTTCAGGAGCTCTAAGGTCCTTTTCATTTACCCACTCAGAATGGGACGGAGGAAAGTGTTTCCAAGCTACAAGGTATTGGGTAAGACCCCTCCATTTTCTAGAGTCCAGAATTTCTTTAATTTCGAAATGCTGTTCCCCTCAATTAATATTGGCATGGGGGGATCAGACTGGGTCGGTCTGAAGGTACAGGTGCGTTCTGGTTTCAACAAACTAACATGGAAAACAGGATGAATACGACGAAGAGTCTTTGGTAAAGTCAGTTGAACAGTTACAGGATTTATAATCCTCTCAATGGGGAAAGGTCCTACATACTTAGGACCCAACTTCTTTGATTTTTGGGTAGTTTGTAAATACTTGGTCGAGAGAAATACTTTATCGCCCACTTGATATGACATCTGGGGAGCTCACTTTCTGTCAGCAAATTTCTTATGAGATTGGTGCGCCTCGTCCAAAGCTTTGCGGACGACTGGCCAATTAAGTTGAAGCTGAGATATCCAATCACTCAATGACTGGACAGTTGGGTTTTCACCAGGCAGTTCAGGTATGGGTACAAAGTCTTGCCCCGTTGCTATTTTGAAAGGAGTGAACCCCGTACTACTGTGAACAGTTATTATATGCCACCTCTGCAAAAGGTAACAGATCCACCCAGTTGTCTTGTTGAAAATTTATGTAGCATTGGAGGTATTGCTCTAGTACCCCGTTAGTTCTCTCGCAGGCTCCATTAGTTTGGGGATGGTGGGCGGAGCTTAAGCTTTGGGTGGAGCCTATTAACTTCAAAAATTCCCTCCAGAAATTCGAGGTAAATTGGATTCCTCGATCAGAAACTACACGTTCAGGTACACCATGCAATCTGTAAACATGAAGAATGAAGAGTCTGGCTAGGGACTTTGCTGAAGGGATCTTTGAGCAAGGGATGAAATGAGCTTGTTTGGAAAACAAGTCAGTCACCACCCAAATGACCGTGTGTCCACTGCTCTCAGATCTACTATAAATTCCATGGAAATTTCCTTCCAAGGGGCAGTTGGTCTGGCCACATTCTGCAACAGTCCTGGTGGCTTACCTGGAGGTCTTTTTGCTGAGGCGCAAATCGGACAACTCGCCACATAAGTCTCAATGTCCTTTTTCAAAGAAGGCCACCAAAACTGTCGTTTCACCAAATGTAAGGTCTTCACAAAACCAAAATGACCAGCCACTTTGGAATCATGAGTTTGTTGCAATACATGGCTTCTCAGGTTTTTTGGTACATACAATTTCGCCCCCATTCAGGCTAGGCCATCTCGAATGGTGCAGTTATTCGCATTTGCCAGAAACCACTCATCCGTCTTCAAAGCTTCCTTAAACTTTTCCATCAGATCAGTGGGTAGATCCCTCTCCTGGTTTTCTTTTCTGCACGCGGGTAACTACAGGGGCAGCCAGTTGTGTAGTGGACACGATTGGCCTTATCACTTCTTTACGGATACTGTTGTATTGAGGCATTCTAGACAAAGCATCTGCCATAAAATTTTTTCCCCCTGGAATATATTTCAAGGAGAAGTTGAATCGCTTGAAGAACTGAGCCCACCTAACTTGTTTAGGGGATAGTTTCCAAGGGGTTTTTTAAGCTTCTAGATTTTTATGGTCAGTCCACACTTCAAATGGGTGTTTCGCTCCTTCCAAAAAATGCCTCCAAGCTAATAAAGCCCAACGGACTGCAAACGCTTCTTTTTCCCAAACAGCCCATCTCCTTTCAGTCTCAGTGAATTTACGAGAAGTGTAAGCGCATGGTTGTAGTGTCCCCTTCTCGTTCAATTGGAGTAAGACTGCCCCCACTGCTACATCGCTTGCATCAGCTTGGATCACGAAAGGGGCATCCATGTTGGGGTGTTTCAGTATCGGTTCTGCAGCAAAAAGTCTCTTAAGTTTTTCAAATGCAGCTTGGCACTCCATAGTCCAATTCAATGGTTGACTGGGCTTTGGTTTCAATTCCCCCTTTGTTTTCAGGAGGTTGGTGATGGGCATGGCTATTTTTGCGAAAGACGGGATGAATTGGCGGTAAAAAATGGCAAATCCCAGAAAACTTTGAAGCTGTTTACGAGTTTTCGGTGGGGCCCAGTCCAAAACGGCTCGCACCTTTTCTGGGTCCATTTCAATGCCTTCGGGGGAGATACGATATCCCAAGTAGTCGATTTTTTCTTGATGGAACTCACATTTGGATAGTTTGGCATACAGTTTCGCGGCCCTCAGCTTGTGCAACACAGAGCGTACCAACTTCACGTGGTCGTTTCTAGTCTCCGTGTAGATAAGAATATCATCAAGGTATACCAGAACCCCTTTGTATAAATGTTCGTGAAGCACTTGATTGATCAGTTGCATGAAAACAGCAGGCGCCCCCTGTAAGCCGAAAGGGAGAACATTGAACTGGAAACAACCCATTGGGCAGTTGAACGCAGTCTTCCACTCGTCCCCCTCCTTTATCCGGATTCGGTAGTCCGCCTCCCTCAAGTCCAGCTTTGTGAAAATCTTCCCCTTTGCCAGGTGGGCTAACATGTCCTTCATCAGAGGGAGGAGGTACATGTTCTCTACAGATACTGCGTTCAGGTTTCTATAGTCAACTACCAGATGTTTGGAGCCATCTTTCTTCTCACGGAACATCACAGGGGCCGCCACTCGAGGTCTGGCAGGCGTGATGAAACCCCGTTGCAAGTTCTTGTTGATAAATGCCCTCGATTCCTCCAACTCCCCCGGTGTCATCGGATACATCTTCGGTTTCGGGAGCGTCACCCCCGGCAGGAATTCAATGCTACAATCGGTGGACCGATGTGGGGGGAGCTCGTCGGAAGCCTCTTCACTAAACACCTCTCTCAAGTCCCAATACTCCTTCGGGATTTTCTCCTCTCCTTCCACATGTTCGGCACCCATAGAAGCTATCTCGGCGGGTACCTGGGACTTCGGATGGGATTTCTCCTCCCCTTCCAGATAGGGTTGCTCCTCCCCTTCCGGTGGCCGATCGGTGCGGATGCGTTTCCACCCCTCTTTCCAGTTTACATGGGGATTCCACTTCCGAAGCCATGGTAGTCCCAATATTAGAGGCTGTTCCATCCCAGGGGCCACAATAAAACACAGGGTCTCATGGTGGTTTCCCATGGTCATCTCTAGGGGTTCTGTTATAAAACGTGTGGGGCAACCTCCCGCCACCGACCCATCCAGTTGGCAAAAGGATATGGGCGTTTTTAAAGTTCTCAGTCCGATGCCTATCCCCTTAACCACTTTCATGTTAATTACACACCTCATGCACCCCGAGTCCAGTAAAGCCAACATCACTCCCTCAGTCCCCGAGGTGGGCCGCCTTAACTTTATTGGGATGGTCATGGGCCCTTGGTTAGGACTTACCGGGACATCATCTTCCGAATCTGTCTCATTCTCGTCGAGTGGGGTTGGAGGTCCCAGATCCTCTCCCGCTGAAAGGGCGACCTCTACAACCTCTCTTGTCTTCAGCCCGGTCTCGCAGGGCTTGGTGGAGGGTTTTTTTGGCTTCCTCCCGGGGTCCCGCGCTTTCGGTGGGCTCATCGTTACCCGACAATCTGCCATCCGGTGGCCCTCCTTTCCACAACGGAAACATGCCGTGGTCTTGGCTCTTGCCGCCATCCCTCCCGGTTGGGGGGCTGAGGTCTCTCGAAGACGTGGGGGGAGCGGTTTTCTCCAGGCGGGACCTCCCCTGAGTCTGTTTCTGGCTAAATCAATGTCCACCTCTTCCGCCAGCAAGTACCATGACTGTAACTCACGTGGGTCCCTTCTGGAGATGCACGTGTGGTATACATCTTCATTTAAGCCATCTTTGTAGGCTTCCACCAGGGCCTCCTGGGACCAACCTCGGATGTGATATGCCAGCTGCCTGAATTCTTGGGTGTAGTCTGCCACCGATCTCCCCCTTGGACTAGGGTCTTCATTCTGATTCTGGCCTTTCTCTCTGCCAGAGGGTCCTCAAACCTTCTCCTTAGTGCAGTCATGAAAACATTGAGGGTTTGCAGTTGGGGGGAGTTATCATTGTACAAAGTCACCACCCAATCTGCTGCCATCCCTTCCAGGGTTCTGGTAACGCATCTCACTTTGGCTGCTTCAGAGGTGAACTCCCGCTCAAATTCTGCCATATAACTCCCAACTTGTACCAGGAAAAATCCCAAATCTCTGGGATTTCCTCCAAACTTTACATCTGGGGGGGCAGGTGGCGTCTTCCAGGAACCACCCCTATTGCTGGGGCTCCCCGGGTGGCAGCGGGCGGCTGCGCTGGCATGGGCTGGGCAAGGGGGGTAGAGGTAGCTTGGCTCCCCCGGGCTGATCTCGCTCCCTCTTCCCCCTCATACCTTTGATTCGTGCCGGGCTCCTCAGGTACATCCATAGAGAATTTTTCGGCTTGATCCAGTTTGCCTTCCATCTCCTCCCCCTCCTGCCATAGCCGTTCCCTTGCACCTTTTCATCTTACAGTAATTCTGGGAGGAGGGGGGTCTTCAAGGTCTCTCCAACCAACCCCCAACGACAATCTGGGCTTCTCGACTGCGGTTTCTTCCAGAGTCAATTTGGCCAGCAGGTCAGCCACCGACGTCTCCGGTAGCGGCATCGGCTGCCCCCTCGCAGCTCCCTGATCCTCTTCATCGCCGGTTGGAGACGACATGGGATGAAAGCCCCTCGGAAGAAAAGTTGCTTTTTTCCCCGGGTGGGTTGATGTGGGAGTTTCGGAATAATGTCAGGCTGCGCTCCTTCTAAATCCCAAGAAAGAAATACTCAGACTCCATGGTGTAGAGCAAAGTTATCCTTTTACTGGGAAATAAAGTGGTAGCTACAAAGCAATTCCGAAACTGAGAAATTGACGGGTAGAATGCACATACAAAGAAATAGGTTTGCTCCCACCCCCAAAGTTCAAATGATTCTTCCAATTAAAACTTTTGAATCAGCTCATGTGGTCATCTCCAGATGGTGATGAGGCGTCTTGTCAAATGACCTTGACATATTTTGATAAAAGTTCGCAGTTGTGCAAAAGAGGACAGAAGATAGCCAAGAAACAGAAAGTTAAAGACAAGAATCCCCCCTCCCCTTGCTAGCCCAGCAAGGAATGCAAACACCTCCAGCTTTCTTCCCATCTAAAATCCCCCCTCCCACCGTTGCCATGACAGCCGAGAGAAATAATGAAAGAATAGCAGAAAGGCAGGAGGGGGAAGGTATCTTGAGGCTGACAGTTAGAACAATCAACCAACGCACTGCAGCTGCATCACTACCCACTTCAAACCCCTCTGAGCCATACATTAAGCGAACTGACCCCCACCATGAAGATGCAGCACGACCACGAACTCGAAGCCGAACAGCAAGATCACAGCTCACCAGCTCAAATCCCCCACAACTAACCTGAGCACAACCAAGCCCCCACCTGAAAAGAACACACCTCCAGCCAATTAGAACACAGCCAACACCCCACCCAATCAGAACATAGCCAAGCCCCCACCCAATCAAGTCATACCCCCACTAGCAGTTAAAGGGAAGAAGCAGCTGCAAGCTCACATCACTCTGAGAAGCACAGAGTTGAAGACCAAGACTGAAGATGATGAATGAGACTTCATCGAAACATTGCCTAGATACTTCCAATCTTACGCAGGAGAAAACCCGAATAAAAAAGATCCACATACAAATACCCGCGAGAACCTCAGAAAACAAATATTGCACCTCTACGGGGAGGAAACCCACCATCTGACCAGGACTTATGAAAAAGTCCAAAGAGCTTCCATTTTATGTGACCTCGCATAACTATGCAACTGCCGAGATCAAAATTTAATTCCCACAAGCTTCCAATTGAAATTCCACACCAACACAGCAGCCACCAAACGGATCCCAAAAATAACAGAATTGGCCCTAATTAGAAATGAACTTCACACAAAAAGATTTCTCCTGGACCAAATCAACAAAGATCTCCTCACACTGCACCTCAGATTCAGCAAAAAGATTCACCCCTTACTTTGGGACAAATCCAAACAGCTCGCTGTCTGGAGAGCCGAAACACAGACCACTTTCAAGACAGACACACACACCAACAAACTCAGAAAACTACAACAATGCCAGAAACCAACTCCTCCCCCCTCACAGCCACACATGAAACAAACAGTGCACAACATCTCAGACAAGATCCTCACCAAAGCCGAAACCAAGGTCCTTTCTAAAGGATTCAACTTTGCTGTTGCTCCCAAACACATCCCCACAGAAACCATCATATGCGAGTTGAAACCAGCCTGACCAAAACCAACCCTGATGATGCTAATAGAACCAGACTCGAAATCACCAACATCCTCTGCACTCGCAAACCACCCAAAAGCAACTTATCCAAAGAAGAACAAACTGCACTACTTAACCTGAAAGAAGACACCAGCATAATAATCTTACCAGCAGAGAAGGACAACGCGACAGTGGTTATGAACACATCTGACTACCAATCCAAGTTAACCAACCTACTCCAAGACCCCACATACAAACCCCTGAAGACAGACCCCACCACCTACCTAGAAAAAACCACCAGATCCAAAATAAAAGCCTCCCCCATAAGTGAAGAAATCCAGCAAAGAATCATACCCAGAGAGAAATCATCCAGATGCCCTAAACTTTATGGTCTTCCCAAGATACACAAAGAAGGAACCCCACTTCGACCAATAGTCAGCTCCATAGGCTCACCTCTACAAAACCTAGCCAAATTTCTCGCCAAACAACTACAGCCCTATGCAGAATCCATCAACTCACACGTAAGAAACTCATTCCAGTTCATCGAGATCATAAAGAAACAAAACTTACAACCCAGTGACCTACTAGTGAGCGTCGATGTCATATCCCTCTTCACCCAAGTGCCAATAAAAGAAGCCTTGACAGCCATCCAAAACAAATACAACCCCCCAAACACATCCTAGATCTGACCAACCACTGCCTATTCAATACATACTTCACCTACAACGGACAAAAATACAAACAAATAGAAGGAGCACCCATGGGATCACCCCTCTCACCTGTCATTGCTAACCTCTACATGGAACACTTTGAAACACAAGCTCTAGAAAAATATGATCACAAACCTAAACTCTGGCTCAGATACGAAGATGACACCTTCATGATCTGGCCACACGGGAAAGAAAAATTGAACAACTTCCTCACACACCTCAACAGCCTACACCCCAAAATATAATTCACCATGGAAACAGAAGCTAACAACCAACTTCCCTTCCTAGATGTCTTGTTATACAAAAAATCCAATGGCTCCCTAGGACACACCATCTACCAGAAGAAAACACATACAAACCATAATCTACACGCACTCTCACACCACCACCCAGCACAGATCAATTCCGTAGCTGAGACACTCATCTCCAGAACAAAATGCTTAGCCAATGAACAACACCTAGAGACTGAACTACACACTCTCACCGGCATGCTGACAGCCAATGGATTCCAAAGAAGGAAGATCACCCACCTGATCCAAAAAGAAACCCCAACCAACTTCCAAGACAGAGAACAAGAGAATGGCAAAGCCCTCCTCCCGTATATAAAAGGCACTATAGACAAAATCAGCAAGATCCTCCAAAAATACAACATTAAGACAGCATTCTGCACAAACAGAAAGATATCCACCATCCTAAGAAACCCTAAGGACAAAATCGAGTTAGAAAATCAAGGAGTATACGAAATCCCTTGCACTGCCTGCCCCAACACATACATTGGACAAACTAACAGAAGAATAAGTGCACGCATTGAAGAACATAAGAATTCAATCAAAAAGGAAAAACCGACCTCTTCCCTGGTCCAACACTTCAAAGCCACAGGACATGAGATTGACTTTAAAAATACCAGAACTATTGCCAAAACCAAACACTTCAGCAGCAGAATAATCAGAGAAGCCATAGAGATAGAAAAACGCCCACACAGCATGAATAAACGAGATGATACCTCCCACCTACCAGCCATTTAGAAACCTGCCCTCATGAACAGATGAGTACCTAACATGAAGAATGACACCAGACCCACACCCCTGAGAGCCGCACAAGATGCCACCACCACACTTCCACGTAGAAAGCAGACTCACACCCACACAGAAGATGAGACAGGACCACGGACCAGAAGCCGCAGAAAACCCGAATAACCAAAGATCCACATACAAATACCCGCAAGAACCTCAGAAAATAAATATATATATATATATATATATATACAGTGGTTTCAGATTTAAATTTGGGGCAGCCTATTGCTGTGTCAGAATGGTTTTTTCTTCCTCCTGATTGGTTGAGAGTCTTGGTCTGTGTTTATTGGTCTTGGAGTTTGCTGTGTTCTGCTACTAATATCTTCTGTCTGTTTTTTTGGCTCTTTTTGTATCTTGATTGGCTGGCAACATTGTGTTACTTTATTGGAGGCCTTTAGTGCAGCTTGGCTTTGGGTAAATGGACGGCTATCATTAGTTAGGAAGCTGGGTTTCATCTGGGTGCCTGGTTGGGGTGTGTTTGAGCTGGAGGTATCAGGGGGGATCTGTTTGTGCCCAGGTGTTTGCCTGGCTTGTGGTGTGGAGATTTTTTTGTTTGTGAGTGCAGGCTTCCAAATGATTGACAGCCTGGTGGAATCATCTCTTCTGTTCATGCTTTCTGGTCTTTTTTCAATCTCTATGGCTTCTCTGATAATTCTGTGGCTGGGATTTTCTATGGTGGCTAGGGTTTTGGTGCCATTGAAGTTGATGTTATGACCTGTGGCTTCCATGTGTTGGACGAGTGAGGAAGTGTGTTCCAGCTTTTTGACTGCATTTTTGTGTTCATCCAGGCGGGTGCTTATTCTTCTATTGGTCTGTCCAATGTATGTGGCCGGGCATGATGCACAGGGGACTTCATATATGCCTTGGTTTTCCAGGTCAATTTGGTC
Source organism: Hydrophis major (assembly GCA_033807585.1). NCBI lineage: Eukaryota > Metazoa > Chordata > Lepidosauria > Squamata > Elapidae > Hydrophis > Hydrophis major. Next base: position 6,476,598 of record CM066343.1, read on the forward strand.
TTTGGGGTTCCTGAGGATGGCTGCTATTTTTCTGTTTGTTTTGAAGGCAGTCTTGATGTGGTGTCTGTATAGAATCTTACTAATTTTGTCTGTAGTGCCTCTTATGTAGGGCAGGACAGCTGTTCCATAGGTCTGTTTATCTTCTGGGTCTCTATTATGTCTCAGTGTGTTTTTGTGGATCAAGTTGGTGATTTTGCTTTTGTGGAAGCCGTTGGCTGTCAATATTTTAGTCAGGGTGCATAGTTCAGTCTTAATGTGTGTCTTGTCTGCCAGGCGTTTGGTTCTAGTAATTAGTGTTTTAGCCACGGAGTTTATCTGTGCTGGGTGGTGGTGGGATTGGGTGTTGAGGTAGCAGTTGGTGTGTGTTTTCTTCTGGTATACGGTGTGTCCTAGTGTGCTATCTGTTTTCTTGTAGATTATACAGATAAACTCCGAGCCGGTAGAAATAGTGAACTTCAAACTCTTTATTTACATGGTGTGACAGCTCAAAACAAGGGCTGCTATAGCCTTCCTTATATAGGCAACTTATTAATTATTCAACCACTAGCAATCCTGGAGCGTTAGCTCCATTAACCAATGAGAATGGCCTGTTAATGGCCAATCAGATGCTCCTGAACAGACCAATCCGATCTTGCCATTAACAGCCAACCAGAAGTGCAGGGCCAGAACCCTGCACTTAACTTTATTTGGCATTATTCATTCATAACACCCCTTTCCCCTGGCTTCTGCTTATGGGGCGCGGTTACATAGTCCTTGAGGTAGGATGGTTGTTTAATCAGTCTTTTTGATTTTCGCAAAGTGCCTGTCGATTGGCTGCACTTCTACTGAGGTAAATCATTGTTTAACGATAGGGGTGCCTCTGGTTCAGAGTTCGCGTTTCCATCGTCACCAATATCACTGGCCACTCCCTGAGGTGAACTCACTTCCGTCCCCGGTTCCTGTTCCTGCGTTTCAGTTCCGTTATCAGTCCCTTCAAAAAGATTTCCCTCTAGTTGCAATTCGTCTTCCGCTGTATCTCCCCCCCACCTCAGATTGGTCATAAGGGAGTTTGGAATTGCGTGACTGCAGCCACGATCGTAGTTGATCTATTGGCTCTTCCAAAGTCTATTGTCAGGGCACTGAGGTATGATCTTGGGCCAGTTACACGGATTATGGTCGCTTCTACCCACAGCGGATTGCCCGATAAGTTTTTAGTGAATACTAAATCGCCTACCTGGAAGGTACGGCATCGGCTGCTGGATCTGAGTGGTTTTTCTGGTTCGTAGGCTGGGTGTAACCGATCGAGGTGGGAGCGGAGTTTTCGTCCCATTAGCAGCTCGGCGGGAGTTTTGTTGGTGACACTGTGAAGTGTGATGTGCTATAGGAAAAGGATTCGGTTGATTTTCACATCGATGTTGTCATAGTCTATCTTTTGTAGAGTTCTTTTGACAAGTTGTACCATGCACTCAGCCCTACCGTTGGCCGCAGGGTGCACAGGCGAAGTAAGCGCATGTCGGATACCATGGTTAGCCAGGTACCGTTCAGAAGACAGCACGGTAAATTGGGGCCCGTTGTCAAATACCAAAACATCTGGTAATCCGTGGGTTGCAAACAACCTTTCCAGTTTTTTGATGACCGCTTCGGTGGTCGTGTTCCTCATTCGGTGAATCTCGAGCCAATTCGAGTAGGCGTCGACGGTTAGCAAAAACATGTGGCCTTTGGTCGGCCCAGCAAAATCCAGATGGATGTGGGACCAGGGTCCCCGTGGTGTCTCCCATTTGGTTGGGGTTGCCTTTGGTGGAGCGTTGCTTACTTCTTGGCATCTCTGGCAAGTTTTAACCCACGATTCAATTTGTCTGTCGATGCCTGGCCACCACGCGTAGCTTCGTGTGAGGCCCTTCATGCGCACGATGCCAGGGTGGCCATCGTGCAAGGTTTTTAGCAGTGCCTGTTGGAGTCATCTGGGATAACGACTCTATCGCCCCAGATGATACAGCTCTTCTGTGAGAACAACTCTGTTTGATGACTTTTGAATGGTGCAAAGTCATCTGGTACCTGGTCCGATGGCCATCCGCGTTCCACCCATGTGAGGACTCGTGCTAGGATGGGGTCGCCTTTTTGTTTCTCTCGCGATGTCACGGGCAGTTAATGGCGGCATATGGAGTGTCTCGATCTGCAACGCTGTCATCGTTGGTGCAGGATCATTGATGGTTTCAGGAAGCGGTGCACGGCTCAATGTGTCAGCGTGGGGAATGGCTTTACCGAGACGATACTGTAGCTGATAATTGTAGGCAGCCAAGAATTCTGACCAGCAGGTCATCCTGGGAGAAAGTATGTAGGGAGTTGGCTTATCCCCAGCGATGATCCCCAGCAATGGTTTGTGGTCAGTTACAATGGTAAAAGCCCGGCCGTACACATACTCATGGAATCTTTTAACAGCTGATACAATTGCCAGAGCTTCTTTATCGATCTGGCTGTAATTTCGCTCGGTTTTCAAGAGCGTTTTTGAAAAGTAAGCAACCGTTAGGTAATACATGGCTCAAAATGGCGCCCACTCCAAAAGGTGATGCATCACATGTGATATTTAATTGCAAAGTCTCATTGTACTGCATTAGTACAGCATCAGAAGTCAGTAGTTTTTTTACATTACAGAACACCTGCTCTTCTCTGTGACCCCATACCCAAATTGCTTTTTTATCTAGTAGGCGATGTAAAGGTTCAGCAACAGTCACCTGGTGTGGCAAGAATACATTATAGAAATTGATGAAGCCTAAGAACGCCTGGAGGTCGGCCTTGTTCCTGGGTCTGGGAGCGTTTTTTATTGCTCTCAATTTGCTATCGGTAGGGTGAATACCCTGACTGTCAATCAAGTACCCTAAGAATTCAACACGATCTGTACACAGTTTGCACTTATTTTCCTTCACTTTTAGGCCTGCTTCTTGGAATTTTTGTAAAACCAGTCTTAAACGATCCTGTAAAATTTTTGGAGTGGGGGCAGCAATGAGCACATCATCAAAATAGGGGACAACGCCCTTGATCCCCTGCAATAGTCTCTCCATTAGGCTCTGAAAGATCCCTGGGGCTACACTGACTCCGAATTGAAGCCGCGTATACTTAAAGGCACCTCGGTGTGTTACGATAGTCTGTGCCTGTGCTGTTTTTTTGTCAACTGGCAGTTGCTGATAAGCCTGAGCTAAGTCTAGTTTAGCGAAGACTTTTCCGCCCCCCCAGGGAATGGAGGAGGTGTTGCACCACCGGCACTGGATATGGATTTTGTTGCAGCGCATGGTTTAGGGTGGCTCGATAGTCCCCACTAATTCTAATGGAGCCGTCCGGCTTAATTGGTGTCACGATTGGTGTTTCCTATGGGGAGTGGTCAGTTGGCTTTAAAACTCCCTGAGCTATCAACTTATCAAGCTGTTTGTCGATTTTCGGCTTTAGGGCAAACGGAACTCGATGAGGCTTAAGGCGGGTGGGAGTTATCTTTGGATTAAGGCTAAAGGATATCGGGGTCCCCTTGTACTCACCTAGCTTTTCCGCGAAGACGTCCCTGAATTCGTGGGCGAGGTCCTCCTCCCAGTCACTGCCGCCGATTCGGTTAATGCCTGCCACTTCAATGCCGAGTGGTGCGAACCATTGGAGGCCTAACAGGCTAGGCCGGTCTTTGTCGATCACCGTCAGGGGTAAGTATGCCATGAGGTTCTTGAATGCAACCCGGACTCTACTGGATCCTATGACTGGAATCCGGTTCCCCTGGTAGTTCTTTAACATGAGCCGTTGGAATTGAAGGTCTTGGCGCCGGATAGTGGGGATGAGTGGCTTGAGGGTCTTCCAGGAGACCATTGAAAGAGACGATCCCGAGTCAACTTCCATTTGGCAAGGTTGATTTTCAATGTCCACTTTGACCTGAATTTTCTTAGCATCTAGTGAAGAGGCATGGCAGATAGTGAGTGTTTGGTGGGCCTCTTCCCATCTCGTTAGGCAATTCACGGGTCGGTTTCTCTAGGAGTGGTTTGCTGGTTCTCATCTTACAGGGCGATTCCCTGTCAATTGGCGGGGATTGGTACCCTTCGAGGTCTGGCTGGGTCCGAGGAGACTTCTGCAGACCCGTCCATGTGGCCTCGTTTCCCACACTCGTGGCAGAGCGCGTCGCAGAATTTGCAATCGGAACGGTAATGGTTGGCTCCGCAGCCAGCGCACGGTTGCTGGGATTTCGGGTAACAGTCCCGGTTGGACCTCAGGCGATGGATCTCTTCTTCGTCGCTGTCTGACAACGAAGAGAGGTCCTCATGGTGGGTCATCTGAAGCTGTCCTTCTGACTTAGGTGAAACTTCGCTGGCTGGTTGGTGTGCTGGAGCACGATTTCAGCATAGTTGGGCAGCCAACTTCTTGGTCGCCTCCGCTGCTGTAGCTTCAGTTATGGCGTCTTTAAGGGTGATGTTGCCTTTTGCCATTATTTTGCTCTGTATTTTTAGAGCGTCTAACTTGAGAACTACTCAGTCTCTCAAGGCCTCCTCTAGGTCAGCAAAATGGCAAAGGCCTCCCAAGTTCCAGAGGTCTGCAACAAAATTGGCAACGCTTTCTCCTTTCCGCTGGTTTCTTTGATAGAACTCGTGTCGTCTTACGAGTGTTGGAACGGTCGGTGCACAGTGGGCCCTTAGTAGCAGTTCGAGAACGTCCCAGTCCATGGCCTTCACTTCAGCCGGTTTTGCTAATGCCTTAGCCATTTTGAATACCGTCAGGCTGCAGTGCATTAGGAATACCACCCGTTTCTTCCAGGTTGTGGCATCCTTTAGATTATTCATTTCCAAAAATATTTGGAAACGGTCCATGTAGGACTCCCAGTCCTCTTGAGCTGGATCGAACAGAGTGGGTGGTACTACGCCGCTGAACATGGTTCCGCCGTTGTGCACTTCAGCCACATGCTTAGTTGTCTTCGTCGTCATTTAAGTTGGCTCTGATGTCATCCAATCCCATCCTCCGTCGCCAGTGTTAAGTCTGGAGCATGGGTGCAAATAATGGAGATGAGCCGGTAGAAACAGTGAACTTCAAACTCTTTATTTACATGGTGTGACAGCTCAAAACAAGGGCTGCTATAGCCTTCCTTATATAGGCAACTTATTAACTATTCAACCACTAGCAATTCTGGAGCGCTAGCTCCGTTAACCAATGAGAATGGCCTGTTAATGGCCAATCAGATGCTCCTGAATGGACCAATCCGATCCTGCCATTAACAGCCAATCAGAAGTGCAGGGCCAGAACCCTGCACTTGACTTCAAGCTCAAGATAACTTTATTTGGCATTATTCATTCACAACAAGAGTGACTATGTCATATTAGAATTCAACATAACACAAACACAAGCAATAGAACATAATGACACCAGAGACTTGGACTTTAAAAGAGCTGATTTCAATAATCTCAGAGAGAACTTAGAAAAGATTCCATGGATAAAAATCCTAAAGGGGAAAACAACTCAAGAATCTTGGGAAACTTTAAAAAGTATTATCATAGAAGCCCAGACCAGCACAATACCACTGAGAAAGAAAAACAAGAAATCCAAGAAGAAACCAGCATGGCTGCACAAAGATCTCTCTGGCAAATTGAAAGAAAAAAAGGACAAATACAAAAAAATGGAAAGAAGGACAGACATATAACTAAGGCAGAATATCAGCAGATAGCCAGAATTTGCAAAGACAAAGTCAGGATAGCAAAGGCTCAGAATGAACAAAGACTTGCAACAAAAGTCAAAGATAATTTTTAAAAAGTTTCTTCCAACATATAAATAACAAGAAAAAATAAAGGAAACAGTCAGTCCACTAAAGAGAAAAGATGGCAAGAAAGTAACAAGCAACATAGAGAAAGCAGAACTGCTTAACTCATTCTTTATATCCATCTTCACGCAAAAAGAAACTATAGCTCAACCCACAATAAACATAACTGTAAAAGACAGACCAGAAATAAAATTTCAAACAAGCAAAAAAATAGTAAGAGAACTGTTAGGGATACACACCCTAGCAGAACATGCAACGGCAGTCTAGGAGGCAGGCAAATTATGTGAGATAAATGTTGTTGTAGTTTATACTCAATAAGACAGATACACTGTGCCAGTTAAATAGTTTTTTATTCCAGCAAGAGTTATAGCATAGTCAAAACAGTCCATATGTCATAAACTAGTTCAGTCCATCCAGGGATTAATCAGTTGCAAAGTCCAGTGTTGAAAACAGAAGTCAGTAAACTTACAAATAATCAGTCCAGCAATATATCTCTTTTGCAGAGAGATATGAAGAAAATCAAACCCCTTTTCTTCATTTCAGCAACAGCAGGGAAAACACGCAGTTTTCACCATCAATCCAACATTGTCAGCTACTACAGTAAAAGCCAGCTAACAGTGAGCTCTCTTGCTCCCTCTTATGGTGATTTTACAACCGCACCCAAAATACATGTTTTAATAGTTAATGTGATACACACACTTAAACTCACTAACATAGTTTATATATTATTTTTACCCAAACTAAGTTAGGTAACCAATGTTATCCTTAATAAGAACACCTGTCTGATCTTGATGAACACAAATCACCAAGGCTAATGGATTACATCCCAGAGTTTTAAAGGAGCTGGCAGAGGTCATCTCAGAACCACTGCACCATATCTTTCAAAAATGCTGGAGCACTAGGGAACTACCAGAGGACTGAAAAAGAGCTGATGTGGTTCCCATCTTCAAAAAAGGGGGAAAAAAAGACATAGGAAATTATAGACCAATCAGCCTAACATCAATGCCCAGGAAGATATTGGAAAAGATAATAAAAAAACAGATCTGGCAACATCTAGAAACAAGTAAAGTAATAACTAGCAGTCAGCACGGGTTTGTTAAAAACAGATCATGCCAAACCAACCTTATTTCATTCTTCAGCACAGTGATTAAATTAATAGACCAGCAAAATACTGTGGACATAATATATTTAGATTTCAGAAAGGCATTTGATAAAGTAGACCACAACCTACTTCTTAGGAAAAAAAATGGAATAGAGAGCACCACCACTAGATGGACTCACAACTGGCTGGGAAACCATACTCAATGAGTAGTCCTTAATGGGTCTAAGTCTACATGGAGGGAAGTAAGCAATGAGGTACCACAAGGTTCCGTCTTAGGCCCAGTACTCTTCAATATCTTCATTAACGATTTAGATGAGGGAATAGAAGGGAAACTTACCAAATTTGCAGATGATACTAAGCTGGCAGGAATAGCTAATACCCAAGAAGATAGGCTCAAGATCCAGATAGATCTTGACAGATTAGAACACTGGGCCATATCTAACAAAATGAAATCCAATGTAGAGAAAAGTAAAGTCCTACACTTAGGCAAGAAAAAACAAAAGTACACATATGGGTGAAACCAGGCTCAATAGCAGTAACTGTGAGAGGGATCTTGTAGTCTTAGTGGACAACCAGCTAAATATGAGCCAGCAGTGTGCAGCTGCAGCCAAAAAAAGCTAATGCAATCCTAAGTTGTATTAACAGAGGGATACAATCAAGATCAAGGAAAGTACTAATACCACTCCATAAAGCTTTAGTAAGACCACCCCTGGAATACTGCATCTAGTTTTGCTCACCACATTATAAAACAGATGTTGAGACTCTAGAAAAAGTACAGAGAAGAGCAACCAGGATGATTAGGGGACTGGAGGATAAAACATACAACAAACGATTGCAGGAACTGGGCTTCGCTGGTCTAGTAAAGAGAAGGACAAGGGGAAACATGATAGACGTCTTCCAATATTTGATGGGTTGCACAGAAAGGAAGGGGTCAAGCTATTTTCTAAAGTGCCTGTAGGCCAGACAAGGAATAATGGATGGAAACTGAACAAGGAGAGATTTAACCTAGAAATAAGAAGAAAACTTTCTGACAGTGAGAACCATCAACCAATGGAACAGCTTGCCCTCAGAAGTTGTGGGAGAGCCATCACTTTAGACTTTCAAGGAGAGTTGAATTGCTATTTGTCAGAAATGGTGTAGGGTCTTCCGTTTGGGCGGGCTGTTGGACTAGATGACCTACAAGGTCCCTTCCAACTCTGATTATATGTTAAATCTGTTAATGGTTCAACTATTTTTTAAAATGATCAAATGCCAATGAAAGTAATATAAGAGGGATTTGCAATAAATTATATGCTTGGTTGTTGAAATTGTTGGAAGTGTTTTTTGAAGCTACCACATATATTTTTTACCATATTTTCACAAAATAGAATATGAACAGATCCACCAGGAAGAAATCATTTATTTTGTGTTTGTTTTGTTGGGAGTAACAATGCATAACTTTTTAAAAACAAAATTACTTTGAGCTCACTAAAAATCTTCAAAGATTTTTTTACCCCAACATTTCCTTCATTCTATGGAAAATGCTTTAATAAAATCTAAAGAATATTATGTTTTCTCCCAGAACTAGAAACAGTTGAAAAACAGAGTGGCTTATATTAGATATAAAACATATATTTATGCCAAAACATTTTTACTCATATTAGCAATTTTGGGGGAAACTGGCTAAGATTATAAAAAAAAAAAAAAAAAACACTTTATATAGGTATGGCATTGGGTTTTTTTACAAGGAAGTTTCTTAAATTTCAATTCATACTGACATGTCCCATGTATCATCAAGAGAATTTAGCACAACATACACTTTGTGTGCTTCTGAAAATACCATTCCTTGTGCTTCTACTTCAAGGAAGATTTTTTTTCTTGAACTGGAGGTGATCCAACCAATTTTCTCCAGACTGTAGCCTGAGTTTTCTTGTGACAATTATTTCACTGCTTGTTGTCTCTTACATAAACTTTGTGTAAGACAAACAAGCATTCTCGAGCAGAGTAATTAGTGTACACACATGCATTAGCTGACAATCTTCCAAGCACAAAATTATGCTGGCTTGTACTTTTTCATTTTGCTTTTGCCCTTTCTCATCAAGATCTGCTGGAGGATTGCTTACAACTGTCCAGAAATCCTCCCTCCCTTTCCATTTTTAAGCTCCATGAGAGATAATTAGACTCATTAAGATGAAAAAAATCCTCTTCCAAATCCTATAACACATAGCATCGTGCTTTCTACACAAGCTAATCATCCTCAATCTTCCTTGGTCTCAAAAATGACCTTTTACCATTTCATCAGACTGTCTTCATGCTTCAGGGAAATTTACTACTGGTACTTCAGGCACAGATGGGCCCATAACCTATTGAGGAATTGTGTAGCAATTGACTAGATGAAATTAGAGACACTAACACAAACTTTATATATGTATTATATTTAACATTTAAATGTCCATCAGTCTTTGCCATTATCCAGAAAGAAAAAAAATGCAAGATTGTCAGAAACACAAGAATATAATGAGGGAAGTTAAACAGCATACAGAACACATTGAAGAAAAAGGCAGGGAAAAAGGGAAACTTCCCCTTTTTACTTACAGCAGCCAATCATAATGTAGATTTCACATGCATGAGTCAGCACTCTCTAACTTATCAACTAATCAACTACTGTTTTCTGGCCAATTGTACATTTTCCTGCTCCATCCAGTAAAGTCAATATCCTAAAATACTCTGTCCCTGTGCTTCAGTGTTGGGATTCATGGATTCATTTTTTTTTTTACTATTAGTTCTGTGAGTGTGGCTTGTTGGGCATGCCAGGGGAAGGATACTGTAAAATCTCCAGTTAGCAGTGGTATTTGCCAGTTCTCCAAACTACTCAAAATGTCCGCTACTGGTTCTGCTGAATACCACCTCTGCTATGCTCCAAAGCCCCACTCCATTGAAACTGGAGATACAGTGCCTGGTGGGGCTCCTAGGAGATCATCCAACTGTTGCTCCCCCCAAAACTGGTTCAAGGGTTTTTATGTGCCTTGATCCTGGTCATAAAGTATTGGGGCATTCTTTAGTTGACATGAGTGACTGTATCCTATTGCAGTGGTCACCAACCAGTGGCCAGGGACCACTGGTGGTCCATGAGAAAATTTTGGTGGTCCTCAGAGAAATGTCACCCCCCCCCCAAAGCATCCCAAAGCAATTAATCCAGACTGTGCAGGAACACTAGGCTTGTGTTGTTTGCATTCTGAACAACATGAGGTAGTGAGGGGGGGGAAAGGCAGAAGGGGGGAACTTGCCCCACACACCCCACATGTCTCGCCTGGCCACCAGGCTGCTTCTTTCTGCTTCTTTCTTCTTCTGCTTTTAGCTGCATGCAAAGAAAGCAGCAAAAGTATTTCTTTCTCTCCCCCCAAACCACCAGAAATGAGTCTTTGGGACCCTGCAAGGCATTCACTCCAAGAGGCTGCACCGGTATGACTAATCTCATAAAGACTTGTTTCTGGTGAAGTTTGGGGGGGAGAAAGAAAGATTTCTGCTGCTTCTGCTGCTTTCCTTGCATGAAGCCAAAAGTCTCTCTCTTTCTCCTGTCTCCCTGAGAACAGAGCTGGAGACGGTATCCCATAATCCCAAATAAAGAATGATTAATCAGTGGGAAAATAGGGTGGGTAATTTTCCTGTAGACTTTTGTGGGATTTTCCCAGGGTCTCTGGTCCACGGGATGTAAAATTATGAGTTTGGTGGTCCCTGAGGTCCAAAAGGTTGGTGACCCCTGTCCTATTGAGTATTTAGCCCCCATAGAACAATTTATATATTACAGTTGTGGTCTCTGTGTGGGGAAAGAACTGCTTCTTCCTCCTCCCACAAAATATCTAGAAAATCTCTGTATTTAATTAGTAATTTGGCTTTTTCCTATTTGAAACTTTCTGCCAGTTAATGCAAAGTATGTGCTAAACTGCTGCTCATATTTGGTGAAGTTGGTAAATTGGAACTGTAAAAGACAAAGGTCCCGCCTAAGATTTGATGTTTCAGCCACCCTGATCCGAAGATAATTGGAAAGAGAAGATGGCTAGTGATATACAGGGTTAGCCAACATTTAATATAGCCTAAAGCAAGTGCCCCCAACCTCTGGCTATGCCAGAAACCAAGCCCATGCAAACAAGAGATGCCCTATCGGCAGGAAGCAGGTGTCAGCCTTCAAGATTTTCTTCCTTTGGTTTGCATCTTTTGGCTATCATAAGTAATGGGGGAGGGTGGGACATGATTATGGGAAGCAAGCCGGAGGTTTTTACAAAACAGAACTGTATAAGTTGGGGGGAGTTTCTTGCTTAGGCTTCTATCCTATGTTATGCGCAGCCACAACTCTTTATCAAAGTATATCAAGGTCAATGGACAGAGGCCTCCTCACCACCTAGAGATGCCCACATGATGTGGTACACAACTTTTAATTGGATGAGCCAATTGAACTATTGGGGGTGGGAATGTTGCTATCACTTTGTATATGTGATTTGTGTTGAGGTAATTCCCCATTAGGAAAATGAGCGCATACAGGGAGACATCGTGAGAGAAGTGTTTGAATAATACACACACAGCACACAGATGCACTGTACAGATAATGTAGGTTTTTAGTTCCAATAAACATTTAAGCACAGTCCAAACAAGCAATCCAAGTCATTCACAGGTAAAACAGTCAGTGATTTATTCCAGGGATAATCCAAATATCAAAGTCCAGTATCAAAAACAGTTCAGTAACAGATTTACATCAATGATCAATAACAGTCATAGCAAAAAATGGAGGAACGGCAAAACTCTTCCAATAGAAGGAAATAGAGACTCACTATTATTGTCAAATGATTGAATAATAATGATACTACGGTATTTAATTTCTGATTGAGAATATGTTATTATACAATGTAACTGTAATTGATGACTATGAAGTGGATGCACAAAAAATTTGTAAACCAACCGACACATTGCTTGGATACTCATGGAAGAAAGGTTGATGTTTTTATGTTTTGTCTGTTTATGTTTGTTTTTAAAAAATCAACAATGAAACATTGGATTTTTTTTTTTTTTTTAAAAAATGGTTTTCCTCTTGTTTAATGTGATAATTGGTGCATTCAGTCTTTATCTGGTGTCATAAATTTTTGTATCAGCTTTTGAAGTTGGCAATGTGACCAGATTTGTTTTTCCACCATCTCTCTTTTTGGATTGAAGCTTCCTTATTGTTATGGGTAATCTGTTTTTTCTGGTTTTTGGAGTTGTTATTGGTACATATAGTTTGATGTCTCTTTTGACTTCAAGTAAAAATATGTTGTAATGGTCTTCAACAGTATTGCATCCAGTGAATAGAAATTTCCAATCAAGGGATGAGAGATCATTGTCTATAAGATCATAGTTACCTTTTTTGAAGTTATAATTGGGGATCACATCATTGTATTGATTTTTGTGTGGACGTATGTTGAGACAAATTCAATCATGCTGTGGTCACTGCTAGAAAGGGGTTCTTTAATTTGTATTCCATAAATTGAATTCGAACTGTTGCAGAAGATGAGATTGAGGCAGTTGTTAAATCTAGTATTGTTGGTTACTAGTTGTTCCACTCCCAGGCTTGTTACAGTATTGTAGAAGGTTGCATATATCGGTTCAGTTTTACATTTGTTTAGGGTCCAGTTAATGGGAGGTAGATTGAAGTCACCAAGAAACATAAAAGTGTGTGGGCAGGATGTTGCCCACGTTAGTAGTGAATTTAGCCTGTTTGCATGTTCGATGTCATAATAAGGGGCTCTGTAACATAGTTTCACAAACAGATATGATGTCAAATTTAGCCATATTTAGTAACAGGAGAAATTCAGGTATTTTATTCACAAGGCTTCTTGCATTGAGTAGTTTGCATTTAAGGCCAATTGCAGTTGGAATTGAGGTAGTTAGGGGCAGATGTGCATAGTTTTTAGTGATGGTTGGTTGGATGAGGTAGGTTTGGATGTGGAGTTGTGGGTTGTGTGACTTACTTTTGATACAATCAGCATGGTAGTTAATGTAGAGATGCTTCTCTCCATTGTCTAGACATCTTTAAAATTCCTTGTGGAGTTCATGGGAGCCGATTCTTTGCAGTACAGATAAGTCTGGTCTTAGAAGTTTTTTGTGGATGGGATTGGTTTTTACAATGGCATTTTTTGTATGAATGAATATGAGTTTGCTGGACTCATTTTTGCAAACAACCCTACAAATTTTTTGGGCCACAGAACTGTCATTGTATTTGTACCTGGAGCCATCTTTGATTATTTCAATGATATCTTCAAGAGAGATGTTTGTTGTATTTGAGTTGCTTATGGTATTATGAACTTTGGTGATGTCATCTGATTCATTGGTGTCTTTGAGACCAAATAAGATAGCATTTGGATGTTTCTGATCATGTTCAATAGTGTCTCTGATGAGTAAGGAGATATCATTTGTGGAATTATTTGAAGGGATAGAAATTATTTGTGGTTGTGGTTTGTTGGCTATTTTTGGTTGTAGCTGTGATTGTAGTTGAGGTAGTGGTTGTGGTTGTTGTGGGATTTGATTTTGAGCTGACAGGTACTCACTTATCTGTGCTGTATTTTTTTTTCAAGAGAGATTAGGCTTGCTTGTATAGTTGTTTCAAAACATGTTGCTAAGCATTCTTCTACTGAGTGAATGAGCAATTCTATTCTTTCAACTCTGTCAGGTAGGGTACTCAGTTTGTTTAGCTTAAGAAAACATGAAGGACATAGATAAAAGAATGTATCTGAATTTTTAACCATATCAGTTAGGCTTTTGTTTGTGTTTAAGCAAGCAGGGTGGGCTAGATTATCACATAGGCAGCATTTGATGTAAATTTCGCTTTTATTGATGATTTCAAGACATCTGAAACATGTGCAGGAGTCTGGGAAGTCATTGGTAGAAATATTTTTCTTTTGTTTTGGTTTGGAGTTTTTGGCTGGCATGGTCAATGGCAATAGTACGCTAATCAATTACAATAGCTAGTTAATGTGATAGGTAGACAGTTACTTAATTAATGTTGATAATTAATCAATGTTAATTGATATGTTAGAGAACAAATCAAAAGTAAGGTTACTTATTACTAAAAATCAATCAATCAATCAATTGGTTATTCAAATCACTCTTATCAAATAATTTTGCTAAGCAACAAACAGCCTAATTTATTACAATAATTACTAAACACCCTGGTCAATTAAATTCACAAAATCACTGATTTTACTAATCAGATATTCAGTAATTACACTATATGCACCAAACACTCAATCATACTAAGCAATAAAAATAGTAAATCAATTAATCATTTGATAAAAATTAATTATTTTAAAGAAACTGATTTTTTGAGATAATGAAAGTATTGAAGTAGTATTGAGAGTCAGTAATTAAACGATTATTGCTTTGCTTTGCTTAGCTGTTGCTGAATAGGTTTATAACCCCTAATAAACTGGCAGGAGGTCTCTTTTCCTGGGCTGTTTGAAAACAATCAGTGAGCAAAGGTTTACACTCTCTTTCTTGTTTTGTAGATTGAGTTTTTGAGATAGTAAAGATGCAAGTATGCTGAAGGGGGATCTCTGGCCCATTCTTCATCAGAGATAAACAGAACAGTTCACTGGGAGGCAACAGAAACTTTCTGTTTTATTTTCCCTTGATGAATGGGATTTCTGGCCCCCTCCTAGTTAATTTAAATACACTTTCAAAGTTTGTTGCTTTTAAGAGAAAGAGGCATGTAGATAGTCTTGCACTGGCAATTTGAACTTTTTATATTTTTACTATGTAGACTCAGATCTGTATTGAGCATTCACTCCTAGCTTCAATATACTTCTGCTTTTATTACAGGAAATAAAATTGCTTCCAATCTTCACAGGAGTTCAGTTATAACAATGCTTCCCTATTTAATGAAAGTCCAAAGTTACTGTCCTTTTAAAGAGGGAGTCCAGATTAGCAATTTGGTGAAGAGGAAGGAGGGGCGGCAGGGGGGAAGCAGTCTGCTTCACACCCTAGCTTCAAATGTCTGGAGACTGATTCACAGCTCCCGGTGCTCACTGCACTGCCATGATGGAATGAATCTCACTGTCTCACCTCCCTGCAAGGATGATTGTAGAGCCCCCAGTACTGGTGAGCCCCACTGCTTTACATTCTAGTAAGGACTGTGTTATGAACTAATAAAGGCATTTAATAAAGTTTTAACAACCTTAAGTAAAAAGCAGGGTTATAATCCTGCACTTCTGATTGGCCAATAATAGCTTCTGTGCAGACCCTGCATTTACCTGCATCAAAAATGGGCTATGTGGAGACTCCTGGGAGGGAAGGGGCAGGTATTTTATTCCCCATCCCCCCAGAGCCCAGGTCTGTATTAAAGTTCAAAAACATTAGGAATATCTGTGTAATTATCTGGGAAATTGGTTGTCCCCTCTTTTGGATGTTCTTCCAGTTACTGCAATGGATCTTCTGGTCTGCTTCTTATATTTGGTAAAGTTGGTAAATTTGGGGAAATTAGGAAAGATTATAAAATGACCAAAAAACCCTTTATAATGGGATATTTTTGGTTTTATACAATGGTGTTCCTTTGTTTCAATTCATAAAAGGGATTAACTATGTGACACCAATTAATAATAACGAGTCTATATAGGGGAAAACATAGAGCTGTCATTGAAAAGTACCCAGATGTGTCATGATTTGCAACTCAGTTGGCACACATTCATTTGGGAGGAGAAAAACAAATTACACTCATATTTTCAGAGATATCAAGTGAGGAATGCCCTGCTACGTATGGGATAAAATTAAGAAGAACCACTATATGAAAATCCCAATTTGGCTATCGGCTATGGAGGCTATGATATACCCTGAGATTTAGATTAAATGAGGTAGTAAGATACAAAGAGCTATTGGATGAGAAAGGACAATTAAAATCAAATCAGGAGTTAAAAGAATTGAGATAGTTTGGTGGTCTTATTTACAAATTCAAACAAGGTACAAAAATACTTAGAACAACATGGCTTCCTATAAAGACAAACAGGAATTAGATAAAATATTAGAGGGGACAGGGAAAAATGATTACTAAAGCATATAACTATCTTTTAAGATTTCTGACAGTAAGAACAATCAACCAACAGTTTGCCCTTGGAAGTTGTGGGAGAGTTATCACTTGAGATTTTCAAGAAGAGATTGGACTGCCATTTGTCAGAAATGGTGTAGGGTCTCCTGCTTGGGTGGGGAGTTGGATTAGATGACTTACAAGATCCCTTCCAACTCTGATTATCTGTTATCTGTTAAGATATAAAATGGAGGAAGGAACAGTTAAAGAGAGTATGATAATATGGGGCAAAAACTTTGGGTATAGCATTGAATTGGAGCACTGGGAAATATTGTGGGAGAAAAATTACAAATTAACAATGTCAGCAGCTTACAAAGAAAATATGTACAAAATGTTTTACCATTGGCATTTACTCCCACCAAGATTGGCCAAAATGTTTCCAAAAAGATCAGAGAAATGTTATAAGTAAGGAACTATAAGCAAGGAACTTTCACATGCGCTGGACCTGTCCAAAAGCTAGGAAATACTGGCTTTAAAATAAAGAATTGGTTAGAAGAAATTACTAAACAAAAAACTGAGATGAAATGAAAATGATTTTTAAGGCTTATTAAGACAAAATATCTGTAAAAACCTGCAATACATTATGATACATATGACACCAGCCAGAATCACCTTAGCTCCACATTTGGAAATAAGATGGCATTCCTTCTCGAATAATGATAATAAGAAAGGTTCTTGAATGTGCAGAGATGGACAGGTTAACTATGAAGTTAAAAGAAAGAGAAGAAACAGAATACTATAAGATCTGAAATGTATGGTACCTGTGGTTAGAGAATATACATAAAGAAGAATATGTAGGAGTTATAATAAAAAGGAGAAATATTGTATATATACTTCTAAATATTGCTATGTTAAAAGTAGAAAAAAACTATACAATATATAGAATAGTAACAATTATGTCAGTATGAGTGAATACTATCACCTGAACGCTGTAATGAGTGTAAATGTGGTGTTTTAGTTTGAAATATATTTCAAAATTTACTTTGAAAAAAAGAAAAAAAAGTACCCAGATACTCCAATTGGTTCAAAGTGCAATGGGAAGTATGGTTTTGTTTATATCCAGGTATACTACTTTATAATGCCTTGGTAAAGCCACACTTGGAATATTGCATTCAGTTTTGGTTACCATGATGTAAAAAAGATGTTGAGACTCTAGAAAGAGTGCAGAGAAGAACAACGAAGATGAATAGGGGACTGGAGGCTAAAACATATGAAGAACAATGGCAGAAACTGGGTATGTCCAGTTTAATGAAAAGAAGGACTAGGAGACACATGATTGCAGTGTCCCAATATCTCAGGGGTTGCCACAAAGGAGAGGGAGTCAAGTTATTCTCCAAAGCACCTGAAGGCAGGACACAAAGCAATAGGTGGAAATAATCAAGGAGAAAAGCAACCTAGAACTAAGGAAAAATATCCTGACAGTTAGAACAATTAATCAGTGGAACAA
Source organism: Hydrophis major (assembly GCA_033807585.1). Taxonomy (NCBI): domain Eukaryota; kingdom Metazoa; phylum Chordata; class Lepidosauria; order Squamata; family Elapidae; genus Hydrophis; species Hydrophis major. The sequence goes on from CM066343.1 coordinate 6,493,981, forward strand.
CCTGCCTCCAGAAGTTGTGAATGCTCCAAGACTGGAAGAAGAGATTGGACAACCATTTGTCCAATGGTGAGGGGTTTCCTGCCTAGGCGGGGGGTTGGACTAGATTCTAGAAGACCTCCAAGGTCCCTTTCAACTCTGTTATTCTATTCTATTCTGTATCCTAACAAGAGCCAAGAAAGCAAGATTATCATAATCAATTTCAACAAGAGCATTGAAAAGGAGAAAAGATAGGTTAGACTCTTGCAAAATGACAAAAATGAAGCAACACCAGCACTTCTTTTGGATTGTGTAATCAAAATAAATCTTAATAATAATAAAAATTATCCTATGTAAATTGTTATTTAACAAAAAAACCTTCTAGGTTTTAAAAGTTTTATCTACTGTATATTTCCCGTGGACAGCAAATAGTCTTTCTATTTATTCCAGTAATGAAGCACTGGAAACCAAGATGGAGAAGACCTCCAAAGCTACCATGGCTTTTGCTTTTGTGCTCAGAAAGGGTGGAAAGAAGGAGATTCACACACTGCAAAAGGCCAACATACTGAAGGTGATGAACTTGGCTTCATTAAAGCTGTCAGGTAATTTATGGGCAAAATAAAGCTAGCACTGGCAACGATACCCATGTAGCCCAAGGCACAGTAGAAGAAGAAAGCTGGTCCCTCATTGTACTGTAAAATCATTTCTTGGAGCTTTGAGTGCATATCCAACTCAGGGAACAGGGAAAATATCAACAACCAAAGACTGCAAATACATATTTGAAAAAGGCATCAGGAAAGGACAATAGAAAGAGCCAATCTTTCCCCCACCTGTCTTCTTATCTGAGATCCTGGTTTAGTGACCATGAAATTAAGTTTCCTTAATCATAAGTAATGGATGGAAACTTATTAATGAGACACCCAACGTAGAACTATGGAGAAATTTCTTGACAGTGAGGACAAGTGAACATTGCAAATGCTTGCCTTAAGAAGTTTTGAGCTCTATCATTGGCAGCTTATAAGGAGAGATTGGACAGGCAATTTTCTGGAATGTCATAGACTCTCCTTCTTTGGCAAAGGGTTGGACTAGAAGACCTCCACAATCCCTTCCAACTCTGTTATTCTGTTAAATATTGAGATCTAGACTATTTTGCTGAACTTTGAGTCATATTTATAACATTGACTTTAACTTCAATGAGCATGGCACTTTTATTAATTTAGGTCATTAGTCCAGTTCATAGACACTCTGCCTCTCTGTCTCTCTGTCTCTCTTTCTTTCTATCTCTCCATTACTACGACATACCTATATACTTATCAAGCATCTCCATGTACAGGCACACTCATATTTTTCCACATATTTTCATCTTTATCATTCCTCCCTCTATCAGTGAGAAGTACACATTTTTTCCTGTGATTTGCACTGGATTTCACTTTGCTTTTATTGAAAAAATGCCAGATTTCTAATTTCAAACAAATTCAAATAACTCTTTATTATAATCTTTGATCACCACAACTTTGAATAATGGATGAAGCAGAAGGAAGAATATATTTAATTTCAGCAAATATTCCATATTACTGAAATCTGAAAACAGGTTGCAATGAAGATAGATTTATGGACAGAGAGCAAATGGTTATGACCCAGCATAAAAGTCTATTGTAAAATGTAGTTAAATGTATGGGATTCACAAACTCAACAGGTTTTCATTTTGGAGAAGCCTAGCAAAACTGATATCCTATAATACTGTTTCAAATATATATTCATAAAATGGCAATTAGCTTTTTACTACATTTAAGTAGTGGTTTATGAAAAAAAATGTAGCAACTTTGACTTAGACCTGTCATTTTAAATGTACATTAATCAACAATCTGGATGGATTGTTGGGGGCAAAAGGTTGAAACTGCTTAGAGAGAGCTGTAAAAGAATTGTGACGTGGTATATAAGTCCTATTGCTATTGCTACATTAGCATGAAATTGTGTTGCATAGATCTCTCAAAAGTCCACAATCTCAGTGGTGGGATTCAAAATTTTTACTACCGGTTCTGTGGGCATGGCTTGGTAGTGTGGCATGGTTTGATATTTGTGGCTTGGTAAGCATGGCAGGGGAAGGATACTATAACATTTCCATTTCCTCCTCACTCTTGGGGGATCATTACTCAAATCCTATTTCCCTCCCCACCCTGCTAACCTGCTATCCAGCTCTATTCTCCTGTGCAGTGCAACAAAGAAGACCCAGCCAATCAGCTAGGACTCTAATTAGCTGGGAATCGGGAGGCAGAGAATAGATGGGGGCAGGGCCAGTCAGAGGTGATATTTGCTGGTTCTCTGAACTACTCAAAACTACTAAATTTCCACTACTGGATCTCCATAACCTGTCAGAACTGGCTGAATATCACCTCTGCCCCACCTCCAATATACACTACATAAACATGACAAATATAAATAAATAAATACAAAATTATGCATTTACCCACATAGTGTATATTATACCGTATGACACAGAAAAACTACAGTCTAGTTCAGATTTATATATGTATACTTGGGATATTAATTCTTCTTTATGAATTGCTCTCTGTGATTTAGGTCAGGTCTGAAAACAATGATGTAGCACTTTGGTAGAAATATGCATCCCAGTAATGCAGCGCTAGAGGCCAAGATGGAGAAGACCTCCACAGCTACCATGGCTTTTCCTTTAGTGCTCAGATATGATGGAAAGAAGGAGATCCACACACTGCAAAAGGCAACATGCTGAAGGTGATGAACTTGGCTTCATTAAAGCTGTCAGGTAATTTGCAGGCAAAAAAAGCCACAATAAAGCTGGCAATGGCCAAGATACCCATGTAGCCCAAGACACAGTAGAAGAAGAAAGCTGACCCCTCATTGCACTGTAAAATCATTTCTTGAATCTCTGAGTGCATGTCCAACTCAGGGAATGGGGGAGATGTTGACAACCAAAGTATGCAAATACATACTTAAAAGAGAGAGCAAGAGAGGACAATAGAAAAAGCCAATCTTTTCCCCACCCATTACCTCATCTGAGATCCTGGTTTAGTGGCCATGAAAGTGACAACTACAGTGATGGTTTTGGCCAGTACACTAGAAATGGCCACTGAGAAAGTGACACCAAATGTTGATTGTCGGAAAAGGCAGGTCACTTTACAAGGCTGACTGAGAAAGAACAAAGAGGACAGAAAACAGAGCTTCAGTGAGACAAGCAGGGTGTAGGTGAGGGACCGGTTGTTGGCTTTGACAATAGGAGTATCCTTGTGCTTAACAAAAGTTCCAAGTACCCAAGTTGTGAAGAAGAAGAAATAAAGATCTGCTGATGATAAACCAATTCCTAGGGTTTCTTCAAAGGTTAGAAACAAAACCATTTTCAAGATACACTCTTTCTTTCCTTTATTTGGATAATGATCTTCTGGACATTCAAAACAGTCATCCATATCTGGAAGAAAAATCAAGGAATTTGTCATCTAGACATTCTAAATTATTGAAAATCACCTTATTGTTTGTATGCATCAAGTGGTTTATAAAAGTTTGCTTAAGTTTAATGAAAACTGGTAGGTTAGGTTTCCACTTTATCATTTTGATCTGAAATCTTCCCTTCTGGGCGTGGAACACAGTCATAGCAGCAGAACTGATCTCCCTCAATCCCCTTCTTCCAATATCCAGGAAAACAAGGGTCATTACATTGAGAAAGTGGAGGAATCTGATCATAAACATGAAAATATTTTGACAAGGAGGATTTTTAAAACAGTTTCTGAATTTTCTCTTTAATGCAATGACATTATTATTGACTTCTAAAATGGATAGGGAATTTAACAAATTCATCCACAAGTTAAAAGTTGTAGAAGTTACAATGTTTTACAAAAGGTCCTGTTTGAAGGGCAGGGTGAATAACAATTGCACATGGTGAGAATCTCATGGAAACATGGCTATTCTTGTGAGTTCAAATGGAAATGCCCACCAAATATGCAGCCATGACCTTCACATTGTAATATCATATTTGTCAATTTGAGGAATTCTTGACCATCAACAATATTTGAAAGAATATGCTATTGTTTATCAAAAAGAAGAAATTAGACTTCTATACTTTAAATAAATTTTATTGATTTTACAATTAAAACAAACCAACAACACATACTTAAATGTAAGAGAGAAAAAGAAAAGAAGAAAGGAAGAAGAAAATAGGAAGAAAAATATAGAAAACTGTTAAGCCTGGGTTCCCCAACCAGGGTTAGGGAGACAAGCTAAACAGAATGTGCAGCGTTAGTCAGATAGGCACACAGATAAATGAGTGAGCTAAGCTTGTATGTTTATTAACATACAGTAAAAATAAAAGATATGCTTGTGCTATCAAAAATATAGTTTATTCCATTATGAGTTCATAGCATAGTCAAAATAACAGTCCAATAGTCATGTATCATTTAGTCAGTCCATTCAGGGATATTCAGTTAGCAAAGTCCATGCAGAATATCCTATGTCAGTTCACTTACAAATCAGTCCTATGTTTCTCTCCCGTTCGAGCAATTCAGTCTTGAGTCCAAGCAGTAATTAGGGATCATCAAAGCCAGAGAGAGAGCAAGCTGTTGTCTTGCTTCTTTTTAAAGTGCTTTCACAACCACTCCCTTAATTACTTTCCCATATTTAAAGTTGCAGGCACTTTAACTTATAAACCATGATAACATATTATTATTTACCTAAACCAGTTAGGGTAAACAATGTTATCCCTAACATTCTCCCCTTTTAGGAAATAATAATAAATATAACTATTTATATCTTTAAATCATATTTGTTACAACTCTCTTTAAACTTAATTACTCCTTGAGCTTTTGTAAATTGGTCTGCAATGTTTTCTTCCATCATGCAGTATTCCAATTTAATTAGCCCATTCTTTACAGATTCTCTAACATTTAAGTATCTTAAATCAGTATGCTTTGATCTAGTTTTTACAGCAATTCTAGTACCTAATTGTATAGCTGCTTGGTTATCCTCGTACACAATAATGGAATCTTTTACAGTGATACCCATGTCTAATAATAACTGTTTGTACAAAATTAAGTCAGTGCATAGTAATGACAGACATGAAAATTCCGCTTCCATCGTGGACAAGCTAATATGCTGTTGTCTGATTGACCTCCACCCTATTTATGTCTTACCAAATAATATAGCCATCCCAGATGTTGATTTTCTAGTGTTTATATCAGTTGCAAAACTTGCATCTGTATAGGCACTAAGACTCAAATCACCCTTTGGTTCTATATACAATCCATGGTTCATTGTTCCTTTAAGATATCTTAAAATTCTCTTTAATGATTGCCAATGACATTGATGTGGATCTGAATTAAAACATGCCAGCTGATTTACACTATAAGCTATATCTGGCCTTGACCAATTGCTTACATATGATAAGCTGCCAATCAAAGATTGATATATGGACTTATCAAATTTGGGACTTTGATCATCAATTTGGCAAACTTCCTGACTCATTGGAGTCTTTGCCGGTTTACAAAGTTTCATTTTAAATGTTTTAATTAATTGGCAAATTTTATCTTCTTGAGACATCTTAAAACCATTATTTGTTTTGTTAATTGTCAATTCTAGATACTTTTTAATTTCACCTAAATGCTTTAATTTTATCTTTTTGGCTAATGATGATATAATTTCATTAGCTTCATTATTAGTCTTAGTTATCAAAGCAATATCATCTGTAAATAATAACAATAATGACACCGTTCCATTATTTTCTCTTTTAAACACACATGGATCTGCTAAACCAGATTTAAAACCTATATTGTTTAATTCTTTCACATATATTGATTCCACTCAAACCCAGATTGTTTCAACCCATAAAGACTCTTTTTGAGTTTCCAACAATCATTACTATTTAATTTATTGTCTTTTATACCTACTGGTTTTCTTAAATATATAGTGTGCTGCAATGGTGCATGTAGATAAGCAGTTTCTACATCTAAATGGTTAATGACATAGTTTTTCTTAGCTGCCCACACTAATGCTGCTCTTAAAGATGTTGCTTTAAGACTTGGTGCAAAAACTTCATCGTAATCAGATGCAGTTTGATCAAATCCTTGAGCTACTAACCTAGCCTTATGGGTAACAGTCCCATCATTTCCAGTTTTTACTTTAAATATCCATTTGCACCCAATGGATTTTTCTCCTGGAGGTAATTTGGCATCTTCATATACTTTCATTACCTTTAATGAATTTAGTTCTTTTTCCATTGCCTTTTGCCAATTCTCCTGATCCTTAGCAGGATACATCCTAAGTTCATCTACACTAGTTGGAACTTTAGTTACTTGACAAACTATACTTGCTTGATACCTATCAGGTGGTCTAGTTACACATGTAGTACGTCTAGGTATTACAGGACTTACAGGTGGACTTTCATTTATTAACTGTTCTTGATTATCTAACTCTTCCTGATCAACAGTGTCCTCTTGTTCTGATCCTATTTGCTCTTCGTGGACTTCTTCTTTAATTGGACTCTTTTTATAACTATCTCTTCTTTCTGCCTTTTGTAGGGTTCAATAATTACTTCATTATTTAAATCTTGCTCTAATCTATTCCATCCTACATGTTCTAGGAATTTAGCACTAGCACTGGTGTAAACTCTAGATGTACCTGGTTCCCAGAATCTATAAGATCTATGATTAGATTTATATCCTACAAAAAATAATCTTTTAGCTCTATACTGTCCTTTGTGTCTAAGTTGTGAAGAGATATGCACCCATGTTGGTGCTCCAAATGTGTGCATGTAACTTAAATCAGGTTTTGTACCATGCCATAGTGTGAATGGTAATTCACCTGTTGTTGAATTAACAACATTATTTAATATATGATTACCACACATTATTGCTTCTCCCCATAAATTGTCAGGTAATCCTGAATCAGACATCATAGTTCGTGTCATTGATTGTAATGTTTGGCCTCTTCTCTCTATAAATGCATTATGTTGTGGCCTATATGGCGCAGACATTTTATGTTGAATACCTAACATTCTTAGTCTATTCTGGAATTTATTATTTGTAAATTCCGTACCATTATCTGTTATAAGAGTTACTAATTTCTTTTTAGTTTTCCTTTCAGCAAATTTTATCCAATTAAAGAGATTTTGATACGTTTCAGTTTTGCTCTTCATTAAATAGCAAAACCCATATCTAGAATAGTGGTCCATTATACTTAGTATGTAACGAGCTCCTCCTACACTTGGTTTTTTCGGACCTATTAAATCTGCAAATACTACTTCTAAAGGCTCTTTAGTAGTAAATCCATCAACTCTATTAGCCGGTGTGACCCTGGCTTTGCTTTGATTACAGGCATTACATTGCAAATACTTATTACAAGGTTTCAAACTTATTCCCTTAGATAATTCAACAGTTTTCTTAAGCATTTTAAAATTTAAATGCCCTAGCCATCGGTGTAACATGTGAATACATTCATCATGAGGTTTCTTATTTTCATAAACCATGTTAGCCACCTCTAAACCATTATCATTTAAAACATATAATTCACCTCTTAAAGATGCAGTAATTTTCTTATTTTCTTTCTCAATTATGCAGTTATCTCCTTTAAAGGTAACTACATATCCTAGTTTAACCAAAATTCTAACTGAAATTAAATTAAACTTAAGTTGTGGTACATATAACATTTTTACATTCTCTTTTATAAAAGAACAATATGCTATACCTTGACCGTTAGCTTTCAGTTTCCAGCCATTGGCTAACGATATCTGCTGTGTACTCTTGGACATTTAAATAAAATTTCTGTTATCATTTGTTATACAGTGGGATCTTCCACTGTCAACCACCCATAAATTATTTTTTACAGCTCCGTTACTATACATGGCTAACTCTAAATTTTTATTTTTATTTTGATAAGTTTTAGTATTCTGGCCAGCATTCTGGCACTTTGCCTTTTTACAAAATCTTGCCAAATGTCCTCTTCCTCCACAATTAAAACACTTTTTAATTGCATATGCAGTAGGAGATTCATTATTTTCTTTTTGAGGTTGTTCCCTCCTTAATTCATTTCTTTCAAGCCTTCTTCTGGCCTCTTCAATCAATCTGCCAGTTATGTCAGTTAAAGTTAGGCTTTCCTTAGGCAAAATTTCAAGGGAAGTTACGTAGTTGTCATAACTTTCATCAAGGGAAGATAGAATTATGTAGACTTGGTGTTGTTCAGAGAAAATAAGCTCTTTCTCGTGCAGTTCTTGAAAAATGCTTTGCATAGTTTTCAAATGACTCAGCATATCACCATTCATCTGGAGATGCGTCCTGAAAAGCTTCTGTGTTAGATTTATGTGTGCACCAACGTTATCTCGAACATAAATCCTCTTCAGCTTCTGCCAACACCCAACAGCCGTTTTCTCTCCGTGGATATAAACAAGCTGTTGGTCAGTTAAGGTTAAAGCAATTATGCAAATAGCATGTTCATTTTTATGCATAAATTCTTCTATCTTTAGTCTATCTTCATCATCCTCTGGATCCCATTCTTCTATGTTTGGTGGATTTTCAATTATGTTCCACAAACCTTCTCTTCGTAGAAGCAGACTACATTTCATAGACCATGATACATAGTTTGTTCCATCCAACTTGGATATAAGGGACAAACTTTGTAGATTGACTTGTGCCATGTTTTCTTATATGGATATAAAACTATAATTAATAAAACACAGCTGTCTGTTTACTGTAATGTATAACAACACAAACTCTCACTTTTACATAAATCTGTTTTATCCTAGTTAAACTGACTTTGCAGCCTCTGGGCCCATAACCAGTGTTAAGCCTGGGTTCCCCAACCAGGGTTAGGGACACAAGCTAAACAGAATGTGCAGCGTTAGTCAGATAGGCACACAGATAAATGAGTGAGCTAAGCTTGTATGTTTATTAACATACAGTAAAAATAACAGATACGCTTGTGCTATCAAAAATATAGTTTATTCCATTATGAGTTCATAGCATAGTCAAAATAACAGTCCAATAGTCATGTATCATTTAGTCAGTCCATTCAGGGATATTCAGTTAGCAAAGTCCATGCAGAATATCCTATGTCAGTTCACTTACAAATCACTCCTTTGTTTCTCTCCCGTTCGAGCAATTCAGTCTTGAGTCCAAGCAGTAATTAGGGATCATCAAAGCCAGAGAGAGAGCAAGCTGTCGTCTTGCTTCTTTTTAAAGTGCTTTCACAACCACTCCCTTAATTACTTTCCCATATTTAAAGTTGCAGACACTTTAACTTATAAACCATGATAACATATTATTATTTACCTAAACCAGTTAGGGTAAACAATGTTATCCCTAACAAAAACAATCAAAAACATTTTCATCTTCAACAGTTTGTGAGATCTCCTTTTTATTCTTATGTTATGTCATATACATGCTTAATGCTTACATATATCTGTATATCTCTAATACGGTTCTATCCTATCCTCTTTTGCCTTTTAATGTGAAATATCCAGTTGGTCAGGCTTCAGCAGTGGCAGGAATTCATGATTGTGCATGATTTTTGCTGCGCTCACCGCTGGAGTGCCTCCGATCCAGCTGGATTTGGAGGCTATATTTATCCCGTAGAGATAACTGAAGATAGGGAAGATCCGGGCAGGGGTCTGAGGACATCGCAACCCCTTTCTCAGCTGCCTTAACTCCCTTTTCCAAAGGCGGTGGAGCTGCGGTCAGCAATGGCCCCCACAAAGAACCTCTCAGCCAGACAAGTTTGTTCAGGAGGAAGTTGAGAAAGTGAAAGTTTTTGGCAGAACCGGGACAATAAGTAGCATCTGAATACCTTGGAAATTTAGCTTTCTAAAGGATACATTGTTTCCCAAGAAGATCATAAAAAGCTGTGGATGAAAGTGAAATGGGAAAGTTTTTTTTTTCTTCACTCTCCTTCCCTTTGGAGAAAGCAGATGGAAATCGGAAATACCCACTTTGGCAACAGAAGGTAACTAATTTTGAAAATTAAAGCCATGGGGAGGTTAAAGATTTCTGAACATTGATATTTAAAAATCAAAATCTTTTTGCTATAAGTGTGAAGGGAGAGATAAATTATTTATACTAAGATTTTGCTGGAGGAGACTGCTTGGAGCTTATAAGATCAGAGACTAAACTACAATAAGACTTCTAAAAAATCATTTTGGAATTGTGTAATTGAACTCTACCCCAGGAAGAGAAAGTATTAAAAGAAGAAAGTGCTAAATGAAACAGTTTGTGTTGATTTTGATTGCTTAATGACTTTGGGACTTTTGCAAACTATCTTTGGAAAGACTAAAAACATTTGGATTGTTTTTTTTTTAAAGTGTCTTTATTTTTTAATGCCAAGGTTAATTTGTCCATTTCTGCACAACTTGAAATTTTTTGAATAATCATCTCCTCTGATGGAACATGAGGCTGTTTCCAACATTGTGCAAAAGCCAATCTGGTCGCTGTCAAAATATGTATTATTATATATTTCACCTTTTTTTGGTATTTGTTTATCAAAGATCCCTAATAGAAAGGACTCTGGTTTTAATTCAATCTGTTCTTTTGTCATTTCCTCCAGCCAATTTCTACTTTTCTGCCAATATTTTTGAGCTTTTGTACAGGACCACCAAATATGGAAGAAAGTTCCCTCTTTTTTTTTTTTTTTTTTGCATTTCCAGCAATTTGGACTCATATTGGGGTGCATCTTCGCTAATCTCAAAGGAGGAAGGTGCCATCTATAAAACATTTTATAGGCATTTTCTTTGTATGCTACCGATTTTGTAATTTTATTATTTCTACCCCAGACCTTTTCCCATTCTGTTATGATGATACTACATCCTATATTCCTACTCCAGGCTATCATGTTCCCTTTTACAATTAATTCTACTTCTAATAAATAATATTTTTTTTTTTGCCTGATCCTAATAAAATTTTATCTAATTGCTGGAGTTTATTGTTAATTCCAAATTCTTTCTTGTCCTATTTATATCTACTTTGAATTTGAAGATATACCCACTGATCAATTTTTAATCCCCGATCTTGAAGTTTTTGCCACAATTTCAGATTTTCTTGAGTGTCCAATGGGTTCTTATATTTAATCATTTTAGTAATATTCAGATTATTTGGGTGAATCATCGCCTCCATTGTTGAGATCCAAATTGGTATTTTTAAATTGTGTTTTTTTTCCATATTTTCTTCCAATTAGTCAATAATGAATCTCTGATTAGGTATCTGTGAAAAAATATTTCTGGCTATCTGAAAAAGTGATTAAAAAATTATATAGTTATTTGTTGGAAATTAAATTAGAGGAAGAACAAGTTAAAGAAACAATGATTGCTTGGGGGAAGAATTTTGGATATGGGATTGATTTAGAGAAATGGCAAAAACTGTGGTCACAAAATTATAAAATGACAATGTCAACAGCATATAAAGAAAACTTGTATAAGATGTTTTACAGGGGGCACTTCCCCCCGACAAGAATAGCAAGAATGTTCAAGAATAAATCTGAAAAGTGCTGGAAATGTCATCAGATACCTGGCTCATATTACCATATGTGGTGGACTTGTGAGGAGGCCAGGAAATATTGGACTAGAATTTGCATATGGCTGGAAAAAATGATAAAGAAACACATAGATTTGAAACCAGAGATTTTTTTATTGGGAATCATACCTGATATATATAATAAAGATTTAAAATATTTGATTGTAAATGTATTAACAGCAGCTAGGATTGTATTTGCTAAACATTGGAAGAGTGAGAAAATACCAATAGAGGAAGAAATTATTAAGAAAATATTGGAATGTGCTGAAATGAGTAGATTGACATTTGAAATTAGAGAACAAGAAGATAAACAATTTTATGAAGTTTGGGATCTTTTTTTTATCAATGGTTAGATAATACAATATGATAATAGAATATTTAGAAATTTAGGAAACAATGAATATATAATTTTTCTTGGTTTTGATAATTCTTAAGAATATTTTATGATGATAAATTTGATATGATTTCATGATTTGTCATAAAATAATTTAACCTAATTATAGTTATCTCGCTTAACTATGAATTAGTAAAATTATAGTCAAATGATTGTTCAATAATGATATTGGGATATTTTATTGATGATTGATAATGTGAGTTATTATGTAATATAATTATTCTGATGACTATGAAATGGATGCACAAAAGGGAGTGGTAAACCAACTGATACACTGTAAATTTATGAAGAATGTTTAAATTTTTTTATTTTTATTTTTTATTTGTTTTATGTCATGTTTTATGTCTTATATGTTTTTTGTCTGTTGTTAAAATCAATAAAACTTTTACAAAAAAAAGAAAAGAAAATATTTCTGTCTAGTTTTTGCAGCATCCCATAAAAAAGCATGCCACCCCCTCTGTAAGTCATGGCCTTCTAAGAATAATATTCTCTTATTGGTTAAATTCACCCATTCCTTCAACCATACTAAAGAGGCTGCACTATAATACAACTCCCAATATGGAAGTGCTAGCCCTCCCCTGCTCTTCATATTCTGCAGTGCCTTTAAGTTTATTCTAGTTTTTGTTCCCTTCCCAGATGAATTTTACAGTTATTTTATTAAGTTCTTCAAAAAAAAATGTGTATTTTGATTGGGATCATCTGAAATATATAGAGGAATTTTGAAAGAATATTCATTTTCATAGCAGCGATCCTGCCTAATAATGAAAGTTGCAGCTTGCCCCATGTTTCTAAATCCTTCTTTACCTGTTGCATCAATTTATCCTAATTATTTTCCTTAAATGTCTTACAATGTGCTGTCAACCATATTCCTAAGTATTTAACTTTTTTTATCACTTGTATTCCCATAACTTCTTCTAGTTCTAATTTCTGTTTTTCTGTTAAAGTTTTGGTTATTAATTTTGTTTTCTTCCTATTAATTTTTAGTCCTGCTACTGCTCCAAATTGTTACAATTCATTAATCAATTTTTGTCCTCTTTCTATTGGTTCCTCAATGAAAAAAATCATACACCTGCAAATTCTTGCAACTTATATTCTTCTTTCTTAACCTTTAATCCTTTTATGTCAGTGTTCTGTCTAATTCACATTAATTATGCTTCTAGTGATAATATGAAGAGCAGGGGTGAGAGTGGGCAGCCCTGTCTGACTCCTTTTTCTATTTTTATTGGACGGGTATATTCCCCGTTTCTTATAATATTAGCCTGTTGTGTATCATAAATGGTTGTTATAATATTTTCAAATTTGGTGCCTAAATTCATATTATAATTTTTTTTTATTAAAAATTGCCAATTTAAATTATCGAAGGCCTTCTCTGCATCTAAAAACATACGTGCAATTTGTTTTTCGGGGTGGGCTTCGTAAAATTCTAAAACAGCTAATACTATTCTTAAGTTATTCCTGATTTGTCTGGTTGGGAAAAATCCATTTTGGTCTTCATGTATATGCTCATTTAACATTATTTTTAGTCTACTTGCTATAATAGAAGTAAATATTTTGTAATCAATATTTAACAATGAAATCAGTCTATAATTTTGTATATATCGGGGATCTGAATCCTCCTTCGGGATCAGCAAAATCAATGCCCCCCTCCATGAATCTGGCATCCTGGCTGCCAATAGGATGTCATTAAAAACTTCCACCATAAGAGGTCCTATTTGTTCTGCTATTGCCTTGTACAGCTCCCCTGGGATCCCATCTGGTCCCAGGGATTTGTTGTTTTTCTGGTTCTCTATTGCTGATTTCAATTCGAATCAAGTAATGACTTTGTTTAATAATTCTTCAGTTTCTTCCCCAATTGCTTTATCCTTCATTTCATCTAAATAGTTTTTATCCTATCTTCGTGAACTTCTTCCTTTTTATGTAACTCCTCAAAATACTTATGGGCAATTGGAAGAAATCTGACTTCTAAAGAGACTGTGTTCAATATGGGATCATAATAAATTATGGCATGGTGGATTCACAAATTTGAAACTTGGTTAAAAGCTTGACTCCAGACAATCATTTCTTCATCAATCCATAATTCATTCCCTTGTGAAGCTAGTAGATCCATTTTTCCAATTCTAACTCTCTGAAAGGATCTGTTTGGAAAAGTGATCAAGTTGGTGATGTCAAATCCATCTGTTGTTTCTCCTTTCTCATTCAGGAACACTCTCTCCCCAGCTGAATTGTTAAAAGAAATGCCTTGAAGAAATGCATGGAGCTACATAGAAAAGAATGAAAGAGAAAGGGAACAATGTAGTGGAGAGAAGAACACTGTATTCAAGTTTCATTGACTCATTCCTCCCATTTCTACAACAATTATTAAGCATGTACACTTAGAAATTTAATAATTGATATTTTATAGAAATATACATGGGTACTCTATTATTAACTTGATATTATTTTAAGGAAAGCTAAGAAAGAACCAAAGCCAAATGAAAATAAGCTATTTGGATTAATCAAATTCCTTCAATTATTTAAACAGCAATGAAACCTAGAACATAGTTAATTTTTTATTAGTGTTAGGGATTTATTGTTCGTGACTGTTTGCTGGCTTTTACTGGATAGCTGACAATGTTGGATTGATGGTGATAATTGCATGTGTTTCCCTGCTGTTGCTGAAACGACGAAAAGGGGTTTGATTCTCTTCATATCTCTGACTGCAAAAGAGATATATTGCTGGACTGATTATTTGTAAGTTTACTGACCTCTTTTTCGACACTGGACTTTGCAACTGATTAATCCCTGGATGGACTGAACTAGTTTATGACATATGGACTGTTTGACTATGCTATAACTCTTGCTGGAATAAAAAAACTATTTAACTGGCACAGTGTATCTGTCTTACTGAGTATAAATTACAACAACATTTATCTCACATCATTTGCCTGCCTGCTAGACTGCTGTTGCACGTTCTGCTAGGGTGTGTATCCCAAACACTGGTTATGGGCCCAGGTGCGCAGTCAGACTAACCAGGATATAACAGACTTAGATTAAAATGAGAGGTTGTGTAGTTACACAATAATGTAAACAGACAGCAGTGTTTTATTAATTATAGTTTTAAAATCCAGATAAAGATGGCACAAGTCAATTTACAAAGTTTGTCTCTAATATCCAAACTGGATGGAACAAACTATGTTTCATGGTCTATGAAATGTAGCCTACTTCTACGCAGAGAAGGTTTGTGGAGTATAATTCAAAACCCACCAGAAGTAGATGCTTGGGATCCGGAGGATGAGAATGATGCCCAGAAAATACAAGAATATAAACTGAAGAATGAGCAAGCTCTCTGTATAATAGGACTGACACTCTGTGAATAGCAGCTTGTACATATTCGAGGAGAAGAAACAGCTGCCAAATGTTGGGAGAATTTAAAGATTTATGTTCGAGACAGTGTAGGAGTACATATAAATCTTACACGGAAACTGTTCAGAACACATCTTCAAAAGAATGGAGATATGCTGAGTCATATAAACACAATGAAGAGAATTTTTCAGGAACTGCATGAAAAAGAACTTATTTTCAATGAATGACACCAAGTTTATATAATTTTGTCTTCTTCAGATAAAAGCTACGATGACTACGTAACTTCACTTGAGGTTCTGCCAAAAGATAACCTCATATTAACTGACATTACTGGCAGATTAATTGAAGAAGCCAGGAGAAGGCTTGAAAGGGATCAACTCAGAAGGGAACAACCACAATGTGAAGAAGAGATATCTTCGTCAGCCCATACAATTAGAAAATGTTTTAATTGTGGAGGAAAAGGATATTTGGCTAGATTCTGCAAGAAAGCAAAAAGCCAAAATGCTAGCCAGAAAGATAAAAGGAATCAAAAGGATGAAAAATGCATAGAGTTAGCCATGTATAGCAACGAAACTGTGAATAGTAATTTATGGGTTGTAGATAGTGGAGCATCATACTGCATAATGAAAGATAAGAAAAGATTTATTAAGATGTCCACGAGTTCACAGCAGATATCGTTAGCTAATGGATGGAAACTGAAAGCTAAAGGTGAAGGTATATCATATTGTTCTTGCATAAGAGAAAATGTAAAAATGTTATATGTACCACAACTTAAGTTTAATCTGCTTTCGGTAAGAGTTTTGGTTAAACTAGGTTATGTAATTAGCTTTAGGGGAGACAATTGCTTAATTGAAAAATAAGGTAAAAAGGTGACTGTAACTTTAAAAGGTGAATTGTATGTCTTAAATAATAATTCAGAGGTAGCTAACACAGTTTATAATAATGTTAAACCTTATGATGAATGCATACATTTGTTACACATATGTTTGGGTCATATAAATTTTAAAATGCTTAAACAAACAGTACAACTATCTAAGGGTATAAAACTGAAGCCTTGCAGTAAGTATTTGCACTGCAATACCTGTAGTCAAGAAAAAAGCAAGCAAATGCCAGCAAATAGTTAATGGATTTAAAACAAAGGAGCCTCTAGAGGTCGTATTTGCTGATATTATAGGTCCTAAAAAACCAAGTGTGGGAGGTGCTCGTTATATACTAAGTATAATGGACCATTATTCCAGATATGGTTTCTGTTATCTAATGAAGAGCAAAATGGAAACATATCAAAATTTCTTTAATTAGCTTAAATTCGCAGAAAAAAAGACTAAAAGGAAGTTAGTAACTCTTATCACTGATAATGGTATGGAATTTATAAACAATAAATTCCAAAATAAACTGAAGATGGCAGGTGTTGAACATAAAAAGTCTGCACCATATAGACCACAACATAATGCCTTTATAGAAAAACGAGGCCAAACAATTCAAGCAATGGCTCGTACTATGCTGTCAGATTCAGGATTACCTGAAAATTTGTGGGGAGAAGCAATAATGTCTGGTAATCAAATATTGAATAATGTTGTTAACTCAACAACAGGTGAATTACCATTCACACGGTGGCATGGTAGAAAACCTGACCTAAGTTACATGCACACATTTGGAGCACCAGCATGGGTGCATATTCCTACACAACTGAGAAATAAGGGGCAACATAGGGCTAAAAAGTTATTCTTTGTAGGTTATGAATCTAATCACAAATCATACAAATTCTGGGAAAAGGGTACATCTAGAGTTTAGTGTAGTGCTAGTGCCAAATTCCTAGAACATGTAGGATGGGAAAAACTGGAACAAGATTCAAGTAAGGAAGTAATTATAGAAACCTACAAAAGACCAAAAGAACAAATCAGTAATAAAAAGAGTACAATTAAAGAGGAAGTACAGGAAGAGCATATAGGACCAGAACAAGAAGAAATAGATAATCAGGAACAGGTAGAACATGAAAGTCCACCTTTAAGTCCTGTAATACCTAGATGTTCTACACGTGTAACCAGACTACCTGACAGGTATCAAGCAAGTGTAGTTTGCCAAGTTAGTAAAGTTCCAACTACTGTTGAAGAACTTAAAATGTATCTTGCAAAGGAACAGGAAAATTGGCATAGAGCAATGGAGAAAGAATTAAATTCATTAAAAGAAATGAAAGTTTATGAAAATGCCAAATTACCTCCAGGTGAAAGGTCCATTGGCTACAAATGGATATTTAAGTTAAAAACTGGTAAAAATGGGACTGTTACCCATAAAGCTAAGTTGGTAGCTCAAGGATTTAATCAAACTGCATGTGATT